>JANEYF010000679.1:0-70395 GCA_029963845.1 Rhamnusium bicolor | reverse complement strand
TTGCCATGCTATACACAATAGTCCTTCTGATGCTTATTCTAAATAGAACAATGCTTTTTAACATAATATAATAACATACAGTTCATTTACCACACGGTAGGTGTTTATATCTAGCGTTTAACAAACATTTATTACAAATTTTACCTATTTAATATGAATACAGTTAACGTAAGTGTCTCTCACTGAAACTGGGCTCTCATACCACTCAAAATTATCATTTTAATTTAAATATTAGAGTCTTCGTTTGTTTTAGTATTGGCAAAATATCTTTATTACTTTCTTTTTATTATTTAAACATAATTTTGTCCGTATGTACCCTGTGCATTATATAGGGTGTGGTTTGGTCATCGTAATATATATATATATATATATATATATATATATATATATATATATATATATATATATATATATATATTATCACATTTAGCAATGTTATTAATTAATTTAAAAAGTTTAATAAATATAGTAGCATGCATCCATTTAAAAATGAACAATTTCAGAAAACAATTTTAATTTAGTTGTTAACATATGTGTAGTAGTATTAAGTATTTATTGTTCATATCAAAAATGTAGTTAGGTATAAGGTATTTGCAAAGCCAAATTGGCCATAAAAATTTAATGAAAAACAAATAAAAAAACAAGAAAAAGGTGTCAAGTCGAAGTCCTGGATCTCCACTGGCAGAGCTGACGAGAGACCTATTGTGTATTTCCTGCCATCGAAAAGGTGTCACCAATGTAGTCCCATATAAAAATTTCACTTCAATTAACTCCAGTAGTATTAAAAGTTGCATAATTTCAGGGGAAAGATTTCACCTATAAAAGAGACAATTGTTATAGTATAAACTTTTAAAAGGGGAAATTTATGAAAATCTAGTGTAGAGTCAATGTAATTGAACTTTATACAAAAGTTAAATAAGCAACAATCAATAAACAGGGGAAAATATTGTAAATTATCTTAAAACTTTCATAACGAAACATAAAAATTGCATGGTCTGTAAAAGTGAATATAAACTGAAATAAAACTTACCAAACAGGGGTGCAGTAATGTGTTTAGATCAATGCCATAATAATTTTTCCAATATTGGGGTTGAAACATAAACATTTCTTGATTTTTGTATGTGTGACAGCATAGTTGAACTATATTTTCATAAAAAACTAAACAGGAAATCCATTGATGTGCAAAGATATGCCATGAGGACAAAGGAGAAACTCAGTGCTTCGTATGTGAGTGGGGGTAGCTCAAGACACAGTGTTAAAGTGTGTGTAAAGGGGTGAAACCAATTTCGACAGCCTACAAAAAGTAGAAACAAAAATATTAGTTTTTGAGTAAAGATATGTTAACCTAGATATAAAAAGATTTGTTATCAGTAGTTATTTAGTTCTAGTTATATAAAAAGGAGTTTGTTTAAAATGATAGGGCATTTGTTAAGAAAATTTTGAAAATGAGATGTGAAAGATAAAAATTTTTATACTGAACGTAACACATGCAAATTTACAGAAAATTCTCAGGAAAGTATCAAGAAAAGAATATTGTTTTAAAAAAAGCAACAAAAAAGTAGTATAAAAGTTTTTATTTTCAAAATTAAAAATATTTGACATTAAAAAATAATTTGTGACAACTAGTCAATTTTGAAATTTGGTGATTTTACTATATACAAAATTAAAGTAAGCAGAGAAAACAATGGATAGTGGGTTGTTATTGATAAAAAAGGAGGAGAGTTTTAGAAAATTGGAAAGGAATCGAAGGAAATTAAATAGGAAAAGATTAATAAAATCAAGGTTAGGAGTAATTTATAGTAAATAGAAGGTTGTAAAATCAGATTTCAAGCCAAGAAAATAAAGAAACCGTAAAAAAAAGTTTGTAAGTACTTACCAGTTATAAAAATCCAATTAGACAAAACACAAAATTAAAGTAAATAAACTACACAAGCATATCAGGAAATTGGAGGGGCCATATCCAAACGTTAAAGCGTGGTAACTGCTGAGAAGTGAGAACCAAGAAACGACAGTTCGGCCAACCGCAAGGATAAAAATATAAGGTAAAATCTCGAGATTTTAAAATTTGTTGGGGTAATTTAAGTTAAAAATTGTAAATATATTTGTAAAAAAATTTTAAAATATTTCATTAAAAACAATCTCCTTTATTGTTTTCTGAAAGTGTTTAGTTTTTTTATGTGTACTGGTTTTGTGAATTTAAGTTTTGAAATTGTACTATAGAGGGAACAAAATTGAACCTGCATCCTGAGAGAGAGTAAAGGAGAATAAAAGTAAGTGGAAATTTGTAAATTGAAATATGAGCTAGTCTGGGTATACAAGGGCATAAATATAAAATAAATACAAATTTAAAATAAAGGCGCCAAGTTTCATAGATTTTAATAAAACACAAAATTTTCAATTCTATAACTGTTTAATAAAAAAACAATTCAAAATTTTTACAAAATATATAAATAAATAAAAATACAATAAACCTTATTATCACAATAAAGTGTCGAACCAACGTGGGGCTGCTCTATAACAAAAATTGGCAACCTACGTACATATAAAAGCACATGAAACTTAGGTCACAAGACAAAATGTCGACAAATATAACGGAAGAAACAAGCCAACAACAATCGGGAGATGCTGAACAAAATCAAAGTATAATGGAAATGATGAGGAAGATGATGGAAGAAAACAAAGAATGCGCAAAATTAATGGAAAAGAACAGGATAGAAAGAGATGAAAAATTAATGGAAACCATGGAAAAGAACAGGATAGAAGCGGCAAAGGAAACGAAGGAAAACATAGAAAAGCTACTGAAAGAAAATCAGGACAAAATTATAAAAAGAATAGATGGGATTCAAGAGACGATTAAGATGGAAATTACTGAGAATGTGAGGGAAATTTTTAGAAGTTTTCAGGAAAAGCATGAAGAAAAGATGATGATAAGGTGTGCACAGATAGAGGATAGGTTTGGAAGGACAGAAGAAAAAGTAGAGGTGAAGGTAAACGAGGTAAGAGGTCAAATTAAGCAGTCAAATGTTAGGATTGAAAATTTAGAAAATGAGAAAAAAGATATTAAAAAACAAGTAAATTACCTAAATTTAAATATAAATAGCAAAGTAACAGGGGAAATAGAGAAAATTTTTGAAAATTTGACAAGGAAAACAGACAGACGTATGACAACAATAATCAAAACTATGACAAACGGGTATGGATTCAAAATTATCAGGGGAACCAAAATCAAAGTTTTAGAGATCAGGGAGATAACAGGAACAATCAATACTAAAATCAAAATTATAAAACCGGAAAATCAGGGTAAACTCCGACCGGATTTTCAGTAATGGGAGGTGAGGCTGGCAAAACAATAAATTCTCGATCATATCAACATATGAGAGAATTTATAACAATGGAAAACGATCAAGGAAACGATTCAGGATTAATTTGTTCATTACCATGTATTCAGATAAAAATATTAAATTACAATTTAACAGCATTAATAGATACGGGGGCTGAAGTAAGCATTATAAATGAAAAGGTCATTCAAAAAGATTCTACTGAGTTTAATAAGCGGGTAATGAAAGCGATGAAGGTAAATTGGATTAATGTAACGGGTAAAAAGATTGCGGAATGTACAAAAGTATTACAAACTGATTTTTATATTGGGGAAATAAGAGTGAGTGGTGAGTTTTTTGTTGTAAGTGGAATGAGTTACGATGCAATATTGGGGGGAAATTTATTAACAGATATAAAAGCAAAGATTGATTTGAAAGAACGTCAAATAATTTTGGGGGTACAAACGTACCATTGATAGGTGTTAAGGACAAAACGGGTCCAAATAATGTTTATAAGGAACAAACGAGTTCCATAATTGGTAAAAATATCGCAAACGCGAATAATGTAGGGGTAATAATTAATAAGGAACAAACGAGTTCCATAATTGATGAAAATATCGCAAACGCGAATAAAGTAGGGGTAATAATTAATTGTGTGCACGAACACAAAGATGACGTTGAAGAATTAATCGAAAAATATAAATCGTTAATAAATTTTGAACCAAGGTTTGTAAGTGGGTACATTCAGAAGGTATTAAGATTTTTGAGATTGTTAGTGGATGGAAAGCATGAAAAATGGGATGAAGAATTGTCACGAGTAGAGGATTATTTAAATAATGTACAAAACACGGTAACGGAAATACCACCCGTGATTTTAATGTTTGGAACATTACCTGAACGGCCATGGAGGACAGATGAACAGGTAGACTTTCAAAAATTAAGGCAAAAGGCCATAAAAAGAATTAAAAATAATGCGGAAAGATCTCTTAAAAGGGCAAACAAAAATATAACTAAACGAGTAAAATTTAAAAAAGGCGATATGGTTGTGGTAAAAAGGTTACGAGTTTCAAATAAGAAAAATAAAATATGTGCGAAACTACAAACGCCATATGAAGGACCTTATCAGATTAATGAAGTTGTAAATGAAAATGTGTATGAGTTAAAATTTGTGGATTCAGATGCCATTAGAGGTAGATTTCATATAGAACTTTTATACCCATATTTATCATAAAATAAAATTGCTAATGTGAACTATTAAATTTTGAAAATTCACTTTATAAAATCAGTAAATTTAAAAAAATTGGGGGGAATTATATCACATTTAGCAATGTTATTAATTAATTTAAAAAGTTTAATAAATATAGTAGCATGCATCCATTTAAAAATGAACAATTTCAGAAAACAATTTTAATTTAGTTGTTAACATATGTGTAGTAGTATTAAGTATTTATTGTTCATATCAAAAATGTAGTTAGGTATAAGGTATTTGCAAAGCCAAATTGGCCATAAAAATTTAATGAAAAACAAATAAAAAAACAAGAAAAAGGTGTCAAGTCGAAGTCCTGGATCTCCACTGGCAGAGCTGACGAGAGACCTATTGTGTATTTCCTGCCATCGAAAAGGTGTCACCAATGTAGTCCCATATAAAAATTTCACTTCAATTAACTCCAGTAGTATTAAAAGTTGCATAATTTCAGGGGAAAGATTTCACCTATAAAAGAGACAATTGTTATAGTATAAACTTTTAAAAGGGGAAATTTATGAAAATCTAGTGTAGAGTCAATGTAATTGAACTTTATACAAAAGTTAAATAAGCAACAATCAATAAACAGGGGAAAATATTGTAAATTATCTTAAAACTTTCATAACGAAACATAAAAATTGCATGGTCTGTAAAAGTGAATATAAACTGAAATAAAACTTACCAAACAGGGGTGCAGTAATGTGTTTAGATCAATGCCATAATAATTTTTCCAATATTGGGGTTGAAACATAAACATTTCTTGATTTTTGTATGTGTGACAGCATAGTTGAACTATATTTTCATAAAAAACTAAACAGGAAATCCATTGATGTGCAAAGATATGCCATGAGGACAAAGGAGAAACTCAGTGCTTCGTATGTGAGTGGGGGTAGCTCAAGACACAGTGTTAAAGTGTGTGTAAAGGGGTGAAACCAATTTCGACAGCCTACAAAAAGTAGAAACAAAAATATTAGTTTTTGAGTAAAGATATGTTAACCTAGATATAAAAAAGATTTGTTATCAGTAGTTATTTAGTTCTAGTTATATAAAAAGGAGTTTGTTTAAAATGATAGGGCATTTGTTAAGAAAATTTTGAAAATGAGATGTGAAAGATAAAAATTTTTATACTGAACGTAACACATGCAAATTTACAGAAAATTCTCAGGAAAGTATCAAGAAAAGAATATTGTTTTAAAAAAAGCAACAAAAAAAGTAGTATAAAAGTTTTTATTTTCAAAATTAAAAATATTTGACATTAAAAAATAATTTGTGACAACTAGTCAATTTTGAAATTTGGTGATTTTACTATATACAAAATTAAAGTAAGCAGAGAAAACAATGGATAGTGGGTTGTTATTGATAAAAAAAGGAGGAGAGTTTTAGAAAATTGGAAAGGAATCGAAGGAAATTAAATAGGAAAAGATTAATAAAATCAAGGTTAGGAGTAATTTATAGTAAATAGAAGGTTGTAAAATCAGATTTCAAGCCAAGAAAATAAAGAAACCGTAAAAAAAGTTTGTAAGTACTTACCAGTTATAAAAATCCAATTAGACAAAACACAAAATTAAAGTAAATAAACTACACAAGCATATCAGGAAATTGGAGGGGCCATATCCAAACGTTAAAGCGTGGTAACTGCTGAGAAGTGAGAACCAAGAAACGACAGTTCGGCCAACCGCAAGGATAAAAATATAAGGTAAAATCTCGAGATTTTAAAATTTGTTGGGGTAATTTAAGTTAAAAATTGTAAATATATTTGTAAAAAAATTTTAAAATATTTCATTAAAAACAATCTCCTTTATTGTTTTCTGAAAGTGTTTAGTTTTTTTATGTGTACTGGTTTTGTGAATTTAAGTTTTGAAATTGTACTATAGAGGGAACAAAATTGAACCTGCATCCTGAGAGAGAGTAAAGGAGAATAAAAGTAAGTGGAAATTTGTAAATTGAAATATGAGCTAGTCTGGGTATACAAGGGCATAAATATAAAATAAATACAAATTTAAAATAAAGGCGCCAAGTTTCATAGATTTTAATAAAACACAAAATTTTCAATTCTATAACTGTTTAATAAAAAACAATTCAAAATTTTTACAAAATATATAAATAAATAAAAATACAATAAACCTTATTATCACAATAATATATATATATATATATATATATATATATATATATATATATATATATATATATATATATATATATATATATATATATATATATACATAATTTTTACATTATAGAACTTTTGTCTGTCTGATTTTTTAATACTGAACATAGGAGTAGGGGTATTTTTGAAATACCTAAGATATATGATCTATTCATTCAGTCGGTGATAAGTGTTCATCGCTGACGGTTAATCAGCGTCAAAAGACCTGGCATCGACGATGTCACGATTATCATATAAAACGGGGAGGGCTCTTCACGTAAGGTTAGATTAGTACATGTTCGATTAAAAGCTGTGTTGTTGGTGAAAATAATGCATTTGTAAATTGTTTGTTTTGATCTTCGTTTACAGATGTATTAATTTATTAATAACTTAGAATTCTTCTTGCTGGTGTGTTGTGATTTTTTTATTCATGTTCAGATGTAATAACTTATATATTTTAACGATGTTGGGTGTGGCTTCTATGATTCTTTTATAACCACGGCGCATGCTTTTTCTATATGCAGACATCTTGTTTTTTAATATCACGTGACGTCACTAGCAATCTGACATATTTTTCTGTTACTACTGCGCATGCTTTTTCTATATGCAGACATCTTGTCTTTTTTAACCACTATGTAATTAAAACTCTCACGATCAATTGCTTGGGCGGCTATGTAATTTAATCTGGCGCTCCCGCGACTACTGTGTGTGGGTTTGTTATCACTTCCTGTTAAAACTTAATAAATTTAGTACAAAAGTGATAGCCTACATGTTCGGTCATTATTGTTGTTGATGAAAGAAATAATGCATTTTGTAAATTGTTTGTCTTTGGTATTCGTTTATAAATGTATTAATTTATTAGTAACTTAGAATTCTTCTTGTTAGTGTGTGTTGTGATGTTTTTGTTCGGCCCTTAGAAAGTATAAAATAAATTAACAAAATATCTTTCTTTAAACCCAAACATTGCTCATCGTAACCTATATGTATTATGTATGTAATAATGTATATAAAATACTACCGTTTGATGATGTAATAGAAGAAAAGTTTTAAAATTCATGTTATTTACGATAAAATCATGTACTTACTTGCTGGGGTAAAAGAAAATATCTGGCAACAATAAATTAATATCTTGTTATAGACACAATTCAAATGCAGGCAATGACGTTTAAAATTCTGTTTTGGTGGAGTTATGTAGCTCGGCGGATTAGATCCTGGCGTCAAGACCGAAAGGTCCCGGGGTCAACCTCACCGTGAACCGAACTTTTTTCTTTAAATAGTGGTATTTAAATATAAGTTGACATATTTACGTTTAAAAACATTTGGAATACAACTTAAAACAGCAAGAAATCTCCACCAGCGAGCACCAGGAGTACAGTCACTCAGTGCAGAGGTCCCAAGTGATAGGTACTGCGAAAGAGTATGTGGTATGTGGCACGTGGCTGCGGAGAAAAGTGGGGAAAATAAGGTTATGTAACCACGACGACGGTGCTGAGGTGGTGGCAGCCTTACGTGACTGCTGGGAAAATGGGGCCAGAAGTGAGGTTATGGAACTGCAATGGGGTGAAAATGGAGACCCATAGAGTAGACGGCCGTATGTGAGAGTAAGGTCCTCTGCAGAAAAAGGGGGCCCACTCGGCCCCATAAGTGACCCCAAGGAAAGTGGGGCCATTCGGATCCCCACAGAAAATAGGGCCGTAGAACGGAGCACCAACATGAAGCCCTATAAGGCCCCATTCTGCGGGGAGAAGCAGTGTCCCAACCGTCACCATACATACTCAATTATTTATTTATTAAATATTTTCCCTTTATTATATGTATATCAAAGGAAATGTAGGTGATCTCTGTCTGTATATAACTAAAAAGTTCATAAGTAGTAAGTAAACAGATGTCCTGGTCTACCTGTGTCGGCATATGTCAAAGGATGAAAAAATTCTCACGCTCCTTCTCTGTCGGCATATGTCAAAGGAAGAAAAGTTCCCACGGTCTTGAAAATTTTTTCACGCGGGGTGGCCCAATACACAATTATTATTACACACATCCGTTGTTCCCGTCCGAAAGAAATCATTCAATCAGGATACATAGTGATGAGGTTTGAGTTTAAAATGGTACAACCCACCACAACGGACACTACGGCATATTGTTTTATATTACATGAAAAACATTTCACTTACATTAATTTAACAAAAATTATGAAACAGTATTGAATTTGCGCATGTCAAATTTTCTATACTACTTATTAAGCAGCGTTCTGAAATGTATTCAGTAATGAAGTCAAACTTCAGACACCGACTAGCTCTGTACCAACGGAATCTCAAAAAACTCAAGCGGGAAGTTAAATTATACTGTCTAAAAAAGCATCTAATACTAAAGCTTTCCCAGTTACAAATATGAATCTTGTAATAGATTTTATATTCGATTTTGCACTTTTGACTTTTTAAAAACAATTTATTTAAAACATCGAAGAACTTGTGGTTTTTACAGCTTTATTAAATTAAAGACACAAATTATAAACTTAATAACTACGAAGTGTCGTATATGACGTACAAAATACTACTACTTCCTTATCTAATGATTTGGTTCTATTTATAAGAACTTTCTGGTGCGTACGTGACAAATACAGTTTACTTAAAATTACGTAATGCTATAAAAGTGCAAAAGGCCGGGACTTAAAGTTATCTGTCGGCAGATCCCCTACAAAGCAGTTCTTTACAATAAAAATAGAATGCTTTTAACATATAAGTGTCTTACGTAATTATCTAGGGGGTAAAGGTGTACATAATTAAATGCCAACGGACTTATCTAGTCTATTCCTATTTTAGTATATTGAGGGTGGTATATATTTATATAACAGCTCCACCCTATGAAAAAAGTTCTGGCTATACATTGCTACAACTTTTAAACATACTTAATAACAATAATATCGTAATGATTTTAATTCGTATAACTCTTCGAGTTTGTATTTAATTCTAGGCCTTCTTCATCTGTGTCCTTTCGTGGGTTGATGCTGGGTCTTCTTTTGGGTAATAGTTGCCTTGGTGCTCTAGCCATTCTATGTTTTGGCGGAGGCGGTGGTGGTTGATCACCGGAAGTGATTATGCCGATTCTAAGGTTCCCTCTTCTTCACTTACACTTGCAGACAATATACATAGTAATACTAATTAAAATAACAGTAATTGTGGCATAAGTAAACCAGGATATGTTTCGTTACAAAAGGTTCATTCATCAATTTATCTAATTCTTCTGAATCGTCTGAATTGAGTCTGCTTAACTGAAATGGTTTTTGCTTAGGTAAATCATGTTTATCTTGTAAGTGCTTTCAGCACACATAAGGTATTGTTATAGGTTGGCGAGTGTAAATAACAATTGTTCCAAAATATACAATGGGTTCTGCGCGAACACTGGTGCTTCCTACGAAAGCGCTACAATCTGGTTGTAACTTTAATATTGAATTTACACTTGCTATTATTGATTTTATTTCTCTGTTTAAGCATTTGATTGTTATAGGTAATGAATATGAGATAGATCTTAACCATTCATTTTTCTCTAATTTTTGTACATTATAATCTTTTGCAAATATAATTTTTGTTTCACATGCACGGGGTAGTGTGTTTGGATTTCTTAGAATTTGAGCTTCGCACATTGCGTCGCTATCTATAGGGTATGGTAATGTTTTAGTGCATATTTTTGTATTTGGTATTAATGGTTTACAAGTATTAATATTTTGTATCGATACAAATGACAATGAATCATCTTCTTTCGCTATGTATTTTTGGTTTGTAGCGAGAACATGATGCAAACCTGTTCTGTTGTCTAATATAGGTATAGGATATAAACGATATAACGTATACATTTCTGGTTCTACTAAAGGAATTTTTAGAAATACCTGTAATTCCATTATGTCGAGGTATCGTGCTACTTGTGAGGGTATTAGTGATAGTGGCATATTATTTTTATTCAAAGATTGTGATATTTATTATCGAACTATGTAAAATTTTTAATCGTGCAAATGTGATTGAATTTAAAATATCATCTAGACTATCTTTCATAAACGTGTAACTTTCTAGTAGGGATTCACACAATTCTATAAGTTTCACTTTTATTTCGACGCTCCACATTTTATTTGAGATTTCGTGAATAGATTTTTTTATTTGAATAATGTCTTTGTTGAAAGTATCTTCATCTATTTTTAATTTTTTCTTGGTGGTGTTAAAACTTTTAATTACCGACGTAGTTACAGATATTTGGTTTTTCATGAGATTCTCTAAATGACGTTCATCGAAATTAATTTTATTTATACAGTTGATATAATATTCTCCACCCGAAGCATTTAAATTTCCTGTGATACTTTTCAAATTGAACCTGCACCATTTATGAGACCGTGTTTGTACCTGTTCGTTCCTGCGTAAATTTCTGAGATTTTTTTCATGGATTGTTTGTAATATTTATGACAATGATCTAGCGTTCGTTCCCACTGACTCTCTAAGTTTGTTTACGAATTTGACCATGCGAGGGTGATCATCGGTAAGCGTCAAACAATGTCATTCAAGAGATCATCGTTGTAATCGAGAGCTTTAATAATGGGTTCTAGATCTTTGTATACCAGTAGGGTCCATTGTTCGTTAGAGATTTTAACATAACCTTCTTCGTGGTAATATATTCCTATTGTATTTTTAATGGCCGTGACTGCAAATTGAGAATTCGCTGTCGTGAAAATCAAGCAAAACCTGAAAGTAAATTTTCAGAGTGTAGTTTCATTCTATCAAAATTTACTTTGGATGCGTGTTTGGTTTGGGGGTTTTATATTGCCGTGGAGTTTTTGAATATTTCTTTGATCTCGAAAGGTCCGTTAAATTTATTAGCTCATTTGTTTTTTATCATGACTCTTTTACATATACTGTGTCACCTACTATTGTTGCTTGTTTTCTGGCACAAGCTTGTCGAAACGAGTCTTTGCTTTTTTGTTTCTGAAGGTCTGTCTTAAAGTGTACGATTTGATAGTAATGTGACATGCAATTATTCAAATCTCGGATGTACTTAGATATTATTTCTTGTTCGTTCTATAGCGTCTCTGGTGGGCGACTTGAACTGTGCCGAAAGAGTAGTTCGTATGGCGTAAAGCCATGAGTTTTATTTGCTGAGTTATTATAACATATTACAGCGTAAGCGATGATTGTTAGTGGGTGATCGTTGGGTTTTCTGATTTGTTAGCCCTGATAATTTCTAATAATGCCGCGTGGAATCTTTCTGTCATCCCATTTGACTGTGGGTAACCGATGCTTGAAAACGTGAGTTTGATGTCGTACAGGGTGCATAAATCTTTAATTAATGTATTATTAAATTCCTTTTCGTAGTCACAATGTATGCGTAGTGGTGTTCCATAATGCCGGAAATATACGTGGAGTGTATTCACTATGGATTTGGCAGTTTTATCTTGGATAGGATAGGCTTGCGTAAATTTAATTAATTCGTCGCGGATGACTAGTACATAATTTCACGTTGGTATTTCTAAAATATCCAAATTTATTCTTTCGAAATAAGTTTTAGGAGTTTCAGTGATTACTAACGGATTGTCTAAATTTTTCCCAAGTACTTTTGTTTTCTGGCATATTTCGCAGTTTTTATAAACTTTTCTACGTCTTTAGTTACACCTCTCCACATATATTTATCTTTGATTCTGCGGATAGTCTCATTAATTCCTCTATGCAAATTTGCTTTACCCGTGTGGTATCCATCGATTATTATTATGGATGTTTTATTGTCATCTGGTGTTTTTACTAAATTTTGGCATATGGTGAGCTTAATGTCTTTTTCTGCTAATATGGATGACAAAATTTCAAGACTTGGTAAATTTTAATTATTCTCGATGAAATAGGTATCAGAATCATTAAAAATATTTTGATCTCTATAAATTGTTATGAAAAGTGTTTCGATTACATCGTCCGAGTTGTAATGTAAAGGGATAATGTAATTATTCCTGTTTTTCACCATTTTACTAGTAACTACGTTGATTTTATTAGCGAGGAAATCGGGGTTTTCCTCGAATACATCTTCAATAATTTTATAATGTACATCGTATAGTTTGTCTTTTTGAAAGAATGTCACGATATGTTTATAACTCTTGTTTAAGAGTTGGTTATTTGTAAATTGAAATTTTGAATAGTCTATTAAATATTGGGTTTTATATAGGTTAGTGAGTTTCGAGTTCTTTTATAATTATTATTTCCGATGTTTCTGCGTCAGTTTGTTCATCATTATTGTCGTCACTTGTTAAGCTAATGTTTTCGTATGAAATAAGGAACATTCTTGAAAATGATTTATTTTTATTCCAGAGAATGTATCGGCGTTCTGATTTATCTTACCAGGTTTATATTGAATTTCGTAACTACACTCTTCTAGTTTTAATCGCCACCGTGCTAGACGACTACCGGGGCCTTTGATAGAAAATAGCCAAGTTAGTGGTCGATGGTCAGTTATCAATTTAAATTTTCTGCCATATAAGTATGGTCTGCAATGTTTCACGGACCAAACGATTGCTAAAAGCTCGCATTCTAGCGTGGAGTATTTCATTTTAACACTGCATATGGTCCTAGAAGCAAAAGCAATGGGGAGATCTCGGTTGATGGGTCCCTGTGAGAGGACTGCTCCAATGGCGAATGCGCTAGCATCCGTAGTCAGGACGAATGGTTCGTCAAAGTTTGGATATATTAAGATATGTGGGGAAATTAAAGCGTTCTTAAGGTCTTGGAATGCCTTTTGACAATTAGAATTGAAATTAAAAGGGCTGTCTTTTTGCAACAATCTTGTTAAAGGTTTAGAAGTCTTGGCAAAATTTGGTATAAAGCGCCTATAATAACCTGTAAATCCTAAAAATGACTTGGTCTGTAGGGTTTTTTGGTTGTGGGAAATTCTTCACACATTTGATTTTTGCGGGATTAGGTTTAACACCTTCGGGTGTGATTAAGTGTCTTAAGTATGTCAGTTCGTTTCTTAAGAATTCGCACTTCTCTGGCTGTATTTTTAAATTCGCATTTTGAACTCGTTGAAAAACTTCTGTTAAACGAGAAATATGTTTATGGATGATCGGGGAGTATACAATGATGTCGTCCATGTAAACGAGACATCTTTAGTTTTGAATGCCTAATAGAATATTTTCCATGACTCTTTAAAATATTGCGGGACATTTTTAAACCGAATGGCATTCGAATGAATTCGTAACATCTATTCTCTACGAAAAAAGCCGTTTTTGAAATGACATCAGAACCGATTTCATTTTGATGGAAACCGGATGCCAAGTTTAGTGTGGTGAAATATTCACATTTTACTAATTGGTCTAGAAGGTCTGAAATATTAGGCAAAGGATATTTGTCTTTGACCGTTAGTTCGTTGAGTTTCCTATAATCTATAACAACGCGTCATTTTTGTTTTCCTGAGTCTTCTAATTTTTTTGGCACTACCCTGTTCCAGCATTTTTAATATTTGCGATTTAACGTCTTGCTTGTAAATAAGGGTATATCTATATGATTTCGTAAACACTGGTTTTGCACTGTTAGTGTCTACTGAATGTTTTATTTGATTGGTGAAGGTAAATTGTCGCCTTCTAGGTAGAATATATCCGAAAATTCTAAACAAAGATTAGTAAGTGATTCTCGTTCTTCTATATTGAGATATTCTAATCGTAACTGGGTTTTTATTTCTGATTCTCTATCGAGTATTTCTTGTGTTTAATATATATTGTTTTCTGAATTTAGATTTAACATGAGCTCGAAATTTGTGATTGGCTCTAACTTTATATTCGAGAATTTGACAGTTTTTGATATCGCGTTAGCGTTTAAGATTGACATTAAAAATTCGCTGTTCTCATTAACTTTAATTAAAGCGTTCGGAATTCTCACCTTCTCTTTTTCTTGTCCTATTAAAATTGCTTCTGTATTGTTTAAGTTGCATTTTAATTTAAATATTTTTTTCACTCTAGGCTCTATTATCATTTGGTTCTTTATTTCGTCTTGTTTATTAACGTTAGGCGATTTTAAAATTTTATCTTCGTCCGCTTTAAATAGTGAAACAGTTTTAAAATTTGTAATTAATTTTCTGTATATTAAATCAAATATACAGTTGTAATGCTCTAAAAATCCGAGCCTAAGATTCCGTCAAATTCTATATCTAAATTGTTCATGTAAACTTTATGTGGGTCTCCGCACTTGAAAGGAATAAAGGTAGGCTGGTTGATTAAAATGTTTTGATCTGTTACGCCTTGAATTATTATATTTTCTGAATTTCTTTGTGGAAATTTTTGTACAGCATGTTCTTTGAAAATAGAGATTCCGGCGCCTGTATCGATAAGTAATTTAAAGGTATTGGTAGTGTCTTTGATGTAATACATTTTTTTTTTGATTTTACAGTGGGTAATCGGTTTAAATGAAATTCTGCTCTGGGAAATTCAAATTCGGATCCTAATCGTTCAAATTCATTGCGTTCTGTACTTACAAATCTATTGTTTCTGTTTAATCGTCCTGAATAATCGGAGGGTGCTGTAAATTTTGATCTAGTTGAAATTCCCGTTCAATATCATTTTCTTGAGACGTATAGTTTATTGGTGTAAAATCGTCAGACTGAGAATTAATATGATGTGTTTTTTAATTGTGTGAGTTTCTAAAATTTGGATTCGACTATATTATTGAAGGTCGATTTTGATCAGTGTTTTGTTGGGAATTTTATTGAGGCGTTCCTTGTTGATAAAAGTTTTGAGGGTTAGAGTTCTGTTGATAAGAATTTTGTGAATTAAAATTTTGTGAGTAAGAGTTCTGTGGATAATTTTGTGAGTTATTATTATTTGTATACTTTTGAGCATTCCTTTGAAATTGTAGATTATTGGAGGAATTTTGTAAGTTGAGTGTTTGAGATAATCGTTGGCGACATTCGCCGATTAAATGACCATTGCGTTTACAAAAATTGCAGATTTTAATTATTGGTTGCGTGTTTATTTTTCTCAATGAGTGTGTGTTAGCTGGGTTGTTATCGAATGTTTGATTCTCGAAGTAAGATAGTTGCAATTCGCGTTTAATGCGATTTGAGGCTTCTATCATGTTTGTCGGGTTACTAATTAGTTGTCTTCATTTAGGTTTGAGTCCGGTGAGTAAGGCATCTAACGTCGTCGAATCTAATAAACTAGTTTGAGCAGCTTTTTGTTCAGTATTGGATTTTTGTACTGCCGCGTACATCTTAGAATTATGTGTTTGAACTCGCGCGTAGAAGGTTATGGCGGATTCGCCCGGCATTTGTTTAATTCTTTGTAAATCTTGAATTAGGGACGTGAGATCTCGAAGGTCACCGAAGTTAAAGTTTAGCAGATTCTTTATTTCATACCAAGTATCTGTATTACGTGAATTTACGAGTTGTGCGGCCCTACCTTTAAGCTTATTTTTAATATGGAGGTTTAACAAAGTTTTTTGATCGCCTATGGCCATACGCTGGATATGGTCGCATACGTTTAAAAATGTATTTAAAAAGATTTGATCTCCCTCATATTTAGGTATAATAGAGAAAATCTTTGAAATTTTGTATAGTTCAACCTCGGGTTCATTTCGCTCTGGTGGTGGTTGTATCATTTTATTAAGTTTAATATCTTTATCTTAAGTAGAATTTTTTTTTTGAAAATTGTATAGTAAGTATTAACTTTAAAATAATGACAGGCTGCAATATATAATCGTATAGTTTTATAACGTAATATCGCAATAATTATTATTATTATCTATATTTTTCTTTAAACCAAGTTTTTGTTTGAGATTTGTTTGGTATGTTACTTTAACAATAAGATATTAGGGACAACAGAACAGTCTTGTCTATATGTGTTACAGATAATGGTACACAAAATAAAATAAAGATGAGTCAATATCTGCCAGGGGTTTTTCCAGGAGTTCCTAGTCCGCAGGAGATAGAATGCGTGTTGCGTTCTTTGATTTCAGCAAAAGGTGAAACCCATCAACGGAAATGAGAACGATCTCCAGTTCTTATTCTGCACAAGGAAGTGAGGCCAATTCCGTATTCTTGCCCAGATGTCAGGAAAGTTAGGATGATACACTTGTTCTTCCATTGTTCTGAAATTCTACCACGACTGCGCAAATTTTTATATGCGATTTTACACTTTTGACTTTTTTAAAAAAATGTATTTAAAAGATTGAAGAACTTGTGGTTTTTACAGCTTTATTAAATTAAAGATACAAGTTATAAACTTAGTAACTACGAGGTGCCGTATATGAAATACAAAATACTACTGCTTCCCTATTTAATGATTCGGTTCTATTTATAAGAACCTTTTGGTGCGTACGTGACAAATATAGTTTACTTAAAATTACGTAATGCTATAAAAGGGCAAAAGGCAGGGAGAGTTTAAAGTTATCTGTCGGCAGATCCTTCTACAAAGTAGTTCCTTACAATAAAAATAGAATGCTTTTAACATATGTGTCTTACGCAACAAGTTAGGGGGTAAAGGTTTACATAATTAAATGCCAACGGACTTATCTAGTCTATTCCTATTTTAGTATATTGAGGATGGTATATATTTATGTAACATAGATGTTCAAGGATTTAAAATTGAAAAAAAGACTTATTTATTGTTAAAGAATTCGCAGCCTTTGATGGAGAAAAAATATGTTATTATATTTTTGAACCACCGTTCCCATATGAAATGTTACCTACGCCAGGATTTGAAGAAGCAGGCTATTGGTTAGTGAAAAATCATCACTGCATCAACTAGATCGATGGTTTCATACCAGTACGCATATTCGGGGAAATTCTTGCAAAACTTACACAGTCAGTGTTAAATATTTACATCAAAGGGAGCGAAAAAGCTTATTATACAAAGCAATTCACTTCCAAGCCCGTATATGAATTAGAAGAGTGGCCAGCATTTAAAATTAGTGAGGCCAAATATTTTTATCATTTTCAATCTAATTGTATGTATTCTCAATTAGATGTATTTTATCTCTATGAAAATTTTATAATGACTTAATTTTATTAAATTAGAAACGACTATATAATATATAATACATATATTTATTTTATGGCGTTTTTTACTGTAAAATAATTATCTGAATATCGACGATATAATCGTGTGTAGACAAGATCATTGACCTATACCCACATCTACTGAACATCTGGCGAGTTCATTAATCTATTACTAACTTGTGGAGACAGGTTTCTGGATTGATGAGGACACAGGATAGTGGATCGACGTGTAAAGAGAGTGATTATATTATATGTACTAGAGGCAAAAGAGTGTTGTGTTTGTCGTAAAATTATTAGTTAACTGTATCTTCCCAGTGATTCTTGGTTGAGTAAATCTAAATTTATAATAGGGTTATGCACACGCTTGTGTAGGCAAACTAGACCAGTTAAAGTTATTAGATTATACGTGGGTGATCCTTTTCAAGAACTACAATCACTTATCTGTGAGATGTTCTAAAAGTAAAATATGGAGTGTGTGAAGCCGCAAAAATGTATTGAAGAAACCTGGGATAATGATGACACCCCCAACTACAATCCTGAGGAATTTATAAAAGATAAGGATGTGATCAGACATTCACCTATGGAAAGGGCAGAAAAACAAATATGTAAACAGGAAGAAAGAATTCGCCTCAACCATCTTCAAGAAAAAATAAAGCCAATATACCTCAAGATGAAATACGCATCTGGGATAGGAAAGTGTTTAAAAATAAGCAAAGGTTCTCATGTAAATAAATTATATCTAAGTGCATCTTTCATAAACAAAATTTACGAAGTTTTATTTTTTATGTCCTGTTATCCATAAACGAATATAAAAATTAATGTTGATCGTAAAGAACTTTGGTTTATAGATCACAATGATAGTTACACAATTTATAGTTTTACAAGCCATTTTCCAAAGTTTTCTTTTTATGCAAGACCCTAACAATGCTAAAGAGGTATTTGTATGTTTTGATAGTAATGGAACACGAAATGAAAGCTGGCCCTCCAAATGGGGAAGGATGGAGCAGTATGTAAATAATTATTCACCAATGCTCAGATATCCAATGCAGACCAACAGCACTATTTACAAACTAAAACTAAGAAGGGTAGTAGTCTTCAAGATTCTGAATGGTTGGAACTTTATAGCAAACCCCTCTCCTATTACCCCTACCACTAATAATAATCGTTCAAATACAGATTCTGGAATGAGATACGAGACAGAGTATTACGTGATTTGGTACATAGCAGTTTGTTCTTCGTTGTTGGTGTAAATTGATTTTTACAAATGTTTCAAGATGTCTCATGGATTAAGTTATTCGAACTGTTTAACAATGGACCTGATAAACAAGCACAAAACGGTAGAAACTTGTACGATTTTACTGAAAAACTCCATAATTTTCCATTTATGTATTTAATCGAAAGAGTTGGTCCGGTTGAACTCCTGTATACATGGCCCAAGCTACCATGGAAGTACACACAACAGTTCAAACTTCGGTATCAACTACTTGTTATGTACATCGCAATCGACTTGAATGACATAGTCATGTGGACGGTCCTCCACCATCACAATTCAGATGTCGTGTGTAAATGGGGACTGCAAAAATATGATGTATGAGTTACATTTTATGTTATATTAATTATTATGTTTTGTGAAACAGTAAAACAGTTAAATATTTATGTTTTTATTCAAATATCAATTACATATCTAATAAATTTCAATCGAAGTTATTCCATGCTGCTTCAGGTTCTTCTGTATCAATCAATTTTTCAGCTAATTCTAATAAAATGTCTAAATTTCTATCACCACTGTCGCCTAGAGGAGTAATTAGATGATGTCCACAGGCTAAGGTTTTCGCATCACTATGTATAACATAACTTTTGTCGTCAGCTGCTGATAGGGACATGCGATATTTTAACTCGGTGTGAATAGTATGTAAAGTGGATGTGAATATGAATATTTTACGGAACATTATACCACTATTTTCCACAACTTGAGCATAATTAGAAAAATCTATTTGACGACTAACACTTTTGGAAATACTTTTGCTTTTTTCATCACATCGTCGGGTTTAACGCAGTACGCTTTTGCACCAGTGCCATAGAAGCATTCTATAGGTCTTCGAGCATACTCATCCTTAAGTCTCCCTACGAGTGTCTTCGTTTTAGGCTTATTATGGAGGTTGTTAACCTTATAATTAGACGTATTGAAATATTGAACATTTTACTTGATATCATCGTAAGCAATGTCAGTAAAAAGTTCCAAAATTAGTAAGTCGGGATACGTATATAGAAAAGTGGCTTTATCTATATATAAGGGCTTGATATTGTAATAAATTTACGTGTGGTTTACAAAAATGGACAATAGTTTTTCTGTCGTTGGAAAGGAAAAAGGCGGCAAGTAACAAAACCATAGTTACGAGGAAAAAAGCCAAAAACGATTTTGTTTTGTCCCGCATTAACAAAGCCGTTTAAACAAATTTTTTTTGGAAGGATAGGATTTGAAAAAATTATTTTTATTTATTTAGACATGTTAACATTATTGATACACTTTTTTGTGAAAAATATGTAGGTTAATTCTGTTTTACTTCATACTCTTAATTGAAATAGGACCATAAGTTTAAGATAAAAGACGGCAATCAACGTAATTCGATTCACATGCCGCCTTTTTTTATTCAAATCTTTTGGAAAACCGGTATTATACCTTATTCTTAACGTACATGATAATTTTAAATAATTTTTTACCATTTACTTATAAATATTTTCTTGTATAAATTTTGATATTTTAGTTAAGAAATACATACCTTTTTCATAAATTTATATTGCAAAATTATCTAATATATATTCTTTTTTATTAATATATTTAAGGATGCATGGTTTCCATTATGTCGTTTTACTATGTTTCTTTAAAAATGTTCTGGTTAACAAAATTATAAGTACTTGAAATGAAACAATTCCCATTTAGTATAAAAAGATTTAATATTTAGAAAACAATAATACAAGATAAAACGTTGCCTATAATACTAGAATATTATATATTAAAAATCAAAATTCATCAGAGCAATTTACTGCACAAGAAAAATATATCACTTAAATTTTTATCAAATAATAAAAACTTAAAACAGTTTTTATAAAATATAGGAACTTTTAAATGCATTAAAGCTCTTGACCAAACGTATTTTGGTATTAAAAAAACACATAAAATGAATCACAGAAATTAAACAACAAAAATAATAATAATAATATAAAGTAAATTAATAGTATAACGTGAAAAATATTAATTTTGGGAACTTATAGGAAACTTAAAATATAAACAAAAGTTAGTCATATATTATGTAGGATAGACAATACAGAACTAATCAAAAGATTCATCAAGATCATTGACATCCGATTCCTTTAGACTTTCCCATAGCAATCGCCTGTTTTCATCCATTAAAGGACCTATTTTTTTTATGATAGCTTCTTTCTTTTTAGATGATATACCTCTTGCTTCCGTATATTGTTACGGCAGGGATATACCATTTTTATATGAATTTACTTTCAAAAAATCTAATTCTAATTCTTTTTTCTGACCTAAAGTCGGACCAATATTTTAATGTATATGAGCCTCGAATAGCAGTTACTTTTACGATATCATTAAGATATGGCCTAGACTCACACTTTTTAATTTTTGCTAGAGAACTTAAGTCTTTCCAATAAAAAAAAATCGTTCATTAACAATTACATTGCCAGAATTGGATGACATTACAGACGTTTTAAAATTTTTAAAATCGCATATTTTTTTATGATTCATAGACAACTCCACCTGATGGTGGAAGCTATCGGCGCTCATAAAAGTGTGGCCTGGTTCAAAATATTTTAAATGAATTTGCTCGCACTTTAGTGTTGGTGAATTTACTATAAACAGAAGAAATGATAATAAACACAGTTTTTGTTCTGGGCCGAGCAGTTGTCTACCCAAAGACTTATGATTCTGGCATCCCTGTTGATTAAAAAAAAAGAATAAATGGAGCTTATTATTTCTTCTTTCTTCCTGCCAGCTATACCCTCGTGCCAGAGGGCTGCAATTGGTTTGGCATGAGTTTTCGGTCCTACCGGAACAAAGCTTTCATTGAATACTACGATTCTAGGAGTGAACAAGACAACCTTGAATTCTTCCATTCTCGGCAACATTATAACTTTTTGAAGATCAGCTGAATAACAAACCTCATCCTCTTCTCTTTTAGAACCAGCGTCGATCTTATACATTTCACTTGCAGTTGTACATCGTATCGTATGTTTTACATAATGTTGGCAGAATTCACACTCAGCAGAAATACTATCTTCTGCGTGACCATGGTTTTTAAATTTTGCACATTCTTCGCACTCTTCATGACCCAAACGCGTAAAAGATATATTCATTTCTTTAAGTACTCGACGTTATAGGTCACTAGAGCATTCGAAATCCGGATTTTTTTTTTAAATCTGTTATGTATTGCCAAGTGTTTTTGGGAAATTGAAATTAAGAACAACGTTCGTGAATATCAACTGTGTATTGCTATTAGTGGTGGGCAGAATCGAATAAAAATATCGGATTATTCGATACTAAAATGTATCGAATAAAATATCGAATACATTTTCTTATCGAATAGAAAAATGTATCGATATTACGAGTCACTTGAAACACTTGAATCTTAATATTCGGATCGTAACACATTACTATTTGATGTTGGTGTATGATATTTTATTTGAATCGAATAAACGAAGGATGAAACGATATAGTAATTGTTAACCAACGGTCGGCGTTGGTTGTCACGCGCATCGACTGTTCAGGCTCTGCCACAGAGTTTAAGCCTGCCTATTTAATATTTTTATTATTCTACCTTATGTTATTTTGTTGCTTTAGATTTGAATAATAATAACATTTATTATTTGGCGATACAAATACAGATAAGTAATATAATTAAGTAAGTAGGTATACATAAAGAACAGAAAAATAATTTGACACATAAATGGTTAAAGTTCAATTACCTGATAGGTATTAAATTAATAATAATTTTTAAATATTTTCGCTTCTGTGCTGTACTGATAGTCCCATCTGCGGACAACACGCGATTATAAGGCGTTTGTTAAGAGTTTATTAACATTTACACTTTTTATAGCATGTGCTTTGAAAATTACTTTGAAGCGTTAATTATTAAGCGTTTATAAATTATGTTTTTTTCATCATTAATAAAATTTAGGTTTTGGTATTAAAATATTATTTACAGAACTGTCAGTTGGCTTAGACCAAACAACTATTTGAAACATATATCGATATCCTATTCGGTATTCATAATTTCTTATGTCAGAAAGTAGTTATAGTTATAATGAGTATCGATATCGATATTTTAGACTAGAACATGACAAAAAATAATGAATACTTTTTATCGAATAGTTATTCGATTCTTAATTCAAATATCGATACCTGTATCGATACAAAAATGTATCGATACTGCCCACCACTAATTGCTATATTGATACATACATTGGATTCGCACCGCGCTGTTTCTTTTTATCAAGTGTATAAAAAATCTGTACAAAAAACTTAAATATAAAATAGTAAATAATTACAAATTCTACAATACATTACATCATCCTCCCCCTACAAACAATTTTTCACGATGGTGAAAATCTATCAGGTTTTTTAATAGTATTTCTCGGTCTCAAATTTCGTGAAAAATTATTTATATCAGAAGTACCGGGTTCATTATCATCTAAAATAGATGGATTAACAAAAACATTTTCCTCATTATTCTCATCACTATTAGAAGTAACATTAATGTTTTTACGACTAGAACTAGGAATAGTATGATTAGTATTGTTTATATTAGGTAAATATCTTACGTTAATTTTGTCACTATTATCTGGTAATATTTGGTTAATATGTTTTTTTAGTTTCCAATTAGTTGATTCGTTTCTTATTAAATAATTCCTATTTCCTAAAATTTTAATAATAGTGGCAGGTTCCCATGTAGGTTTTTTTCCTATTGAATATTCTTTAACAAGTACCTTATCTCCTAAATTAAATGATATATTTCTCCTACCCCTATAATTTTGTATTTGTTTTTCTTGTTTATCTAGAACACAATCATTATTTAACGGTGACAATAAATCTAAACGGGATCTTAATTTTCTTCCTAATAATAGTTTTGCAGGACATTCACCTGTGGTGACATGTTCTGTATTTCTATATGTAAACAAAAATCTATTTATAATAAGATTTATATCAAGATTTGGATTTTCGGTTTTACCACGTGTAATAGCGTATTTCATAATTTTTACTGCATTTTCTGCTGCACCATTACTTTGTGGATGATACGGAGCAGAAGTTAAATGTTTAATGCCATTCATCTTTAAAAAAAATGAAAACTCATCTGAAACAAGTTGCCGGCCGTTATCAGATACGATAAGCCTTGGTAAACCAAATTTTGAAAAAATCTCGCAATTTATTTACGGTAGAAGTAGACGTTATATTTTTCATTTGATAACATTCGATCCATTTTGAAGTAGAATCGATTAAAACTAAGAAATAGTGATTATACAGTGGACCAAAAAAATCGAGATGTAACCTGGACCAACATTCAGTAGAATAGTCCCAAGGTTTCAAAATACTTTTTTCTGGAGTTTTACTGAACTTTTGACAAGTGCTACAACCTTTTATCAATTTTTCTGTCACTGTTAATCGATGGCCACCAAACATAAGAGCGAGCTAACGATTTTATTTTCACAATTCCCATGTGAGATTCATGTAATTCTTTTAAAATTAAATTTCGATATTTATCTGGAACAACAACCTTATATCCCCACATGAGACAACCCTGTTCAACACTTAGTTCGTTCTTACGTCTAATGTATGACAAAATTCGTCTGGTAATTTTTTACTTGGCCAACCGTGTAATACAAAATAAATAACTTTAGATAACACTTTATCTCTACTACTTGAAATTTTAATATCTTGAGAAGTGATTGGCAAAAATTCTTGAACATAGTTAACATATGATATATTATTCAATAAATCGTTTTCTATGTTTTGTAACGGTAATCGTGATAAACCATCCGCTACATTGTTTTCGGATTTCACATACTCAATGTTAAAATCATAGGCTGACAAAAATGCGCCCATCGCTACATTCTATTTGCAGCTATGATACGGATGCCTTTTAGAACAAAAAATACTGATAACTGGTTTATTATCTGACACAATGGTAAAATGTCGGCTATATAAATATTGATGAAATTTTGATACTCCCCATTTCAAAGCAAGAGCTTCTTTATGTACTTGACTGTATACTTTTTCATGGACTGATAAAACTCGTGATGCAAAACCAATAGGGCTATCAGGTAGTCCATTTTCATTAGGATGGCTAATTACAGCCGCCAATCCATATGGGCTCGCATCAACGGTTAATTTGATTTTTCTGTCAGGATCATAGTGAGTTAACACCTTATCCGACATTAATTCCTTCTTTATATTTTTAAACGCATTCGCACACTGGATATTCCATTCAAATTTTGTATTTTTCTTTAATAAATTATACAAAGGATAGAGAATAGTAGCTGCATGTGGAATAAATTTAATGTAAAAAGTAACCATTCCTAAAAATGATTTTAATTCAGTAACGTTTTTTAGGAGGTGGTGCTAATTTTATGGCTTCAATATTTTTTTCTGATTTATGGAGACCATTTTTATCTATGACATGTCCCAAAAATTCAATTTTATTTTGAAAGAAAACACATTTTTCTTTTTGAACTTTTAAACCATTTTCTTTCAACAATGTTAAAACTAATTCTAATTTTTTAAAATGATCATTTTCTGTTTTACCTGAAATTAAAATGTCATCGATAAAGACTACGACTCCAGGAATATTAGCAAAAATATTTTCTACAATTTTCTGAAATATGCTAGGTCCACTCGTTATACCATAAGGTAAACGAGTATATCCAAATAATCCTTTTGTGAATTGATACAGTTAATAACTTTGTAGTTTCAGTGGTTACAGCTATTTGCTGATAAGCTTGGCTTAAATCAATTTTGGAAAATGTCTCCCCACCTTGTAATTGAGCAAATAGATCATCTATTTTCGACAATGGATAACTTATATTATCCAAAACTGGATTCAGTGTAACTTTAAAATCGCCACATCGCCATTCTAATAGATCCGTTAGATTTTAAAACTGGTACGATTGGAGTAGCCCAATCGGAATAATCTACTGATTTTAAAATACCTAATGAGATTAGTCTGTCAATTTCAGCTTCTACTTTTGCCTTAAGTGAATATGGCAAAGGTCTATGTTTAAAAAATTTTGGATTTGCATCAGGTTTTATAGTTAAATTTAAAGTATGATTTTTAAATAAACCTAATTCATTATCAAAGAGTTCAGAAAAATTTATTGCACAAATTTGTTAGTTTATTTGAAGTTTTAATTGAATTAATTGCAACTATGCTTAAATTTAATTTTTGCAAACCATTTCTATCTAGTAAAGGTGGTCCTCCATTTTTTATAACATAAAAATTCTAAAGTTTCAAAAATGTTATTAAATTCAATATTTAGCATTACTTTTCCTAACGGAGAAAATGAATGTCCAACATAATCTTTCAATTGTATGTTTGTTTGAAGTAAATTTTTATCTGAAAAATTATTTAAAAAGAAATCCTCAGATATTGCTGAAAATGCAAAAACCTGTATCAATTTCAAAATTAAAATATTCATTCTCAATTTTTAAAAGTGATTTTTGTTGGATTTTCATTAATAACAATTTTATTATTATCTTCCATATGGAAAAAATTTTCAGTATGGACTGAATCTACATATGTTTCAATATCATTTAAATCATCAACATTTGTTTCAACAAAATGATTTCTTTGAATTGGTTTTCTAATTTCCTGATTTTTCCTACACATTGGGGCTAAATGACCCTTAATACCGCACTTATGACACACACACTCTCGAAAATGACACTTACTTGTATCGTGGTTTTCCCTACCACAAACCTTGCATCTACGTCTCTGGGAAGATGTACCCCTTGGATAGAAAACTCCCTGGCCTGGACCGGAACTCGCAACTTCACCACCTCAATTTTTGGCGAAACAGCACCTTTTTGTCTTGACTGACATGGTGCATGCTGCTGCTGCTTCCTGGTTCAATTTTTATTTTTGCAAAATCGGATTCATTTTGCGCCTGCTCTTTTCCCAAAGCAATTTCCAATACTTTTTCGAATGTCACGTTCGGTTTTTCTTCCTTTAAACGATCTTGAATAGAACCTTTTCCTATTCCAAAAATAAATATATCTCGCAAAACAACAGTAAGTTCTGCATCAAATCCAGCATTACCAGCTAAACATTTTAATCTAGTGGCAAAATCTATAACTGATTCATTTTCTGAACGTCTTGCACTATAAAATTTAATCCTCTCACTATGGAAACTTTTTATTGGACTAAAATGTGTAACGTTTAAATCTCCTACTAAGTCTATTTAGGAGGGCAGGGATAAGGAACCAGGAGATACGCAAGTTTTTTGTTATTAATCTAGTTTTATTTCCATTATTATTTTACCTAAAATTATTGGGACATACAACTGTTAGAAAATAACAATAAAAAGAATAGGGGTAGTTATAAGTTACTTTTTGTGTTACCATACTTTGGCACTGGTACTGGTATATAATTTGGTCATAATATATACATATTTTTTTTTTTTTATTATTTATATACAGGGGGAACTTAAGCTTAAGCGACGCCATATAAATTTGATTTTCTGCTTTATGGTATATTTACCACTAGTACCGCGTGCCTTGTTTTCTTATTTATTTTCTATTATTTTTTATATATATATATTGTCAATCTACTACTCAGTGGAATAAATTTGTGATATTTAGCTTGTCGTTTCTTTGGTAATTTGTTTGGTAGGTTTGATAGTTACCTTACTTATTTTTTTTGGGTATTGCTAATAATCTAAAATTTACCTGGCGCCCAGATATATCTGCAACGAGTGCAGATATATATATATATGTATATATATAGTTAAGGTATTAAGCGAATAAGGAACTCCGCCCGTCCCCACTGTTGCCTGGCCGGAGCATACCCAACTGTCATCAGGACAGCTGGTTTCATGTAACGCTTCTCATAGGGAGTTGAACGTTGCAGTTTGGCTAACCAACGTGAGGCCCGATTAAATTAGAGTACTTACATGAGTAGTAGATTGAAATATATTCTGCATTTAAAAAAAAAAACCGATTTTTTGACTTCTAGACTTGCAATATACAGGGTGATCTGACCTGGAAATATACATACATATTTTATTAGTTGGAATACATATTTTAATAGTTGGTATACATATTTTATTAGTTGTTGGTATACACATTTTATTAGTTGGTATAAATATTTTATTGAGCTGTTTTGCTTTCCTGAGTAGTATTGTGGAATTTAAATAAAAACAATGGCGAGGAAAATGCAAATTAATAGGTTGGACAAGGATGAACTTGAATATGAATTGACCGTACGAGGCATTGCCTTGGGTAATTGTGAAGAGATGAGACGTAGGTTGTCGTCTGCGTTTCAAATGGAAAGGGACGGTGACAGTTTGAAATACCCAAAGTATCCTTATACGTTTGTACAAGATATGGAAGCGATTCAGAAAAAATTAGAGGACATGGAACCAATGGTTAATCGTTTTAATAATTCAAGGACTAGTGGAGAAGCTCAGAAATTACAAACAAAATTTTCTCATGTTTTCGGCAGGTTGGACAATATGGATGCTGATGGTGATGAGGACTTACATAAGAAAAAATCTGATTTGGTAGGCCTTGTGTTAACCTTACGAGAATCATTTAACGCAAAAATGGAGGAATTTGAAAAGAAAACGATACAGATTGTACCAGCTAGGTTAAATTTGTTAGAGAGTCAGATTGGGGCACAAACATTTCAGGATGGACTTCAGAATGCGTCAAGATCATCTGCTCTTGACGATGTTATTCAATCTCGGACTGGTGTTAATATGGGAGCCTGTAGTAAGATGATACCACCTCACAAGTGGGATTTACAGAAATTTTCGGGAGACATGCGAGGCATGTCTATTAATGCATTTTTTGAAAGGGTAGAAGAACTTCGTCTAGCTCGGAATGTGAGCAAAGAAACACTTTTAGATGCCGGAATCGATTTGTTCATTGACAAGGCATATCAATTTTATAAGGACTGTCGAAGTAGAGTGTGTAATTGGGATGAACTGGTTGAAGAATTCAGGGCGGAGTACCTCTCTGCAAATCATAATGATACTCTATTTGAAGAGTTGCAAAAGAGGACTCAGCACCCTTCTGAAACCATAGGAGTCTATCTCGCAGTCATGTCAGGTTATTTTAATAGATTGGGATGTCCTATATCAGAAGGTGCCAAGTTTTCTATTGTGCTGGGAAACCTTCATCCGTTTTATCAGGATCGACTTAGGGACCCACTTCCGACAACCATGTCTGAATTACGCTCAATTTGTAGGCGAATGGAAGCTCGTAGAGACGTAATGAATAAGTACGTGGAGCCTTCTTCACGACGTGGCCATGTCTTGGAAAAGACTTAGCCTTTATTGAGGTCACGGAAGACATAAGCTCCTTGAATGTTACTCCTATGTCAATAGGAAGTAATAAAAAAGGAAATAGTATGCTTCCGGTGTAAGAAACCCGGTCACAGAGCTATAGGTTGTGCTATGCCTGGTGGTAAATACTGTTTCAAATGTAACCGAGAGGGTTACACAGTTAGAAATTGTCCGAACTGTGCAAAACAGGGAAACGGACCAAAACGTACTTAAACGGTCGAGATAAGTATGTTGATCCTTCCACCTCGACCAATAAATTTCAACCTATTCTTGATTTTATTCTTGACCATGCACAGAATGATGAAAGACCATATCTTAAGGTAAGCGTGTTTGGACGAACACTATTAGGGCTACTCGATTCTGGAGCGTCCTCAACTATTTTAGGTAGTAAAGGATGGCAGTTAATGAGGGACTTGAACATTCCTTTGGATATGTCTAGGAAGGTTAAGTGCACCATAGCGAATGGTCAGTCCTGCGAAAGCATTGGAGAATGCGAGATACCCATTAGTGTTCGAGATCGTTTAAAATTGATTAAGGTTTTAGTAGTATTAGAACTCCCACATACTCTGATATTGGGAGCAAACTTTTGGAGGTGTATGGGGATAGTACCTGATCTGAGGCACAATGAGTGGCATTTTTCCAATCAGCCTACTACTATTGATAGTGTTGACCACCTCAGAAGTCAAACGGTTCTTACCTCGTTGCAAGAGGCACGATTGCAGGCTCTCATTGACAGGAACGTAGCTCTCATGGGTAGTCAATTAGGTTGCACTGACATGGCGGAGCATGTGATAGTTACCAATTCACCACCAATTAAGCAAAGGTACTATCCAGTGTCCCCAGTCATCCAGCAAATTATTGATCGTGAATTGGAGACGATGCTAAAAGAAGATGTCATTGAGAGATCGATTAGTCCGTGGTCATCTCCTATCTTACTTGTTAAAAAGAAAGATGGAAACTACCGTTTTTGTGTTGACTTTAGGAAGTTAAATGCTGTTACGGAAAGGGACAGTTATCCCCTTCCATATGTGTCACATACACTTGATAAGCTCAGAGATGCCCATTATTTATCTTCGTTAGATATTAAATCAGCATACTGGCAAGTTCCAGTGGCAGAAAGTTCCCGTCCTTACACTGCTTTCACAGTGCCAGGGAGAGGACTTTTCCAATTTAAGCGAATGCCCTTTGGCCTTCACAATGCCCCTGCCACTTGGCAACGTCTAATCGACAGAGTTCTTGGACCTGATCTTGAACCCCATGTGTTTGTGTATTTGGACGACGTGGTCATAGTTACACAAACATATGAGGAACATCTTCGTATATTAGACGAGGTGTTCCGTAGGTTAAGGGAAGCTAAGCTGACAGTTAGTGTCTATAAGTGTCAGTTTTGCAGGCCCGAAATGAAGTACTTGGGTTACGTGGTGGACCGCAATGGACTTCATGTAGATCCAGATAAGGTCAAGGCAATGCTTGAACTGCCTGTTCCAAAGACAGTCAAGGAAGTTAGAAGAATTCAGGGTACCTTCTCATGGTATCGTAAGTTTATCCCTGATTTTGCCTCCACCATATCCCCGATTACAGCACTACTGAAGCGCTCAAACAAGTTTTGTTGGACGCCAGAGTGCGAGGATGCCTTCAGGAAAATTAAAGAATGCCTTATTTCAGCCCCAGTGTTGAGCTGCCCTGATTATAGCTTACCTTTCGTGATCCAATGCGATGCCAGTGGTTACGGCCTTGGCGCAGCTCTCACACAGCCACACCCAGATGGAGATAGGGTCATCTGCTATCTAAGTAGGTCCTTGACAAAGCAGGAAAGAAATTTTTCTACGACCGAGAGAGAATGTCTTTCCGTGCTGTTTGCAATAGAGCGTCTGAGGCCTTACATTGAATTGATACCTTTCACGGTGATCACGGATCATTATTCCTTGGTATGGCTTCAGAATTTAAAAGATCCTACTGGACGATTGGCTCGATGGGCGGTGAGACTGCAACAGTATGATTTTAAGATCATACACAGGAAGGGAAAAGAACTCATCCTTCCAGATATGTTATCTAGGTCGGTACCGGTCATAGATCTTGTAAATGTGACAGCTTCAGTGGCACATGATAAGTGGTATGAGCATATGGTAGCCATGGTTACCAAAACACCACTAAAATACCCTAATTGGAGAGTCTGTGACGGATTGCTGTACAAATATGTTCGTCCGAGTTATGTAGAGCTATCTGTGCCATCTGATTGTTGGAAGCAAGTTGTGTCCAAAGGCCAAAGGCAACAAATAATATCCTCAGCACATGATGTAGCTACAAGCGCACATGCAGGTGTATTCAAGACGTATCATCGAATATGTGAGAAATATTATTGGCCTAAGCTCAGAAGTGATGTTGCTCGATACGTCAAGAATTGCAAATTATGTGCAGCTTACAAGTCTGATCAGAAGGGACCAAGAGGTTTAATGACTGTTCAACCTCCAGTTTGTCGTCCTTGGGAAGTCATTTCAACTGATCTCATGGGGCCTTTTCCAAGATCAACTCGAGGGAACCAGTATATTCTAGTTGTTATGGATAATTTTAGTAAATTTTCTCTTGTTTTTCCTTTAAGATCTGCAACTGCGGATGTTGTCTCTAGAAAAATAGAGGAAGATGTATTTTTGGTATATGGTGTACCGCGACTGGTAGTGTGCGACAATGGGCCGCAATACAAGTCTAAACAATTTAGAACTTTGGCAGAGGAATATGGAGTACGAATACGCTTCAATGCTTTTTATCATCCGCAGGCCAATCCCACAGAAAGACTAAATAAAACTTTAAAAACTATGATTGCTATGTATGTTTCAGACAACCACAGAAAATGGGATGTGAACTTACCTAAAATCGCTTGTGCAACTCGAACGGCTAAGCATGAAGCAACCAAAGAGTCCCCGTTTTTCATTAACTTTGGTAGATCTATGGTATTGTGTGGTGAACATTTTAATAGGAACCTAGACCTTGAAGACATCCAAGATTATTCACAGGAAGGTAAAATAAAACAGGAAGGTTTTAAAAAGTTATTTGCAGATGTCAGGCAGAGATTGGATTAGGCAGCAAAGAAAAATGAGAGGACGTACAATTTACGTAGAAGATGCGAGGAATTTTTACCCAATCAACTTGTCTGGAAAAAGAACTTTACACTCTCGGATGCTTCGAAGTTTTATACGAGTAAGTTAGCTCCTAAATTTGTGGGACCATTTCGGATAAATAAACGCGTGTCTCCTTGGACTTATGAGCTAGTAGACAATGCAGGCAAGTCTTTAGGCATTTGGAATGCCAAGGATTTGAAACCTGCTAGCGCTAATGAAAATTGTCCGTAGGAAATTTTCTTCAAGTGAGGGGGGAAATTGTAACGTTTAAATCTCCTACTAAGTCTATTTAGGAGGGCACAGCTTTTAAATGACCTAAAATAGTGTGTATATTTCGTTGGTTTTGATTCCTGGGACAGGATTTTTACTTGTAGCCTGCACCTGGAACAGAATTTGTTATTTAGATTAGATTTGTAGAAGTTGTAGATATAAAATTTATTTATGTGTAGTTTAAGGTACCTTTGAAGGGGGTTATTAATTTATTAAGTTTCCGATCTGAACATTCGTGTGACAGAATCCCTCGAAAATTGGTTTCTCTATTTTTATTTTTACATAACAGACATATTTAGTGGCTATAATTGCATATAGTAGTTCTGATTAAAACCTAAAATAATTATGGTTTACATTCCTTTAAAATAATGTTTAAATTCATATATTTTACCATTTCAGAGTTGAACTTAATTCTGAATTTTCGTAAATAAAATCTTTCTATTTTTCTGTATTGTTTAAAAGCTTTAAATGACCTAAAATAAAGTGTGGAAAATTTTTTGGTTTTTTTTTCTCGGGAAGGGATTTTTTTCTGTAACCTGCACCTGGAACAGAATTTGTTGTTAGAAGATTTGAATTGTAGATATAAATTTATTTATATAAGCCTTTGAAGGGGGGTTATTTTTTTTAGTTTCCGATCGAACCGTGTGACAGAATCCCTCGAAAAGCCATTTTATTTTTAAAACAACAATTTAGGGCAAATTCATATAGGTGCTAAAATAGGCAAAATTATTTCCTTGGTTTTTGGTTTAAAATTCCAGTGTTTTGTAGAATAATTGCATCTATTGAAATTCATTTTACTATCCACAAGGGTAAAACTTTGGCATACCTAAAAGAATTAATAAATTGTTTAGTAGCTGTATATTTCTAGTAAATTATTTTGATGAAAGTCTATATTTTACTTACCTTTAGCCATAGAACCAACCGCTGAGAACAAATAAAAGTCATTCCTTTTTAGTTTCTACAATTATTTATAACAAATTCATATATCTTCATACTTTTTATGCAATTTGACAGACGTCAAATATTTCTCAGGTTGACCAACACTACTTTCGCTTTCCACTGTTTAAGTAAAAGGTAAATCAATAAATAATCAATTAATGAACAATTATTTTTATACAAACACTTTATTTAATCTTATAGGTAATAATAGAGCACATTTTTATATTTTGTAAAGTAAATATTTAGAGGAAGTAATTTTACGTGTGGAGCCATCTCTTGAGAGTAGCTGAAACACTAGCTTGATTTATATAGATTTTTAGGCTATTGGGTTTTTATCAATGCTAGGGCGGTTTTTCAATATAGGATTTTAAATTTCAAGGGTGTTCTGGTAGAATTTTGACACTCTCTTTTCTAACGTGCTAGTGGCAATATCTATTCAAAGTTTTTGATATTTTTAATCATCCGTTTCGGGAGCAATCTTTGTGTAGATTTTACTTGTGGTTTGACTATAGAAGGAATCAAGGTATTTGGGTTTGATTCATATTTTATCAAATCACACTCGCTAAGAGGATTATTTTGCCCTTTGCACCATCAACGTGTGAACACGTTTTCAGAAATTTTATTTGTTAAATACGTTTTGTATTATTGAGGAAAACCCTTTGGAAAAGGTACGTAACTGTTTATTAGATATAGGTATTATTATAATTTGGATTTTCTATATATTTATTATAGGGTTTTTTTTTTGGGAGTCATTTTTTTTCAACCGGCTATTTGATAACGATAGCTGTTTTGTTTATCTGCTGCTTTGGGACCTGTCATGGTGTGGCATTGAACCGTTTCTCGATTGTTGCTGTCGACGAGCGATCTAGACCATATCGACAGCTCTCTTTTGGTGATCCAGGGATAAGGAACCAGGAGATACGCAAGTTTTTTTTATTAATCTAGTTTTATTTCCATTATTATTTTACCTAAAATTATTGGGACATACAACTGTTAGAAAATAACAATAAAAAGAATAGGGGTAGTTATAAGTTACTTTTTGTGTTACCATACTTTGGCACTGGTACTGGTATATAATTTGGTCATAATATATACATATTTTTTTTTTATTATTTATATACAGGGGGGAACTTAAGCTTAAGCGACGCCATATAAATTTGATTTTCTGCTTTATGGTATATTTACCACTAGTACCGCGTGCCTTGTTTTCTTATTTATTTACTATTATTTTTTTATATATATATTGTCAATCTACTACTCAGTGGAATAAATTTGTGATATTTAGCTTGTCGTTTCTTTGGTAATTTGTTTGGTAGGTTTGATAGTTACCTTACTTATTTTTTTGGGTATTGCTAATAATCTAAAATTTACCTGGCGCCCAGATATATCTGCAACGAGTGCAGATATATATATATATATATGTATATATATAGTTAAGGTATTAAGCGAATAAGGAACTCCGCCCGTCTCCACTGTTGCCTGGCCGGAGCATACCCAACTGTCATCAGGACAGCTGGTTTCATGTAACGCTTCTCATAGGGAGTTGAACGGTGAAATTTTTTTTTTAAAATATTTTTTTTTTTTCAAAAATTTTTTTTTTCGGGGGGGGGGCGACCACCAAAAAAAATACCCAAATTTATTTTAACGTTCCCATAAAAAATTTAAACCAAGGTCCTTTTTAAATTCCTGGGAAATTTTGTTTTTTTAAAATACTGTTTTAATTGGGTCAAAAATATGTTCCAATCAGAAGTTACATGGTCGAATTTATTTAAATGTCCGATATAACTGGTATTCGCCATTTTGTAATTTCACTAAATTTTACTTGTAACTAACTAATAAAGTTGTTTGACTTTAGTTCAAACAGTTTAAAGTTGCTCACTATATTATGATAGGTACCGATTATTATTTATGCATATTATGCTACCTGCTACACACGATTTTAACGAAAAATTTTATGCACCTCGTATTATGACGAATATACACTTGATTTTATTTATTTAATATATTATAATATATTAATTCACTACTTAATAGTCACTTTTCCTCGTCGCCAAAATGTTATGTATTGCCGAGTGTTTTTGGGAAATTGAAATTAAAAACAACGTTCGTGAATATCAACTGTGTATTGCTATATGGATACATACATTCGATTCGCACCGCGCTGTTTCTTTTTATCAAGTGTATAGAAAGTCTGTACAAAAAACTTAAATATAAAATAGTAAATAATTACAAATTCTACAATACATTACAAAATCTTTAAACATAGCAATGGCAGATATGTCACTGGGCAAGTACTTACGGTTGGGCGCATGTTACCGGCGGTAATGTGAAATAGATGGCCTAAAGGATTCAATAAGTTTTTTGATAATATTTCTATCAATTTTTTTGTACTGATGAGTGGCGTCCTGAAACAAATGGAAAGAAAAAATTAATGTTGGAATTTTTTTAAAAGCATTGTCTTTTGAAATCGTTTTTGTCATCATTATATTTTTATTCATGACTACTTTAAGCATTTTTTATTTAATAAGTAGGTAAGATAAAAATTTACTTACCCCTTTTATCAACTTGCGCAATCAAAAAATTGCCATCATTGGTTTTGGCTGTTAAAACATTTTGTAACATTTTGTCATTTCCAGGCAAATATCCCAAGGAAGCAAGGAAAAAAACTTTACAAACTTGGACCTTAATTCCATTATTGTTATGTAAAAAAGTAATTGTACGTATTATTGCGAGAAGATGTTTGCTTTTTCCTTGCAACTGCTAACTTTGCTGTATTATTTAAAACGAATTGTCGTTGCGATTGCCAACCAAGAGTCCAAAATTGTTCATTTATGGATTTCATTTGTTCTTCCGTAATCAATTCGGTACATTTTCTTTTGCATTTACAGGGCGGTTTCACTCCAAATTTTTTTCTTCTTTCTTCAAGCTTTATTGTTTTTCTTTCGGACAAGGGAAGCTCAAATCTTTTTCATTTTCGGTCTTTTCCATTTTTGGTAACTTTTTCCAAAAGTGATTTTGATGCTACATCCTTTTCTGGCAAAGCGACAAAGATTTCATCTTTGGAAATATCACTGAGTGAAATATAATTTTCTTCTATTTCAACGTTTGGAATACCACTAAACGATGCGTTTATTGTAGTAAGGTCTTTTGCATAATCATCAAAGGAAACAAAATCGTGAATATTATCAATATCCACGTTTTCATTAGTAGTAGAAGCGAAGTTTTGATCTAAAGATGATTTGTTTATTGAATCGATTTCTTTATCATTAAATTGATTTTCGTTTACTGAAATAGTTGGTATTGCAGATATTTGTAAACACGGCTCCTTTTCGACAGTATTATTTTTGTTTATCTTAGGGTTTAAGTTTTCTTTTTTCCTGTTGTTTCCATAAAATATCTGGATCTAAAAATACAAGACAAGTTTTTGATAAATGAAAAAAAGATTTCCCTCTTATTCACTCTAACTACTGCGAGCAGTGTATTTGAACAAAGAAACCTCATCATAAGAGTTACATTTTGATTTACAGAATAATTGATTGATTCTGAAATTGAAAAATTATTTCTGATGTTCTAAAATTTTTAACTATTATTGTGATTCTAAGTTACTTAAAATATTTTTACTAGTAGGTATATACAGAATAATAATACAACTCACCATTTTCTGTAGACATATTTTCATTCAGGTTACTGTTTTTTATTGCCTGGGAAACCATTATTTTAGCCCCGCTCGGACATTTTCTAAAATAAAAAAGAAATAGCCTTAGCAATTTTTGCAACAAACTAATTTTTTAGACTTATAATTTTGAAAATTAACTATTAATTTTTGAAACACATGCAAATACATATCTGGTGATATAATAAATAGGCACGGCACGCCTATTTTAAAACTTAATAGTGTACTAATAATTTAGGCTATTATTTTTATATTTCACCACATCTTATTTTATATCTAATATATCTTGTTTGCCTATTCTTACTTACCGGCATAAAAATACAAAAAAAACTGTTAAAAACCACTTTACATTTAAATTTAATCACAATGGAATGATAATCAAGCTCTTGCGTGGCAAAGTTTGCGTAGCAACAATTTTACTAAAAACCGTTACGAAAATTACGCGCCTTTTTCTTCCGACCGTTGCGCCAGCACCGAACACAGCCGCTTTTTAACTTAAAGTTATATGACGTACCAGACGGCCTAGTTAAATATATTAAGTTATATATCACTTTACCATCTTTTAGCTTAAACTTTTATGACGTAAATGATATTATATTATTTAGTTAAAAGTAGTAGTGAAGCTTGCCGCTCTTTAACTTTAAAAGTAATGATGTATCCATCAGTAACATTTAAGTAATAATATGGCAAGCTACAATTTACCATCTTTTTATTTCAAGAAATGTGGTTGCCCCTTTTTAACTTCTGAAATATAGCATATTACTAAAAATAAATGTACCAGTAAAAGATATATTTACAAAAATACCGCTTTCTTGTTTAGATATTACTGAATGCCGCCTTTTATTTTCGTGAAGTAGTGGCGTAGTGCATTTGCTGCTATTTTATTTTAATTTTTTTTGACTAAATTTTTTTCGAAAAAAAAATTATTTTTTTTGGATAACGGACATTACATTAAATAACACTTAAATGTAAAAGACTCAAAATCGCCAAAATGTCACTTGCCGCCTTTTTCCTTCGGACGGCAGTATTATACTCGGTTTAACTACAGTGGAGAAATGATTACTCCAGGGTTCGTTGAGACATTAAAGATCGTAAATCTCAACAGAACATGGTTTATTCATAAACATTCCAATTGCAGGATCAATAATAAATACAATAGCAGAGTAAATTGATTTATCTGGTATTGACGTAATTTTTTTTTTTTTTTGGAGGGCGTAGCCGGCGCGTTTGCTAACCGGAGCAAGAGGCCCTTCTGAATTCCCCGAAGAGAGACCAGACCGGAACCGCTTTCGCATTACTTCAGTCTGATCCATTACCGTCTTTGTGACGCCATCTATCTTTCGTCGCTTCCCTACGTCCCCCGTCCACATTTGTGATTAGGGGTTCGGGAGTAAGGGGTGATCGCCGTGCTTACTGCTCCTCTTGTTTCTTTTGTCGGAGCACTGCTTCTACAAATCTTGCTATCGCGTCCCAGGTGTCTTTGCTGCGTAGCATGTTATCTATGATGTTGTCGGGTATCATTTGAGCACCCACCGTCGTTTCCAGCAAGAATCTTTCCCGCGTCCATCTGTCGCATTCGAAAAATGTATGGTATGCATCGTCCTCTTGTCCCATCTCACAGTATACGCATTCTGGGTTATCTGTTATTCTCATCTTGTACAGATAGGATTGAAAAAATCCATGCCCGGTCAGGAACTGCGTTAATAATAAAGTTCACTTCGCCGTGTCCGCGGTTTGCCCATGTAGTTAACCGCCTTATTAGTCTTGCAGTCCACCTCCCTCTGGATTCGGCGTCCCAACGCCGCTGCCACTCGTCCATGGTACGTGATCTTTCTTCTTTTTTCACCCTGTCTCTGTCTATCTCTGCCCTCCTAGAAAAGATCCTCTTGCGCTCTTGTGCAAGCAGATCAATCGGAGGTGTTCCTGCTATTGCCAAGACAGCGGGTTCCGAAACCGTGCGGTAGGCACTCACCACTCTTAGCGCTCCTTTTCTCTGTACCGCAGCTGGGCGCTTCCTGTATTTCTCGACCCTCAGTGCATCCGCCCAGATCTCAGCCCCGTACAGTAGGATTGATTGGGTCGTGGACATTAGTAACCTACGCTTGCTCGCTCTAGGGCCAGCTACATTTGCCATTAATCTGCTAAGGGCAGCTGTCGTTGCTGCTGCCTTATCTGCCATGCGTTGGATTTGCCCCCAATAGGTCAGCTTAGTATCTAGTGTCACTCCCAGGTACTTCACGGCGCTTTTGGTTTGAAGCACCTCCGTACCAACCGTCATGTCTAGTATTGTAGGGATTCTTCTCTTCGTCAGTATCACCATTTCCGTTTTGTGTACTGCTAGCTTCAGTCCGTGGTCTTCCAGCCATCTGTACACTCGTCGCATCACCTGGTCTAATTTCCTCTGGGCCTGTTCGCCGTCTCGCGCCACGATGGTTGCCGCGATATCGTCAGCGTACCCAACTAGTTGCGTTCCTTCTGGCAGTTCCATTTTCAATATTCCGTCATACGTGATGTTCCAGAGGTCAGGTCCTAGAATCGACCCTTGTGCCGCTCCGGAAGTTACTACTCTCTGTCGAGGTCCCTCCCTCGATATTGACGTAATTGGAGGAGGTTATTCTGGGGGTAACGACAATGAACTGATAGAATGGGAATGTAGTCGCTTTTAATGCAGATTGGCAAAATTAATTTGGGTCTTCAAAATAACAAACTAGACTTGACGTCTGTCACTGTCAAAGTGACAGCTAATAAAATTATTAAGGCCGGCTTCAAATTATACTTGACATATGTTACTGTCATAGTGATATTTAGGCAAAATTAATACTACTGAAACCAAATGGTACTTGACATCTGTCACTGTCAAAGTGACAGCTGAGTTAAATTCTGTTGACTGAGTTCAACTTATAACTGACGTCTGTCACTGCCAAAGTGACACGACGTGCTTGGACTAATGATTGAAGATAAATACCAGTATAATGATTCTTTCAATTTACGATTACACAGATCAGGACAGACTCTATCTGTTAAGAAACTAGTATTCGGACAGACTCAAATACTTAGTAATTACGTCTCTCAATTTAGGACTAACTCTATATTGAGATGTAGAAAGTATCAATCAAAAATTCAAATGATATTTAATTATAACCTAAGTTATAATTGAGATCATTCCCGGACGGGCTAAGGAATTAATCTGCCTTTTCCAGCATCTGCATCCCATTTTATACTAAATGGTTGCTAAGTTTGTGCCCATGAATACAAACAAAGTAACTAAGGCACGTAAATACAAACAAAATATCAAAATGTTTTATAGATACCCAACTATTTATTTGGGGTAGTTAAGGTGACCTATCTTCACAGAAACTAACTTTACATTATACATGTCTAGCTCCTATTAGTAATATTCAATGTTGAATATTTATTTATATAAAACTGTTTTACTAAAATCTATCGTTACAATATAACTATTGAGAAAGTCATAAATGACAGTCTTGGAAATATCCAAAATTGATAAGCCTACATAGAGCAGTTTATCATAAACAATCTTTAATTTCTCCAATTGTATTGCTACTAAATGCTCATCGAAAACAAAACACGATTTAAAATGAGGTAAGGCTATTAACCATACTTGAGTATCTAGAGTGCCTTTTCAATATTGCCAGCATGAGCATAGCTTAATATTTTGCCTATTCAGTACATTTATCATGGTTTTGCTAGAAACAGAATTCACCATTAACTTGAATAAATCCTTCTCAAACTCGTTCTTTACCGAATTTCGGAGATTCGTATTTAATTCAACATATGACCCCCAACCACACTGACTACGAAAATTATATTACTTTCGATTATATTATATTATATTAATTTTAATCGGTATTTTAAACGCTGCTTCAGATTTCTGTAGTGAATAATATATTTATATTTATTATATAAGTTCAGAATTAATTTAGATGTTTTACATTTCGGAGGATCATTTCTCTGGATAAAACGGTAAATCGATATTTTCACAAGTGTAAATGTGATGGAATTTCCAAATTTACTTCTAAAACATAACCTTTTGGTGAATTGTTCTCAATGGCAGAACAGTTGAAGTAAAACCGTCAGTAGGGAGGTACTCTTTCAGTGCTGTTCCATACAAATTGGTAGGTAGGTACATAATAAAAGAAGTTGGTTTAGTCGGGTCGTACTTTGACAAAAATTTGTTATTGGCTACAACCTTTTTCTAACCGCATTGGGCGACACTTTCTCAGATGGATTTTTTAAAGAAATGTAGAGAATCCACATCGATCCAAAGTTCAAGTTCATTTTAGGTATAACGTAACATGGCATTCCAGCTCAAGGATTGTGCCGTCAAATAATGTGCTGGACCTAATTTGTAACATTCCAAACACGCTTTGCTAAAGTTTTCAAACACATCGGTTAATAATAAAACATCTGATTTTATATATACATCTGTATACTCTTTCATCGTTTTGCATCTGAGGATTCTCCATACTTTATTAGCTCGTTCATAATCTTCATCAGGAAGGGTCTCGTTTGTTAAATTATTGTAAAATTTATCTTTTTAGGGTCAATTGTGTTTACTTCTAATTTTTCAAACGAGCACATGTGTGTATATATATATATATATATATATATATATATATATACAGGGTGTTTACGAACTTGGGAATATATTTTTAATGGGAGGTAGTACTTGGTAAAAGAAGTCGATTGCTAAAAATTTACCTTAGTAAAAGTTCCTCAGAAGTGGCAAAAAAAATGTTTTAAACAATACATCAAATTGTTTGAGAGCCGCTGACGAAGCTAGCTGTATGCGAAAGTTATGGCAGTGTTGCCAAATTTTATCTCAACGTCCATTACTTAACGACAATTTTTTTCTTGTTCCAATAGAATTAGATAAATAACATCTAAATATGCTACCGATCAAAATGTACTCATTTTTTTAAATTAAATATTTTACTCGAAAATTAAACGTCTTAACAGAGAAAAGAAAGATACAGCTTAAAACATTTTTCTCACTATTGACTGATTGATTTACATTTTTTTACATTATTAAATTTGTTATTTTTCATAATATCTGTGTTTTTATGGAAATACTCGTACAAATACAAAATTGAGAATTCAAAATATTTACATCTTTGTGAGCATTGTACAATTTAAAAATGGAAATATACCCAATCTATTATAATAAATTATAGTGAAGAAATCCCTGATAATTGAACTTATTTTTACCTTTGCAAAAAAACTTCTCTTGCAGAAAATTCCTTAAAAGACTTCCTTCACTCAACCACAAACGCACATAATTCTTTCTTTGTGTAGGCACTACATTCAAAAACTAAATAATTGACAATATTTCCATGTGTAATATTTGGAAATGCATCAAACCCAACCACAAACATAATTCACATAATTCTTTCTTTGTGTAGCACTACACTCAAAAACTAAATAATTAACAATATTTCCATGTGTAATATTTGTAGTGAAGTCTTCTTTTTGAAAGTATAAAAGCATCTGAACCGGGTTTCGGCTGATAGATCTAAACCAATAGGACACTTTTTCCATATCACGAGACAATTCCATAAAATACAAACTTGTCTCTATTTTGAGTACACAAAATTAACGAAATAAAACAATAAGATTTGTTTTAAAACAAATCTTGTTGTTCAGTAACCATCAATATTAGTTTTTAAAACTGCATTATACACTTAAAACACGTTCTGTTAACTAAACGACGTTTGTATTCATTCGATATTACAGCTGACGGGAATATCGATGCATATTCACTTCACGTACAAACACACAAAGATTTTATTTTTAGTTTCTCTACGCACAAAAAAAAGAAATACGTTGTGACTTGTGAGTACGTTGTGGTAAATTTTTTACACATCTTCAAAATTTCCATTTGACATACAGAGATCACGAAATTCACTACCTCAGATGTGCAAGCAAACCTACAATCTAGAGACCTGTAATATCACTAAATTACAAACAACGATCATCATATCACCATTTGTAAACTCTACACAGGGTCGGACTGACCTCATTCGGCCCCATAGGCAATGGTTGTAATTTGTCACCTACGGCCTACCCCCCTCCCACCAAAAAAGATAAATCGTTTTCAGGATATAAAGAAATCATATACCTAAAATAAACACAATAAAAATTAATGTTTTTCATTATTGTTTATTGCTAGATAAATGATAAATTCGAACATAAAAGTAAATATCGAAAGGAACAACAATTCAAAAATAAAAAATAGTTGGATTTGTACATTGTAAGTACAGGGTACAAGAAATATAACACAAATAATGTATCTTAGAGCTAAAACAATACACTATTTTCTTAACCTATAACCTCATCTCATTCCTTATTTGGTACTTTTCAAATTTTAATAATGCACAATAACATAATTATAAACTTACATCATAATTAATTAATTAATTATCTATAAGTACTTACTTATAGTATTTTGCATAAATGGGAATAAACCTAAAGGGATCACTTTTCAGAGGTATGTTAGTTTTGATCTGTTATTTTTTTCAATTCTACAAATTACGTGTTTTTGATTTTCTAAAGGAGAGATATTGGAGAAGTGATCGGAAGTTCTTGGGGAAAACGACCAGAGGCAGTGATCAGAGAATAAATTTATTTGCTCCAAACAGTTGAAAGAAGGTGATTTTATGAAACTGAGACATAAAGTTTTCCTGAAAGCTGATGCAGTGCAAAATTTGCAACTCACAAAGGAAACTGCGACAGAAATTTGTATGGACCAAAATATGTACGTTCCATCTACAAGTGAACAAAGGAAAAATAAGGCTACAAGTGTCTACTGTTATTGATGTCGTTTCACTAATGACACAATCGTCCTCTTTTAGTTCTACACAGACATCTTCATGATGACACTCTTCGATTATGAATAAGATTGAAATTAAAAAGATGTTTGGTGTAAGATATTGCTTAAATATAATAAGATATATGTATTGTTAATTTATGTACTTATTTTTAGCAAAATTACTTGGTGACGAGACTAACAGTAGCTCTAACAGGAAGAGAGTTAAATTTATTTAAAGTATTCATAATTATGGGTAAGTTTTTTATATAAATAAGTACTCCATAAAATTTTCATTAAATAAATTATTTCAGTGTTTCGCCTGAGATTAAAAAGAAATATACTGAATTAAGAAAGTTGAACAGAAGTCCAGAAGAAAGTTATATTCTGCTACGAAAAATAAAGAATCTGAAAATGAAAAATAACTACTTTGAAAACAGTTGTGCAAGAATATTATTTAATCAACCACAATAACTATTAATTTTATAATGTTTAAAACTATAATTCTTACTAGATTAATTTTAACGTACTTTTGGTATGTAGGTATAAAATATTTAAGTGTAGGTTTTATTTTCTTATTTACTCTATATTTCTCAATTTATTGGAGAACAAAATATAATATATTGAGTTTAACTTTATTTATTATAATAGCTGTTTATGTAATAAGTCCATAATATAAAGGTTTATTGAGCAAGTCGTTTATATGTGAAGTTGAATGTAGTGACCAAGGCCATAAAAAGGATGAATTTAATAAAGCTTTAATATGGAGGAGTTGCATATAAAGCTTTATGTTCGACTGCTAAAATTAACTCATTATGGAGAAACGTTCATTTTATAAATTTTGTATCCTATGAGAAACGAGTGAAGTATGCTGTGTACTGTTTATGACATAGTTTTGCAGCCATAAAGTACCTCTTTATAGTACTAGTAAAATAAAGTTACTTTATTCTACTAATATTATAAAGAGGTACTTTATGACCGGAAAACTATGTCATAAATAGTACTTTACAATATAGTCATACATCTTTGAATTTATGAAATCTTAAGATTTTATGAATTAAGCCTTATAAGTGTTAAATTTTAGTTCAGCTGTTTGTGAAGTCGTCGAAAATATTAACGATATATAGCTGAAAATTGAAAACAGTTTTGCGGAAGTCTCACTTTCGTGCCTGATGTCATATAAATGTTCGACCAAAAGTAAGAAAAATCTATAAATGCAATAAAGAAAATTCTTTTCATAATAGGGTAATAAAACAATGCACTTCAGTGATAAATTGATCACAATTCATTTAAACAGTATTTACTGAACATAAGGAATTTATGTACCTAATTAAACAATATAAAAAGATTAATGATAATAGCAGCCATATTAATAAAAACTATGATAATAGCATGCTAACTCGTCACTATTAAAGATGCACAAGAGCTTTGTTATCAGATAGGGTAACAGATTTTCTCAAGTCTACGAAAGTAGTTGTAAGCTCTAGAAGAATAGAATTGGAGAGTCAGTGCAAACCGCCAGATTTCTTGAGAGTACTTCCTGTCTTTACTCTTTGATTTTTGGGAAACCAGATCTTCTAATGTACATGGCAGGGATGACTAAAAAGAAAATTAAATATTGTAATATACATACAGGTTATAAATGAAAGTTTTTCATTGAACGTTATCTAGCTTTTAACACGAGGCATTAAAATTTTGATAATTTAATTTTATTTAATATATGAAACTCATGATATTATACTTGTCATGCCAAAAAATCTGAAAATGTGGTTATAACTATTACATATACAATCTGGCTATCTACCAAGAAAATTTTTTAATATTTATAGGTAGGGACCTAATTTTAAAAAATTTTAATGGGCACAATTATTTTACGTTATATTTAAAATACCTTTAAAAATAAAAGCATAGATCAAATTATTGTATTAAGAACATTGGTAAAATTCCCTCCACTACAAGTTAACATAAAAACTGAGGCAAGCTGCTTTATTCAATTTAGTTGTCGATACATTTTAGACCGTACGTGATATAAAATTATTATTTCAAAGGACCAATTGTATAGAATGAAAATCATTAATTTCTTTAACCTGACAAGACTCCAAATACTGCTATCTTGATTTAATAAATACTATACCATGTGCCCTTAAAACTTCCATTGTCAAGATTGGATTGGGCACCGCTATAGATGGAAAAGCTCCCGCTCTTGATTGTAATGGTTTCCCAGACTCTTGAGTTTTGGATCTATGTAGTCTTCGTTCATAAAATGTTCTGAACATATGAATAGTGTATGTATAATCTCTGTACTTGAATAACCTCATATACGTATTTGTACCCATACATTTTGGCTGTCGTCACTGGGTAACCTATAGTAACCTATACGATTAAATTTTTTCATTAAATATTTACTTCAATGTATAGTTAATGCAGATGGTCAGATTTAGCAGACAATGCTTGAACAATATAAAAATAAAACAATTCTAACCTGTGAAATGTCACGTGATATTCTTCCAGATATGACTTTGTTTTCAGTTTTTACATAAAACACAATTTCGATATACTTTTCCTATTATTGTGCCGCAAAAAAAACTGAAAAATAGAAGATAAAACACAAAAAATTTCCTGCCAGGCACGAAATCAAAACAAAACAAAATGACCAATCTCAAAAAAAATTGAGAAATGACAACTTTTGACAGAATAAAGATGAAGAACAAATAAAATCAAGCATGCGCAGAAATTGCTTGCACTAGTATTTTTGAGATGGAAGCAAATTCGTGGATGTAAGATATTATGCACGTTCTTTCTAACAGATCTTTGTTAATCTAAGTAGTTTTACGGAGGCTACATCAAATGAAATTATGATTTTATTTATGCAGTGTAACCGTAAAACAACTTAGATTAGCTGAGATCTTAGTTAGAAAGAACGCACCTAATGTTGGCTTCAATGCTCGTGCAGCTATAGTAATAAAAAGTTACTAGACTTAGCAGTCACAAAATTCTGTGGTTGTTGTTATTTAATAGTGTTTGTTTTCAACCTTCATTTGGTTCGTTTTACAGTGTTTTTTCATTAGTAACAGTAATAATGAACTAGTCAATGTTAATATTTACGGTAAATGTCAAAATACTTCGGCTGTTTGTAGTGTTTGTATGCGGAACGTTTTCCAAATGCACCAAATGCCGTATGATTTGTAACCCTTGTGCAACGATCACACGATATTTGTCAGTTACGACCCCGTCAAAGACGTGATATGAGGTCCTGATATGTCTTTGAACGCTGAGGAAAACATTTTAAATTTGGTTGAGGCAATCCAACTTTAAGTATGTGTGCATTCATTCGCTAAGCAAACCGTACGTCTAATCGGATTGTATGGTGCCCTGTGAGGAAATAAACTATATCCATTTTCATGTAAAAAGAGTTAATTCATGTTCTACAGAAACAAGATTTTGTGTGTTAAAGGATGTGGCAACATCGAACAGTGATTGTGCAATATGATGTATTTTGGACCCGGTCATTCAACTTCGATTCCAGCAGTACTCAACATGTTCGCACTTTTTTGTTGAGAAAGGTCAGTTATTTTTTTCTAATATTTAAGGTTTTCTTATGCACTATACGATTTATTATATCAAGATGTACTTATCCTCAAAAAATAATTCTCAAGTTTGTAAACACCCTTTGACGACGTATATATCCCAGATAATATTTAATGACGGTTCTGTGTTTATTGCATTGATTAGAAACTTTTGTGAAGAATAAAATTTTCTAAGAAATGGATAATAAACGTTATAATTGACATTTTCAAAATTTTCACGAAGAAACGGCCATATTTCGAATATCGTAGAAGATAGAAGATCGGCAATAGCACCAATCCAATTTTTACACGGAATTACGTATTATTTGATAGTCATCACAAAGTTTTAAGTTCCAAACGTTAGTACACTTCCTCGACGATGTGTATATCCCAGATAATATTTAATGACGGTCCTCTGTTTATTGCATTGATTAGAAACTTTTGTGAAGAATAAAATTTTCTGAGAAATGGATAATAAACGTTATAATTGACATTTTCAAAGTTTTCCCGAAGAAACGGCCATATTTCTAATATCGTAGAAGATAGAAGATCGGCAATAGCACCAATCTAATTTTTACACGGAATTACGTATTATTTGATAGTCATCACAAAAGTTTTAAGTTCCAAACAAAAAAGTCGATATGAAAGAGTTCATTTAGAATCAAGCTTCATATTTTTGATAATCGAACCAAAAAAAATTTAATTCGAAATGAAAATGTGCGAAAAGGGGTTCCCGGTGTCAGAAAACACGATTCCGTGCTTATTTTTGACCTATGATTTAGTTGAAAGCTCTCGGCGGCCAATTTACAGCTAATAATTAACGTTAGTTCATTTCCTCGACCACGTATATACCCAGATAATACCCAATGACGGTTCTGTGTTTACTGCATTGATTAGAAACTTTTGAAGAATAGAATTTTCTGAGAAATGGATCATAAACGTTATGATTAACATTTTCAAAATTATTCACGAAGAAACGGCCATATTTCGAATATCGTAGAAGATAGAAGATCAGCAATAGCACCAATTGAATTTTTACACGGAATTACGTATTATTTGATAGTCATCATAAAGTTTTAAGTTCCAAATGTTAGTTCACTTCCTCGACGACGTATATAACCCAGATAATATTTAACGACAGTTCTGTGTTTAGTGCATTGATTAGAAACTTTTGTGAAGAATAAAATTTTCTGAGAAATGGATAATAAACGTTATAATTGACATTTTCAAAATTTTCCCGAAGAAACGGCCATATTTCGAATATCGTAGAAGATAGAAGATCGACAATAGCACCAATCCAATTTTTACACGGAATTACGTATTATTTGATAGTCATCACAAAGTTTTAAGTTCCAAACGTTAGTTCACTTCCTCGACGACGTATATATCCCAGATAATATTTAATGATAGTTCTGTGTTTATTGCATTGATTAGAAACTTTTGTGAAGAACAAAATTTTCTGAGAAATGGATAATAACTGTTATAATTGACATTTACAAAATTTTCCCGAAGAAATGGCCATATTTCGAATATCGTCGAAGATAGAAGATCGGCAATAGCACCAATCGAATTATTACACGGAATTACGTATTATTTGATAGTCATCACAAAGTGTTAAGTTCCAAACAAAAAGTCGATATGAAAGAGTTCATTTAGAATCAAGCCTCATATTTTTGACAATAATTGAACCAAAAAAATTTAATCCGAAATGAAAATGTGCGAAAAGGGGTTCTCGGTGTCAGAAAACACGTGCTTATTTTTGACCGATGACTTAGTTGAAAGCCCTCGGCGGCCTACGCTAATAATTAACGTTAGCTCATGTCCCTCGACGACGTATATATCCCAGATAATATTTAATGATGGTTCTGTGTTTATTGCATTGATTAGAAACTTTTGTGAAGAATAGAATTTTCTGAGAAATGGATAATAAATGTTATAATTGACATTTTCAAAATTTTCCCGAAGAAACGGCCATATTTCGAATATCGTAGAAGATAGAAGATCGGCAATAGCACCAATCGAATTTTTACACGAAATTACGTATTATTTGAGAGTCATCACAAAGTTTTAAGTTCCAAACGTTAGTTCACTTCCTCGACGATGTATATATCCCAGATAATATTTAATGACGGTTCTGTGTTTATTGCATTGATTAGAAACTTTTGTGACGAATAGAATTTTCTGAGAAATGGATAATAAATGTTATAATTGACATTGTCAAAAATGTCCCGGAGAAACGGCCATATTTCGAATATCGTAGAAGATAGAAGATCGGCAATAGCACCAATCGAATTTTTACACGGAGTTATGTATTATTTGAGAGTCATCACAAAGTTTTAAGTTCCAAACAAAAAGTCGATATGAAAGAGTTCATTTAGAATCAAGCTTCATATTTTTGATGAAAATTGAACCAAAAAAAATTGAATTCGAAATGAAAATGTGCGAAAAGGGGTTTTCGGTGTCAGAAAACACGATTCCGTGCTTATTTTTGACCAATGACTTAGCTGAAAGCCCTCGGCGGCCAATTTACAGCTAATAATTAACGTTAGCTCATGTCCTCGACGACGTATATATCCCAGATCATATTTAATGACGGTTCTGTATTTATTGCATTGATTAGAAACTTTTGTGAAGAATAAAATTTTCTGAGAAATGGATAATAAACGTTATAATTGACATTTTCAAAATTTTCCCGAAGAAACGGCCATATTTCGATTATCGTAGAAGATAGAAGATCGGCAATAGCACCAATCGAATTTTTACACGGAATTACGTATTATTTGATAGTCATCACAAAGTGTTAAGTTCCAACCAAACAGTCGATATGAAAGAGTTCATTTAGAATCAAGCTTCATATTTTTGACTAATTGAACCAAAAAAATTTAATTCGAAATGAAAATGTGCGAAAAGGGTTCTCGGTGTCAGAAAACACGTGCTTATTTTTGACCAATGACTTAGTTGAAAGCCCTCGGCGGCCAATTTACAGCTAATAATTAACGTTAGTTCATGTCCTCGACGACGTATATATCCCAGATCATATTTAATGACCGTTCTGTATTTATTGCATTGATTAGAAACTTTTGTGAAGAATAAAATTTTCTGAGAAATGGATAATAAACGTTATAATTAACATTTTCAAAATTTTCCCGAAGAAACGGCCATATTTCGAATATCGTAGAATATAGAAGATCGGCAATAGCACCAATCGAATTTTTACACGGAATTACGTATTATTTGATAGTCATCACAAAGTTTTAAGTTCCAAACGTTAGTTCACTTCCTCGACGACGTATATATCCCAGATAATATTTAATGACGTTTCTGTGTTTACTGCATTGATTAGAAACTTTTGTGAAGAATAAAATTTTCTGAGAAATGGATAATAAATGTTATAATTGACATTTTCAAAATTTTCCCGAAGAAACGGCCATATTTCGAATATCGTAGAATATAGAAGATCGGCAATAGCACCAATCGAGTTTCTACACGGAATTACGTATTATTTGATAGTCATCACAAAGTTTTAAGTTCCAAACAAAAAGTCTATATGAAAGAGTTCATTTAGAATCAAGCTTCATATTTTTGACAATAATTGAACCAAAAAAAATTAATTCGAAATGAAAATGTGCGAAAAGGGGTTTTCGGTGTCAGAGAACACGATTCCGTTCTTATTTTTGACCAATGACTTAGTTGAAAGCCCTCGGCCGCCAATTTACAGCTAATAATTAACGTTAGTTCATTTCCTCGACGACGTATATATCCCAGATAATATTTAATGACGGTTCTGTGTTTATTGCATTGATTAGAAACTTTTGTGAAGAATAAAATTTTCTAAGAAATGGGTAATAAACGTTATAATTGACATTTTCAATACTTTCCCGAAGAAACGGCCATATTTCGAATATCGTAGAATATAGAAGATCGGCAATAGCACCAATCGAATTTTTACACGGAATTACGTATTATTTGATAGTCATCACAAAGTTTTAAGTTCCAAACGTTAGTTCACTTCCTCGACGACGTATATATCCCAGATAATATTTAATGACGGTTCTGTGTTTATTGCATTGATTAGAAACTTTTGTGAAGAATAAAATTTTCTGAGAAATGGATAATAACTGTTATAATTGACATTTGCAAAATTTTCCCGAAGAAATGGCCATATTTCGAATATCGTAGAAGATAGAAGATCGGCAATAGCACCAATCGAATTTTTACACGGAATTACGTATTATTTGATAGTCATCACAAAGTGTTAAGTTCCAAACAAAAAGTCGATATGAAAGAGTTCATTTGGAATCAAGCCTCATATTTTTGACAATAATTGAACCAAAAAAATTTAATCCGAAATGAAAATGTGCGAAAAGGGGTTCTCGGTGTCAGAAAACACGATTCCGTGCTTATTTTTGACCAATGACTTAGCTGAAAGCCCTCGGCAGCCAATTTACAGCTAATAATTAACGTTAGTTCATTTCCTCGACGACGTATATATCCCAGATAATATTTAATGACGGTTCTGTGTTTATTGCATTGATTAGAAACTTTTTGTGAAGAATAAAATTTTCTGAGAAATGGATAATAAATGTTATAATTGACATTTTCAAAAATTTCCCAGAGAGAAACGGCCATATTTCGAATATCGTAGAAGATAGAAGATCGGCAATAGCACCAATCGAATTTTTACACGGAATTACGTATTATTTGATAGTCATCACAAAGTTTTAAGTTCCAAACAAAAAGTCGATATGAAAGAGTTCATTTAGAATCAAGCTTCATATTTTTGACGATAATTGAACCAAAAAAAATTTAATTCGAAATGAAAATGTGCGAAAAAGGGTTCTCGGTGTCAGAAAACACGTTCCGTGCTTATTTTTGACCAATGACTTAGTTGAAAGCCCTCGGCGGCCAATTTACAGCTAATAATTAGCGTTAGTTCATTTCCTCGACGACGTATATATCCCAAATCATATTTAATGACGGTTCTGTATTTATTGCATTGATTAGAAACTTTTGTGAAGAATAAAATTTTCTGAGAAATGGATAATAAACGTTATAATTGACATTTTCAAAATTTTCCCGAAGAAACGGCCATATTTCGAATATCGTAGAAGATAGAAGATCGGCAATAGCACCAATCGAATTTTTACACGGAATTACGTATTATTTGATAGTCATCACAAAGTTTTAAGTTCCAAACGTTAGTTCACTTCCTCGACGACGTATATATCCCAGATAATATTTAATGACGTTTCTGTATTTATTGCATTGATTAGAAACTTTTTGTGAAGAATAAAATTTTCTGAGAAATGGATAATAAACGTTATAATTGACATTTTCAAAATTTTCCCGAAGAAACGGCCATATTTCGAATATCGTAGAATATAGAAGATCGGAAATAGCACCAATCGAGTTTTTACACGGAATTACGTATTACTTGATAGCCATCACAAAGTTTTAAGTTCCAAACGTTAGCTCATGTCCTCGACGACACGTATATATCCCAGATAATATTTAATGACGGTTCTGTGTTTATTGCATTGATTAGAAACTTTTGTGAAGAATAAAATTTTCTGAGAAATGGATAATAAACGTTATAATTGACATTTTCAAAATTTTCCCGAAGAAACGGCCATATTTCGATTATCGTAGAAGATAGAAGATCGGCAATAGCACCAATCGAATTTTTACACGGAATTACGTATTATTTGATAGTCATCACAAAGTTTTAAGTTCCAAACAAAAAGTCGATATGAAAGAGTTCATTTAGAATCAAGCTTCATATTTTTGATAATTGAACCAAAAAAATTTAATTCGAAATGAAAATGTGCGAAAAGGGTTCTCGGTGTCAGAAAACACGTCCGTGCTTATTTTTGACCAATGACTTAGTTGAAAGCCCTCGGCGGCCAATTTACAGCTAATAATTAACGTTAGCTCATGTCCTCGACGACGTATATATCCCAGATCATATTTAATGACGGTTCTGTATTTATTGCATTGATTAGAAACTTTTGTGAAGAATAAAATTTTCTGAGAAATGGATAATAAACGTTATAATTGACATTTTCAAAATTTTCCCGAAGAAACGGCCATATTTCGAATATCGTAGAATATAGAAGATCGGCAATAGCACCAATCGAATTTTTACACGGAATTACGTATTACTTGATAGTCATCACATAGTTTTAAGTTCCAAACGTTAGTTCACTTCCTCGACGACACGTATATATCCCAGATAATATTTAATGACGGTTCTGTGTTTATTGCATTGATTAGAAACTTTTGTGAAGAATAAAATTTTCTGAGAAATGGATAATAAACGTTATAATTGACATTTTCAAAATTTTCCCGAAGAAACGGCCATATTTCGAATATCGTAGAATATAGAAGATCGGCAATAGCACCAATCGAGTTTTTACACGGAATTACGTATTATTTGATAGTCATCACAAAGTTTTAAGTTCCAAACGTTAGTTCACTTCCTCGACGACACGTATATATCCCAGATAATATTTAATGACGGTTCTGTGTTTATTGCATTGATTAGAAACTTTTGTGAAGAATAAAATTTTCTGAGAAATGGATAATAAATGTTATAATTGACATTTTCAAAATTTTCCCGAAGAAACGGCCATATTTCGAATATCGTAGTAGAAGATCGGCAATAGCACCAATCGAATTTTTACACGGAATTACGTATTATTTGATAGTCATCACAAAGTTTTAAGTTCCAAACAAAAAGTCGATATGAAAGAGTTCATTTAGAATCAAGCTTCATATTTTTGACAATAATTGAACCAAAAAAAATTAATTCGAAATGAAAATGTGCGAAAAGGGGTTTTCGGTGTCAGAAAACACGATTCCGTTCTTATTTTTGACCAATGACTTAGTTGAAAGCCCTCGGCGGCCAATTTACAGCTAATAATTAACGTTAGTTCATTTCCTCGACGACGTATATATCCCAGATAATATTTAATGACGGTTCTGTGTTTATTGCATTGATTAGAAACTTTTGTGAAGAATAAAATTTTCTAAGAAATGGATAATAAACGTTATAATTGACATTTTCAAAATTTTCCCGAAGAAACGGCCATATTTCGAATATCGTAGAAGATAGAAGATCGGCAATATGCACCAATCGAATTTTTACACGGAATTACGTATTATTTGATAGTCATCACAAAGTTTTAAGTTCCAAACGTTAGTTCACTTCCTCGACGACGTATATATCCCAGATAATATTTAATGACGGTTCTGTGTTTATTGCATTGATTAGAAACTTTTGTGAAGAATAAAATTTTCTGAGAAATGGATAATAAATGTTATAATTGACATTTTCAAAATTTTCCCGAAGAAACGGCCATATTTCGAATATCGTAGAAGATAGAAGATCGGCAATAGCACCAATCGAATTTTTACACGGAATTACGTATTATTTGATAGTCATCACAAAGTGTTAAGTTCCAAACAAAAAATCGATATGAAAGAGTTCATTTAGAATCAAGCCTCATATTTTTGACAATAATTGAACCAAAAAAATTTAATCCGAAATGAAAATGTGCGAAAAGGGGTTCTCGGTGTCAGAAAACACGGTGCTTATTTTTGACCGATGACTTAGTTGAAAGCCCTCGGCGGCCAATTTACAGCTAATAATTAACGTTAGCTCATGTCCTCGACGACGTATATATCCCAGATAATATTTAATGACGGTTCTGTGTTTATTGCATTGATTAGAAACTTTTGTGAAGAATAAAATTTTCTGAGAAATGGATAATAAATGTTATAATTGACATTTTCAAAATTTTCCCGAAGAAACGGCCATATTTCGAATATCGTAGAAGATAGAAGATCGGCAATAGCACCAATCGAATTTTTACACGGAATTACGTATTATTTGATAGTCATCACAAAGTTTTAAGTTCCAAACGTTAGTTCACTTCCTCGACGACGTATATATCCCAGATAATATTTAATGACGGTTCTGTGTTTATTGCATTGATTAGAAACTTTTGTGAAGAATAAAATTTTCTGAGAAATGGATAATAAATGTTATAATTGACATTGTCAAAAAATTTCCCGAAGAAACGGCCATATTTCGAATATCGTAGAAGATAGAAGATCGGCAATAGCACCAATCGAATTTTTACACGGAATTACGTATTATTTGATAGTCATCACAAAGTTTTAAGTTCCAAACAAAAAAGTCGATATGAAAGAGTTCATTTAGAATCTAGCCTCATATTTTTGACAATAATTGAACCAAAAAAATTTAATTCGAAATGAAAATGTGCGAAAAGGGGTTCTCGGTGTCAGAAAACACGATTCCGTGCTTATTTTTGACCGATGACTTAGTTGAAAGCCCTCGGCGGCCAATTTACAGCTAATAATTAACGTTAGCTCATGTCCTCGACGACGTATATATCCCAGATAATATTTAATGACGGTTCTGTGTTTATTGCATTGATTAGAAACTTTTGTGAAGAATAGAATTTTCTGAGAAATGGATAACAAACGTTATAATTGACATTTTCAAAACTTTCCCGAAGAAACGGCCATATTTCGAATATCGTAGAATATAGAAGATCGGCAATAGCACCAATCGAATTTTTACACGGAATTACGTATTATTTGATAGTCATCACAAAGTTTTAAGTTCCAAACGTTAGCTCACTTCCTCGACGATGTATATATCCCAGATAATATTTAATAATGGTTCTGTGTTTATTGCATTGATTAGAAACTTTTGTGAAGAATAAAATTTTCTGAGAAATGGATAATAACTGTTATAATTGACATTTACAAAATTTTCCCGAAGAAACGGCCATATTTCGAATATCGTAGAAGATAGAAGATCGGCAATAGCACCAATCGAATTTTTACACGGAATTACGTATTATTTGATAGTCATCACAAAGTTTTAAGTTCCAAACAAAAAAGTCGATATGATAGTACGAGATCCGGCAGCAGCAATTAGCGTACTCATCCATTTTTGTAAAACCAAATTTTTACGCATATTTATGATTAGGAAATATATATCTATCATGCTGCCTATCAAAATGTGGCCGCAAGTATTTTTAATTAAATTATTATTAATTGACTTTTCCGAAAAATTTCATTGACTTGTTTTTTCAATAACATTCGTCCACTTCACGACAATAATTAAAGACTCTGAAAAATCACGGCTGCCGTTGCCCACTTGGCCGCACCTCTTCGCAGCCAGGTGTACACAGGTATGATTTTGTAAAATTTAAACGCTCAAAACGTACATTTATTATTTATATATCAAATTAAAGCTATTTTTTTCTGTTTATTATGATATACCGTTGCCTAATTAATCTGGCCGCAAATAAGGGTTGCTGGCTGTTAAAGATGATCAATTAACATCCCAGTAACAATAGCGATGCCAGCTGTACGGATTTAAGCCATGGCAGCGTCGGAGCTGTGTTCTCAACTGAATAGCTGCGACATTTTCATTCTAAGTTAAAAACCACGCTGTTTTGGAGTTCGTAATACACAACGTTAATATATTGCTGTTTCATTTGTGCATCTAAAAATTATCAAATTAACTCCTATGTGAAATAAAATTAATAAAGATGAAGGGCGGGAAAAGAGTCACGGAATTGTAAGATACAATTTTAAAAATTTTTACTTGCTTAAATATTTAATTAATTTGTAAAAAACGATGTAATCTTGACAAAATCTAATATTTTTTCAAACAATACTTGCAATAAAATTTTTTTATGAAAGTATATTTTTTCATCAATATCATTTTTTCTTTTTTAATTTTTCAATTTGTCATTTGAAAAAAAAAATTTTTTGAGTAATTATTAAGTCGTATATGAAAAGGTGGTTGAGAACACTAGCTTCCGACGCATGCGCAATGGCTTTAAATCGTCGTACAGCTGGCAATCGCTATCCTCGTCTGACTGGTGATTTTACCTTTAATAATGACCATTTTTAAAGCCACCTTATTTGCGGCCAATTTAATTAGGCAACGGTAATAATTAAACGATTAGCTTCAATTTTGACAGTATATACCCAGATAATAATGACGGTTCTGTGTTTAGCATTGATTAGAAACTTTTTATATAATTTTCTGAGAAATGGATAATAAATGTTATAATAGACATTTTCAAAATTTTTACGAAGAAACGGCCATATTTCGAATAACGTTAGAAGATAGAGATCGGCAATAGCACCAATCGAATTCTCTATCACGGAATTACGTAATATTTGATAGTCATCACAGTTAACTAATTCTGCAACCAGAGTCTTAGACTATGAAAGAGTTCATTTAGAATCAAGCTTCATATTTTTGACTAATTGAACCAAAAAAATTAATTCGAAATGAAAATGTGCGAAAAGGGGTTTTCGGTGTCAGAAAACACGATTCCGTGCTTATTTTTGACCAATGACTTAGTTGAAAGCCCTCGGCGGCCAATTTACAGCTAATAATTAACGTTAGTTCATGTCCTCGACGACGTATATATCCCAGATCATATTTAATGACGGTTCTGTATTTATTGCATTGATTAGAAACTTTTGTGAAGAATAAAATTTTCTGAGAAATGGATAATAAACGTTATAATTGACATTTTCAAAATTTTCCCGAAGAAACGGCCATATTTCGAATATCGTAGAAGATAGAAGATCGGCAATAGCACCAATCGAATTTTTTACACGGAATTACGTATTATTTGATAGTCATCACAAAGTTTTAAGTTCCAAACAAAAAGTCAATCATGAAGTATAGTTCCCATAATTTATAATCAAGCTTCATATTTTTGACAATAATTGAACCAAGAAAAATTTAATTCGAAATGTCAAAATGTGCGAAAAGGGTTCTCGGTGTCAGAAAACACGATTCCTTCTTATTTTTGACCAATGACTTAGTTGAAAGCCCTCGGCGGCCAATTTACAGCTAATAATTAACGTTAGTTCATTTCCTCGACGACGTATATATCCCAGATCATATTTAATGACGGTTCTGTGTTTATTGCATTGATTAGAAACTTTTGTGAAGAATAAAATTTTCTGAGAAATGGATAATAAACGTTATAATTGACATTTTCAAAATTTTCCCGAAGAAACGGCCATATTTCGAATATCGTAGAAGATAGAAGATCGGCAATAGCACCAATCGAATTTTTACACGGAATTACGTATTATTTGATAGTCATCACAAAGTTTTAAGTTCCAAACAAAAAGTCGATATGAAAGAGTTCATTTAGAATCAAGCTTCAATTTTTGACAAGACCAAAAAAATTAATTCGAAATGAAAATGTGCGAGGGTTCCTTCAGAAAACACGATTGTCTTATTTTTGACCAATGACTTAGTTACCCTGCGCCAATTTACAGCTAATAATTAACGTTAGTTCATTTCCTCGACGACGTATATATCCCAGATAATATTTAATGACGGTTCTGTGTTTATTGCATTGATTAGAAACTTTTGTGAAGAATAAAATTTTCTGAGAAATGGATAATAAATGTTATAATTGACATTTTCAAAATTTTCCCGAAGAAACGGCCATATTTCGAATATCGTAGAAGATAGAAGATCGGCAATAGCACCAATCGAATTTTTACACGGAATTACGTATTATTTGATAGTCATCACAAAGTTTTAAGTTCCAAACAAAAAGTCGATATGAAAGAGTTCATTTAGAATCAAGCTTCATATTTTTGACAATAATTGAACCAAAAAAATTTAATTCGAAATGAAAATGTGCGAAAAGGGGTTCTCGGTGTCAGAAAACACGATTCCGTGCTTATTTTTGACCAATGACTTAGTTGAAAGCCCTCGGCGGCCAATTTACAGCTAATAATTAACGTTAGTTCATTTCCTCGACGACGTATATATCCCAGATAATATTTAATGACGGTTCTGTGTTTATTGCATTGATTAGAAACTTTTGTGAAGAATAAAATTTTCTGAGAAATGGATAATAAACGTTATAATTGACATTTTCAAAATTTTCCCGAAGAAACGGCCATATTTCGAATATCGTAGAAGATAGAAGATCGGCAATAGCACCAATCGAATTTTTACACGGAATTACGTATTATTTGATAGTCATCACAAAGTTTTAAGTTCCAAACAAAAAGTCGATATGAAAGAGTTCATTTAGAATCAAGCTTCATATTTTTGACAATAATTGAACCAAAAAAAATTTAATTCCGAAATGAAAATGTGCGAAAAAGGGTTTCTTCGGTGTCAGAAAACACGATTCCGTGCTTATTTTTGACCAATGACTTAGTTGAAAGCCCTCGGCGGCCAATTTACAGCTAATAATTAACGTTAGTTCATTTCCTCGACGACGTATATATCCCAGATCATATTTAATGACGGTTCTGTATTTATTGCATTGATTAGAAACTTTTGTGAAGAATAAAATTTTCTGAGAAATGGATAATAAACGTTATAATTGACATTTTCAAAATTTTTCACGAAGAAACGGCCATATTTCGAATATCGTAGAAGATAGAAGATCGGCAATAGCACCAATCGAATTTTACACGGAATTACGTATTATTTGATAGTCATCACAAAGTTTTAAGTTCCAAACAAAAAGTCAATATGAAAGAGTTCATTTAGAATCAAGCTTCATATTTTTGACAATAATGTAACCAAAAAAATTTAATTCGAAATGAAAATGTGCGAAAAGGGGTTTTCGGTGTCAAGAAACACGATTCCGTGCTTATTTTTGACCAATGACTTAGTTGAAAGCTCTCGGCGGACAATTTGTAGCTAATAATTCACGTTAGTTCACTTCGTCGACGACATATGTATCCCAGATCATATTTAATGACGGTTCTGTGTCCATCGCATTGATTAGAAACTTTTGGGAAGAATTATGAAACGGATTTCTGTGCAAATTTTTTTCTGTGATGATTGTTAACAATTTTTATCCGGTTACAATATTTATATTTGACTAAATCAAATAGGTACAATAACAATTGAAAAATAGTTTCTTAGTTAGGTACATAAAAGCCCTCGAAGAAATAACTAATTATTTTATTCTCTTTATTAGTGTTTTGTACCTACTACATGGATCCATGATATTCTTTTAATTTTTATAGGTCCTATTATTTATATTCTAATTTACCTAATTTATTTTTATAACTTCTTCGAAAATTGTCAGTCTTGTATTGTTTTAACTAAAAACAATATCAAATTATTATATGAAGCACTTTTTGATTTTTGGTAAGTACCACTTATAGAACAGCAAATAGCACAAATATGATCGAGATGTAACTTGACTTGAAATAATCTAAATTAGATTGATTATCTGCAAACATTTTTGGGTTTATGTTGTTAAATGTCAAACGCCGGGGTCAATAAGAACTTATTACTAAAGAATTTAGAATCTAAAAATTTTTAAAAATAAAGTGCCCAAATTATTCACTTAATACTCCATTGCAATTTGAACGAGCTCAGCTTCTTCCGTATTTTTTAATAAGTCACCAATGGCTGACGCTGCGACGAAAATTCACGAGTTACGAACACCAGTTTTCGGAATTATTGTTCACCGTCAGCGCAGCTAATGGCAGGAAACCTAAGTAGAACAGATCAAGAACAGCAACTAAACAATAGGTGAGAGAACATCACACAGTATTCCAAACGCGTCTTCATGTCAATTGACTTGACATATTCATATTTTTTTACTGCACCCTTGACATTCACATCTGCTAATAGGATTTCCTTTTTTAAGCCTATATTTCACATGATTAAACATGACTTGAAATAAAAATGTTAGATACTGATCCGCTTCCAACGCATGTAAAACTAATCTGCCATTGGTATTTGCACGACAAAATAATCAATTAAACGATGGAAAACATACAGAAATCGAAACAAGGCAATTCAATTTTTCTTTTGAACGCTACTGTTATTAGAGTAACTCGACAAAGTAACGCACGGTATAGTTTATACGAGCACAATTGAAATCGCATAAAAACTAAAAACCAGCAAAAACAGTCGGCATCTCTTTATTCTATATATTATTGCATATGTACAATAAAGAGATGCCGACTGTTTTTGCAGGCTTTCAGTTTTTATACGATTTCAATTGTACTCGTATAAACTATAATGTACCTCAAACTGAACATTTACCACCTTAACGATGTCAGTTTGAGGTGCACCTCAAACAAACCACCTTCACTTCAAACTGACTGTTTCATATGTTATTTGCACCTCAAACAGACCGTTAGTCATACATCTATATGATTTGAATATATAATTTAATGTATTATTTTTATTTTTCTTCATATCATATATAATTATATATATATATATATATATATATATATATATATATATATATATATATATATATATAATATATATATATATATATATATATATATATATATATATATATATATATATACATATATAATATATATATATATATATACATATATATATATATATATATATATATATATATATATATATATATATATATATATATATAACATGTATATGAAAAACTCCCTTCCGTCTGATTAAACAGTATTCTTCTTCATCTTCAAGCTACCTTCTATTTTCAATACATTGATGAGAATCTAAACTGTGACTCAATTTGTCGAGGGCTCTGGATAAAAAGCGAAAATCGTCTACAAATTTTAATATCAGGTATATGTCTGGTATCGTTTGTTTTTGATTTTACGACAAACATTAATTTGGAGAATGAAATGTACTTCTCTTTAGTTTGGGCTATCACAAAAACAGGTTCCTTTTGGAGCGCTAGCCTGGATATAAATAAATGTGAATAGTAATTTGTTAATGAATATAAGAAACGGGTACGAATTTTGAAACTTTATAGTTTAGATTGCGAATAGAATGTGAAGCACCATGGAAATGACCTGTTAAATGACAATAATTACAGACTTTTGTATCCGAAGGCTTAAAGGCTTTATTACAAATGTGACAGAACACTGCATTTCCATATTCAGTTTTCGCTTTGTCCAAAACGGGAGTAACTTTTTAATATGTTTTAATTGGCTGTCATATAAGTCTAGAGCTGTTTTATCCAGTTTTTCAATGAATATAGAGGCACCAATGCTTCATCAGCATTAGTGCCTCTATATGATATAAATTTCGAGTATTTTTCATCAAAATTACATTTCACATAAAAAACGAAAGAATGTGGTTCGTGTTCACACACTTTAACTGTGAATGATTTATCATGACAGGGTTTCTTACGTTTATTTTTTCCGTTAAAATAATAATGTTCAATTATCAGACAGTCTCCTTTATTGAAAATATAGATAGATGTTATTTGTGTATATATTGTTACGTATACGACTTGTTCTAAAGCCACATACGCACTAGGGGTGTAGCAGATGATAGTGGAAGAGCAGGAATTACGAAAAATATAACATTTATTTAAATAAAAGTTTAACAATGTAAAGAGAGAGTCCCTAACTAAACTTATTCTAATTACAAAAATTGGTACTTACATTATTTTTAATAATAAATCCATGGCTGAGGAGATATGTCTCTTTTTCTTAGTACTTTCTACACATACACCCACTGTCTTCCAATCCCAAACATCTACTAACTCATCCACCTATTTTCCACCGTACCCACCAAAATAGTGCAGACTTTGCAATCCTACTTAATTACCTGACCCTTAATTAGCCAACTCCCAAATGTAGGTCTCTAGGTATGTCATAGTTTTTATTGTTCTAGATTTTAAGCCAATACATCAACTTTTGTTTTTATTATTATATAAATAAATAATAATATAAATTGTTTAGAAATTATTTAATTATACACACCCAAAACTTTTATGAATTATTTTGGAATATTTTCTGACTTGGAATATTTAAATATATAATTAAATAATAAATATTTTCTGACTCTTGACATATCTCCCCGGCCTCGTGAAAGCTGGTCCCCAGCTTTATTAACTTATCAGCCTGACTGTAATAGATACCTAAGTACCTTGCTAACATAAATCTATTTGAAACGTTTCAAACTAGACTGAAAATAACCTATAAAATAAAATCATGAAAATCATACATTCATGTGAAAATCCCTATAATCCAATGATACATAATAAACGTAATAACAAACAAATCGAACTATTAAATTGTTTATTACAAAAAATATTCCCTTGAGCACAGGTAAAGTTCGGTCTGAGTCCGGCACTGTTCACTATTGAGTTTTTACGGTCCTAGTTCGACACTGTCCAATTGAGTCTGTGCCACAGATATGATTTGAATTCTGTGCGTGCGCTGTCAGTAAGCTGACTTTTTCCTGTTCTGTGAGGCTGACAACGGCAATGGCAATATCACATAACCTTACACTGCATTTTCTGTTTGATAGACAGTTTTTGTTCGTTAGTGGGCATTTCTTGTGAGAGGTGTTTGCAGTCGATGACTTCGTGTGATTTGAGTCGTTTAGCCTTGGGTCTACCATCCTTTCACTTGCTGACGACAACTGGAACGTTAGCGTTAGCCTGATTTCAATTTTTATGGAGGTGGGTGCATTAACCATTAAAGAATTGCTTTGTTTTGTGTTTGCCTCATCCTGTTGTGTTAATGAAGGTAAGTTTCTGTTCCTCACATCCATTTGTCAGAGTGGTAAATTTGTATCCTCTATTCCAAGCTATGATATTGAGGAAGTGTTTGGAGGCTGTGATGGTATTTATCCTATGGTGAGTGTTTGTATGATGCTCTCACCCAGTTTCAAGTCCCAGGGCAGTATGGTACAATGAAAGCAGGCTGGACAAATGACTCGGCAGGGTTTACACTGTTTGTTATCGTGCATGAGACATCTCTATTGGTAAGTCGAGTATTTCATTTTATATGCATGTTATGTAATTTTACTCAATTCTTTTAGGGACCTAACTTGTGCCTCTTGCCTTCCCTGGGTGTGCTCGGGATATATGAAAAAAGAAAAAACACAAGGAAACAAAAAACTGTAAGTTCATATATAAATGTTCCTTAACATTTAACCTATTACTAGAGGTCCGATATTTCTAAGCTTATGCAAAGCCACGGGCTTCATTAATGATATTTAACTCACTATTAGAAAATAATATATTATTTGTACTAACTGCCTAAAATATCTGGCCTCTACTTATAAATAAAAATTTGCGCTAAATTGACAATACTTTGCTTTTTAGTTAAGCATTTATTAGTCTATATTCTAAGTTTCTGAATTGTTCTTGTCCAGAGTATAAGAACCACTTAAATTAGTGATTTTAAAGCTAAATTACATTACCATTACCACATACTTTATCATTCGATCACACAATCACCTTCATAAAAACAACTACTCATTTCATTACTTTGCGTTATACCACAAGTGTTAAACAAATCATTATATATACATAATGCATCACTCCGTTTATATTATATTACGTTCCTTGATATGATTCATCTTAATTTGTCGACATTCACTAATATTACATAATATATTGTCTTTCTTGCCCCTTCCCTTTGAATCATCCACTTTACCATGACTTCTTGACCTTTTATAGGTTTCAAAAAACAAAAAAAAATTCCTTCTTTGAGTATACCGTGGGTGGTTAAACTATTGTTTTAGATGTGTGTACACGTACGTGTATCATTAAATGAATTTTGCTTGGACCAGGGCAATGTTAGGTAGTCGGCTATTTTCTTTGCCATTTATCTAGCAGTAATCCTGACTCCTAGCTTAAATCGCCCAGCAACATTGCGTCATAACCCAATCAACTACTCTGGTTCAATTGGAATTTGTCAAAAAAATTATTTCCTTCTACACACCTGACTCGGTATTGGGGCCTTCGATTGTGGATTCCTCAATTCCCTGCAGAACACATTCTAAACTGTACCCTGGTTTGAGTGAATTAAGGTCCAAATTGCTGCTCATTTGCAGTATGAATTGCTTCCCTGAGGGGAGGGGTTTGTTTAAGGGGGTACATGACTCTTTGCTGATTGTGGGCTTCTTTTACCCTTAGCATTTCCACGTCTCCTTAATAAGAAAATAATAAAGATCGTGTTCAATCTTACCCTTTTCTCTCCTCCCCGTGCCGGAGCTGCTAAGGCTGGTATAACTGCAAAGTTATGCCTGCCATTAAAAATTATGTAACAAATAGCTATTGACAAAACGCGGTTCAAAATAAAAATAACGTGTCTCCATGTTGGCCGTACGCTCCGCGTATGAGGGTTTTACTGTAGTCTCGACACTATCTATTATTTCCTTTATATTTGCTTTTGGTGATGTTAAATTAATGTGGGGTATTTCTACAGTCCAATTTTTATAAAGGCCGTCTTCTGGTTTTAGGAATTTCGGCAAGTTATCTTGATTATATGGTGTTAGCACAAACGATTTTAAGGTGAACCAGGCCGCTGGAATTATATGAGTCATAGTTGACTCCAACGGGAGCGATTCAAGACATGGAAATCTCCTCGGAATCAGAACTTCCCCTTCCATGTTTAATTCACAGTGACATGGTAAGTACAGTTTAATGGAGCCTGGCATTAAATAGGCTGATTCATCCAAGGATTGTGTTGAATTATTACATACTAACTTAGTTTCATTTTTAGGATGCGTAATGACATACGTTTCCTCGGCAATCTCTGAAACAACAGTAGTAGTTGACCTGTGGCAACTCATTGGACAATGATGGCTTATTTCCTCAACAGAGGCCCCATTGTACAATTTTTTTGCACATGCCGGTCCTTGCATCATGTCTGCAGAGAACCGTGGTAAGTAGCACAATCTGTCTTTAAATGGCTGGCAATGTCGCAATCCCGACCCTGATATTTGCCTTACTAGTGATTTGGAACTTAGAGGGATCTTTGAGACTGCTAAAAATAGAGGTTCATGCTTTATTAAGCATGTCTGGTTTTCCCAAGCAAATGGGGTTGTTATCAGCTCAAACAGCTCCCAGGTTTGTTGCATTTGAGTGACAGGAATTCGAATGTTGATGAAAAGTTTATCTCCATTAAAGCCACAGTCACATATCGGGACTTGGTATAATTTTGATAAATCATGAATTGGGATGGCCATATTTTGGCCTAATTTCACCAATTCGCCCTCTAATTTTTCCAAATCATGTCGTAAAACAGCTGGGTCCAAAATTGAGATGGGGATCTGGTGTTGCCTGCATGAGTTTATGACCCCTTGACGTTTGATTGCCCTTGTGATTTCAATAATGTGCCGCAAATTTCCGAACTGGTTGTTTAGGACCGAGAGAAGAAAATATCTCTCCTCTTCCTCAAACTCTTTTACATTATTTGTTACGTGCTCGGTATAGGATTCTAGTTTGTGAATTCTATCTTTGGTAAATTTAAATGCATTAGAAATAGATTTTTCATACTCCGCAAACTTTTTGGAATTCTGTGTAATTGTTGAGAAAGTCTCTGATATTCCGTTAGTTAATTTTGATAATTGTAACTTTAAATTTTGTTCATCCATTGTCAATGAATCTAGCTTATGCTGGGTAGCAACTCCGCAACACCAAGACAATCCTTCCCCCAAAAAGTCTAATGCCCTCCTACTACGCCTTTTTGGTACGGAACAGTTTTTTAAATACGATGGGCTCCAGCTACGAGCGAGAGAGGTAAATTCTGTTTCAAAATTGACTGCTAACTGATTCAGGCCATTTAGAATGACAACGCGCATCTTTAGGATCTAAGTGTTCGCAAGCCCCCTTAAACTGTGAACCGCCTCTTACACCTCCTTCTCTCCAAGTAGTTTCGTAGACCATCGGGATGGTTGCCTCATAGGTTACTGTTGATGGCAGCGTTCTCCAGAAACCTCCTGGCTGTTACTTCCATGTGGTGCGTGCTCCCTTCATGGATATTACACATCCCGATAATGGTTAACCTGTTTTAAAACACAAAAAATTCTATTAGTACCTTCTAATTTTTCTCACCTAAATATTTAATTACAGTTAAAAAAAATAAAATAAAAAACCTTTTTACTTCTTTCCGTGTCCTTTGGCACTGGAATTGGGGTCCAGGGGTCATGATAGGGCAGAATGCGACTGACATGCACGATTTCAGATTTGACTTCTTGGTTGGGCCCTTTTGAACGAGATAGTCGACCTCACTCGTCTTCTTTATATAGTAAGGCCCAAACCAGCGAAGTAGCAGTTTCTCGCTTCTCCCTACCTTACGGACTGGCGTAAAAACTTTAACTTGGTCCCCCTCCGTAAATTCCAGGTGACGATGCTTGCTGTCATAGCGCACTTTGTCGGCCACCTGTCTTTTCTTAATATTTTCTACGGCCTGACTCCTTACAGCCAGGGTTCGCTCTCGTACCTGACAAGCATCCATGGAGTTGCATATTCCAACAAGTTGGCCTCCGTGGGCTGTATAGCCTCTAGCGTAGACCAACATGAATGGAGAGAATTTGGTAGTATCCTGTCGCGTCGTGTTGTATGCGAAAGTTACATGGGGAAGGTATTCATCCCAGTCTGTCTGTTGCGTGTTGGTATACATTGACAACATATTTGCTAGTGTTTTATTGAACCGCTCGGTCAATCCGTTGCAACTGGGATATGCGGTAGTATACCGGTTGTAAGTCCCCATGCACTTTAGCAGTTCTCTTACTAACTCCGAACGGAAGGTTTGTCCTCGATCACTTAGTAAGTATCTCGGGATCCATGGCGTGCAATTATTTTTTCCAGGATAAATTTGCCACCGGCTTGGCCTTTCCTGAGGGTAGAGCCTCCGTTTCTACCCAACGGGTGGCATAATCGGTTGCTACTATAATAACTGTTTTCCCATTTCGACTCCTTCGAAATGGACCTAGGATATCAATTCCTACCCTTTCAAATGGTGTCCCCATCTGTATTGGCTGTAAAAGCCCGACAGGTTTTTTATTTTGTTGCCCTTTTCTAGCTTTGGCAGTCTGCACAACCCTTTATAAATTTCTCCACATCCCTTTGCATACTTTCCCAATAGTACCTAGTTTTAATTTTATTTAACGTTTTAGCCATTCCCAGATGACCTGCAAGGGGCTCCGAATGATGAGAATACAGAATCTCTTCACGTAGATGTACGGGAATCACCAGCAACAGTTCACGCCCTTCGGCTAATGGGTTTACCTTGTACAAAACTCCATCAACAATTCGAAAGTTCTTTGCCCGTCTTGCTATGCCCATTGGGACGTCATCAGAGTTTCCACTGCAGCCATTAATTCTTTTAACAAAGGATCTGATTGTTGTTCTCTTGCTACGTCTTCTGGTAGAAGAAGGAATGTAGGCATGTCATCGACATTTTCTGTACTTTCCCAGCTTTAGAAACTGGCTACGGATAACGAGTCCGCATCTGCATGTGCAGCACCATTTTTATGCACGATGGTGTAGTTGAACTCCGACAGTCTCAGTGACCACCTTGCTAGTCTGCCTGTTGGGTCCTTTAATGACCTGATCCAGCACAGAGCGTGATGATCACTGACAATTTTTACGGGCCTCCCATATTTAAGTGTCTCAGGTATCCCAGGGCCCAAATTGCTGATAATCCTTCTAGCTCGGTTATTGTATAGTTCTTCTCTGCTTTTGAGAGGCTTCTATCACATAAGCAATGGTGTGCGGTTGCCCGTCCTCCCCTTGTAGGAGTATTGCGCCGATACCAATGGTACTTGCATCCACCCGCAGTTCGCAGCCCTTATTTGGGTTGAAATGCTGCAAGACAGGGAGGGGATATGGTTAATTTTTCCTTTAAGGCTTTGAATGAATCTTTTTGTTCGAAACCCCAAACAAAACCAGTCTCTTTCTTTATGGCCATATGTAAAGGTCGAGCAATAACAGAATTATAAATTTTGGTAATAATTACATAAACCTACGAAGCTTTGGACCTGTTTTATATTTTTAGGGTCTGGGAAATCTTTTATCGCCTTTAGCTTGTCCTCATCCGGGGCTATACCTTCCTTGCTTACAACATGGCCTAATAATTTTACCTCAGGCTTTGCATAAATGCATTTGCTTGGCTTCTGTGTTGGTCCTGCTTCTCGCAAGCGCTGAAAACTAATTCTAATTTTTCTAGGTGTTCCTCCCATGTTCTGGAGAAGACAACGATATCGTCAAGATATATCAGGACATCTTTCCACTTCATACCTTCAAATACCTTGTCGGCTAAGTGCTGGAATGTGGCAGGAGCATTACAAAGACCAAAACTCAACACGTTAAATTCATATAGGCCATGTCCCTGTGCGATGAATGCGGTATATTCCTTTGACCTCTTCAATTTCCACCTGCCAATACCCACTAAACATATCTAATGTGGTGAAACATCTAGAATCACCTAAGTATGTAAGGATATCTTCTATATTCGGGATGGGGTATGTCGATTTTCGCGTGACATTGTTCAATTTCCTGTAGTCCAGCCGCAAAACCTTGTAGAACCATCTTTCTTTTTACCAGCACCACAGGGCTTGCCCATGGTGAATGACAGGGCTTTATTATATTGCTCCAAGCATTTCCCGAATCTGCTCGTTCATAATTTGTCGTTCCTTTCTTTGGGATACCCTATAGGGACGACATTTTTTCGAGCAGAATCGCCAACATCTATCTTGTGTTTTGTTAGCGTTGTTAAGCCCATCCGTCGCGTCGATTTAGAGAAAACATCATGATACCTTTGTAGCAGCACCGCCAGTTGTTCCCTTTCTCTGACATGTTTATTAGGTGGTCTAATTGGTGATCCTCCAGCGTGACCATATCATTTGTGTCTTCTTTCACATACAAGACGATGCCTTGACTTGCCGGGTT
>JANEYF010000678.1:392500-639068 GCA_029963845.1 Rhamnusium bicolor | reverse complement strand
ATATTGTATTCGTATTTTTGTATGCTATTATTCACTATTTTGAAATTTTGTGTATAGTTGATTACAGAAATACTGTGCACATGAAAAACTCAAAGGCTGCCCGTCCAGCTACCGACAGTTTTATAAAGGTATGCTTTATTTTTCACACCATGTTAAATACTAAATATGATGTATTACTTAATACATTACACATGGCTATTCTTATGTAAAATATGTTCTGATATGATTAAAATAAGAAATTAACAGAAAGATGCCTGTTTTAACGAAGACTTCTAAGCCTTCTAATAGTAAAGGTGCGATTCGCTCCTATAAATAACACAGTTATTGTCTTCGCGGTCTCTTTGTTTCTTCACCCGCGTCATCCTTTGGATACAGGGTCGAATTTCGATTTTAACAGTTTCGCGAAGGACGACGGAACTGTATCAGTACTAGGTCGGTTAATAAAATATTCCAGTTGATCAGTAGGTGGTATTTTCAAGGGTATTTTATATTGCTTTTAAGAATTAGTCAACAATAATAATTTAACATGTTCAATTATTAATGGCGAAACTGAGCAACAAGATAATTAATTGCTAATTTTAATTTAGAAAAGATTTTAAACTAAGACTAAAACAGAGTAAGATATTTTTATTTAACAGAAACGGTATCAAATATTGGTAAATAGATATTTGATATCAAAATATCTATAAATAGATATCTGATACCGCTTCTTCTAAGATACTTCTTTTAAATCTGTTGTATTATTGTGTTCGTTGTAATTCACAGACATTTTAAGTACAGCTCTGTATGCCACTAATTAGGTCTTGTCGGCATGCGAAAGTGTTGTCTTTGAGTTTTTTATGACAGTTTTTTTGTAGCCTTATTTATGTGCATAGTATTTCTGTATTAAACTATACCTTTGTTGTATATTTATTCTCTATGTTTTACTACTCGGACGAATTATTTGCAAGTAAATAAATAAATATTATATTGTAATACGAATTTGTCGTGAAATATTTTAGGAAGACCAGATAAAATCGGGCAAATCTTTCATTAAATTTTTGGGCAAAAGTGATTTTATTAAAAAATTTCAGAATACCAGTGAAAACTTTTTGAAGAGATTGGGTAACGTAGGTTATTGTTAAAAAAATAATTGTTTTACAACAAACCAACTACATTTTTAGAATCAATAATAAATTTTAAATAAAAATTTGTGTTTCATTATGTCTGCGGCTCTTCATTATTTAACACGAAACGACAGTTATATAATTTATTTTTGTATATTTTTAAAATTAAAATAATTATACAAAGTATATAAAAATTGTTAGTCCAATTATAAAAAAGTAATAATTATAAACAGATATTAACAAATTAAGCTTCCTATGCTAACTTATTATAAAATAATTAAATTCATTATGAAATAAAATAGTGTTGTTAATTAAATTCACATTTATTTTCATTCGTATTAATTACCGAGTATAACCTTGAACTGTCTTGTATGTGAAGTACACCTTAAAATAGATACAGAGACGCTAAATAAATATGTAAGATTGTTTTTATAAGTAGCAATTCGGTACCTTTGATTTATTATTTGAAAACGCCACCAAAAATAATAAGGTGATCCTAACTGGCCAATTACAATAAACTAACTGAGGACGCCACTCTCCAACAGAAGATGGATCCACGTTGATTTCGGGCCGAAGTTCTTACCAGTTATCGTGTAGTATTTGCTACCAATGAGAAACACCGATTTCACGTGTGCAATATCTTGTTGTTTTACCAAACTTCCGCCATGCAATAAAATTTATGCCTGGATGCGTTTTTAGCGAATTGTATGGTCTGCGAAACCTATATTGTGCTGTAAGAGCGAAATGGAAATATTGCGTTAGTTCTTGTGTTCAGTGTAGAACATGATGTGTACCTATTATATATATACTTATACTAAACTTTTTACATATTTTGCATATATCATTTACATATAATAGAAACAAAATAGGTCATAAGAATGTACCCTGTGGTACACCATTTAAATTTTTTAGTTGGTCGGATACAAAATTTGTATATTTTACTTTTTGGTAACGACTACATAAATAAGATTTAAACCACTCTATAGTACTGTATTATACCAGTAAATTCTCCATTAACAGTTTCAGAAGCTTCGAAAATCCAAAAAAAAACTGCCAATATAATATTATTGTCATCAATTTCCTTAACCCATTTATCGCTTATATTTAGTATTATCGATTCACAAGACAGTTTACGGAATCCTGACTGATTTGATCACATTATAATATCTTAAGGTAATGAATCGATTCTCGCTTTATATTCTGTTACACGTTATGTATTTCCCATTTTCTTGGATAATTAATTTACAACAAAAAATGAGAAACATCCCTTCAAAAGGATCACGCAAAAGCAATATTAAATCTTCTAATTTTCACGAAATATATATTTGATTTATTACATCGATGAACAAAATTCTGTGCTTACTAAAACAAACAGTCTGTTCATCAAACCAGAAATAGAGAAACGTTTATCAGAAAAATAATATTGCGTTTCCAAGAAATATAAAGTTTTTCCTGAATAATAAGAACAATGTTTCATAATTTTAATAAAATGATGTAATAATGAAACCACAACAACATACTATGTATAAGATCACACTGATCATCTTTCTTTACTATCCGTCAGGCAAAAGCCAATATGTTAGACCAGAGATTAAAGTTATTGTTAGGCTTTCAAAGGCTTAAGCAAAGACGGGACTCCGGTAGAAAAACAAATAGAAGTTTGTACCATCTCTCGAGGTCTCTTTCAACCCTCTAAGTTCATAGTCTTGGGCCAAACTATGCGTTCCAAGAGAATATTGGTATCCAGCGGTTTTCCCGGATTCTTGAAAACAAACAATGTGGAAGTATGAAAGTGAGCGGGAACGGGAAATAAAAAGGGAAATGTATATCGAACAAAGGAAAATGAACAGGGGTCAAAGGATTAATAATAGATAATTGAATCGCATATTTAATAAAGTGTACAGGTTGACTTTAGGAATTGAACAATGCATTGTCCTGGAAAGAAGAAATTTATATTTATAATCTGCGTTATTTCTAGACTACAAATTGTCAAAGTAATGACAAAAATCTATATAACGACGCAACAAGACGACGCGACGGCGACGTCTCGAATATCTTTCTTTCAGTAAAACATTACGGAAGGTCCTAAAAAACCTTTAGATGGGTTAAACATATGACATGGTTTGATAGAAAGGGTTTTGGAATAAGATAAATCATGATAACAAAACAAGTAAATAATCGACCAAAGTTACGTACACAATAATTCGATAGAACAATACGTTTTTCGAATTATATTAAGGGGTGAGTATGTTATGACAATACAAACATTTATTTAAACACATTTTAAAATTGGGCGAGAATCTGTAAGGCCTGTTAGCGTTGTAGTGTCTAACATTATTATTAACTTCAAACAAAGTTACGAGTTAAAGTTTAAGAAAATTGACAGTAGCTATAGTGCTCTCTTTTGATTACCGACATTTTCTCACCACAACTTGCCTTAATATGGCAACTATAACAGAGTCTGTAACATAGTAATTAACTAATTTTCCAAAGTAAATGGCTGAGAATGCAAACATGTACTGGATTACGACGTGACTTCAGCTTCAGAATATTATTCTAGCTATATGGTTTACAACCTAGTTTATATTATGATGCTTAACTAAGTGTTATTTCCAGTCATCAGTCTCTGAAAGCTATTGTCTCCTTCAGAGCATTAAACAATTTATAAGAGAAAGATGGATTCTAAAATGAACAGTCCTAACTGACCAAACAGAAACACTATAGAAGAAATCTTAGGTATATAAGACTAAACTAATTTTAAACTAAAATGAACAACTGATAGTTGCTTGTAAAATATATTAATACTAATAATATAAACAATTCTAGTAATAACAAATTTCTGCTGGAAAACAGGGGTGTCAACGGAAGTTGGAAACAGTCTGTCATTTACTTGTTTTTTAAGTTAGAATTTTTAAATTTGGAGGACTCAAATTACACAACATTATTCACACTTTGACTATTTCGTTCATCTCAAATCACTTCTGGTTTAACATTTCAAATGGAACACAATATTTTTTTCACATCACCAGATTCCGCTTAAAATTCTCTTTCCAATGATACATCACGTGTCGATATTTTATTTTAAATAATCTTAAAACAGGCAATAATCGCAAAAATTGGCTGTTATTTCATGTATTTTTTTTTATTTCCACCAAATAGGACATGATATCTACGAAATGATTGAAAATTGGCAGCATTAGTTGCGAACATTGATATTATGGTGCCAAAATATCGCAGTTTAATTTTTATGCAATATTTATTGAGGAAAATCGTGGTTTTCTCATTTTTTTTTAGATAGCAGTCCCCGAATTTTAATATTGTCGATGAAACTGCCATTAATTTCCCTTTAAACGCACCCACTAATTTAATCGTTTTCAGAAAATTCATCGTGGAACAATTCATTATATAAAAATTTTTTATGGTACTAAATTCTATTTTGACTTCGGCTATGAAACATTTTCATAGCGAATTTTTGATGTTTCGCATGTTTTGAGGTTATTTTAAAATAAAATATCGACATATGATATAATTTTAAGCAGAATCTGGTGACGTGAAAAAAATATAGTGTTCTATATGAAATAACATAATTGTAACAATTTTCGGTGAAATCAGAAGTGATTTGAGACGAACAAAACAGTCAAAAATGTGAATAATGAGTCTTCCAAATTTCGAAATTCTAATTTAAAAGACAAGCAAATGGCAGAATGTTTTTACCTTCCGTTGACACTCTGTGTACACAGGGTCATTCCGTTTTCATACCGAAAATTTCAACAGTCAATAGTTCTTGACAAAATAAGTTTATTTTATGGTATAAACTTTTTTCCGCAGGGTCTTCACTTTTTTGTGGTGTTTGATTGTTCAACAGTAGAAGCTGAAGTCTTTCAGAGCGGTGTTCTGACAATCCTTTGGTTTTCATTATATAGTGACGACACGAAAGAGTTTTTTAGAATTTTCGATGCAGAATTTACTGACGATAAATCCACGTTAACCAACCATAAATATTGTTACGCCACTGGACTGTGTAGACTGAGTAGATGGAACTAGAATTGTACGAGAACGGCCGAGAATGTTCCGGAAAGTTCTAGACCGCGTGAATGGATGTATAAATAAAGCGAACGGTGGGCCGAGAGCTCAGTCTTAAGTGAACAAGTAAGGAAGAAATAAGAAAGACTTATAAGTGTTCAATTGGGATTAGTGATTATAATTAAGACATTTATAAAGCTATTGTTGTTAATTGTTAATTCATAAATAAAGTAGTGAGTAAATGTTACCTGAACTTTCACTCAACGAATACATGAGCATAGGTGTTTGTGGGGATAGCAAACACGTATAAATTTGGTGTCGGAAGTGGAGTGAAAGAGAAATTTCTGGAATATTCGAAAGGGTTCTACAGTGTTCTTCTCAGAAATTAGTGGTAACATGGAGAATTAAGCTTATGGATAGTGTTTGGAGGATTATTTCCGGACTTTAAAGTGGATTTTCGAGAAGTTTCTAGAACATTCGATTTAAAAATAGCTGCAAATACGCAATTGCCGCTAGTAATAACGTCTTGTAGACTGAGAAAAAAAGACCACTAGTGCAATTTCGGAAAAGTTCTTGAACATTCTATTTGGAAACTACAGGAGATACGTGAATTGTGTCGACGAGAACGTGTTATAGACTTAAAAACAAGACTATAAGTGACTTTTAGTCATTATATCGTAGTCAACTTTATTTTTAACTGATTTACGTTAATGCCAACAACAAGCAGCATGGCGGAAAAATAAACACGAGACTTACTTGCAGCATTGGTGCAACAAGTGGAAGAACAGAAAAGAGAGCTCCAGGAAGAATTAAGCAAGATTATGGAAGCTCAAGAAAGAAGACGACAGGAAGACAAAGAAGAACGAGATAGACGACGAAAGGAAGAACAAGGGAGACAGGAAGAGAAAGACGAACAAAGACAAATTATGGAAGATCAAGAAAGGAAGCGACAAGAAGAAAAGGAAAAACAACAAGGGATAATAATTGTAAATACTGTTAAAATTGATGTTCCTGACGATTGGACAAAAGAGACATTAACAGAAGAGCAGTTAAATGATCAAGAAACTCTTCCTATTCTGGAATGGAAAGAAAGAGAAGCCCAACCCGACTGGAAGGACATTTCAGACACGGCAGTTTGACTGAAGGCTTTGTGAGCACAATGGGATTCCCTTAGAGTAGAGGATGCACTGTTGAAAAGAGCTTGGGAAAGTCCAAATGGGAAGGAAATTACTTTGAGATTGGTAATTCCTAGGTGTCGCATAACAAAAGTACTTCAGGAAGTGCAGAATGGAACGTCTGGCGGACATTTTGGCATCAACAAAACTCTCGCAAAAGTACGTGAGCAATTCTACTGGGTGAACACCCATCAAGATGTGGAGGCTTGGTGCCGCAAATGTGAAGTTTGTGCGGCAAGTAAGGGACCACGGACAAAAAGTAAGGGCCAAATGAAACAGTATAACATCGGGGCTCCTTTTGAACGAATTGCAATCGATATAGTTGGTCCATTCCCTGGGATAGATGGTGGGAATAAATACATCTTAGCTACCATGGACTATTTTAGTAAGTGGCCTGAGGCTTATGCTTTACCAAACCAAGAAGCAGCCACTGTCGCTCAAGCTCTGGTGGATAATCTAGTATGTCGATTTGGCCCTAGAATTGTATTCGGACCAAGAAAAAAAACTTTGAATCAAGGATGTTTCAGAAGATGTGTAGCTTACTGTGAATTCATAAGACAAGAACAACAGTCCTAGATCCACAATCAGACGGAATGGTGGAGAGATATAATAAAACCATGGAGGAGCACCTATCCAAAGTGGTTGACAAACATCAGAGAGATTGGGACCGTCAATTACCTCTTTTCCTTATGGCATACAGGGCCTCCATTCATGAAACAACAAAACAGACGCCGACTCGCGTGATGTTTGGACGTGAGATTAGACTGCCATGTGACTTGGTATTTGGCACACCAGAACACTCATGAGCTAGTACGAGACCGAATTGTCATAGCAAGTGATCGCATGAAGGCTCTTTATGATCTTAAGGCGAATTCAGGAGGGTTCCAGGCTGGAGATCAGGTTTGGCTATATAACCCACAACGAAAGAAAGGCAAATCCCCGAAGCTTCACCCGCCCCTGGGAAGGGCCATACACAGTCCTCACCAGACTAAACAACGTTGTATACTGAATTCAGCAAAGTCCAAAATCAAAGATGAAGGTGGTGCATATAGAGAGCTAGCCAAGTATGCAGGGAACAATGAATTGCCTAATCGGGATGTTCAGGATTAAGGAGGGAGCAGTGTTACGCCACTGTACCTTGTAGACTGGACTAGAATTGTACGAGAATGTTCCGGAAAGTTCTAGACCACGTGAATGGATGTATAAATAAAGCGAACGGTGGGTCGAGAGCTCAGTTTTAAGTTAAACGTGAACGAGTAAAGAAGAAATAGGAAAGAGACTTATAAGTGTTCAATTGTGATTATAAATAAGACAGTTATTAATCTATTGTTGTTAACTGTTAATTAATAAATAAAGTAGTGAGTAAGTGTTACCTGGGCTTTCAATCAACGAATCCACGAGTATAGGTGTTTGTGAGGGTAGCAAACACGTAACAATATTTAGAAAATATATTCCTTCGATTAAACATGAAAATTAGTGCAATTTCGAAAAGATGTCAGTTAATACAATGGCAATGAACCAGGATAAGTATTTATTCTACTATACAATTTCACCCATGCTGTGCAAATTATTTAAGCAATCTGTTAATCAAATCGAATCGTGAATAAATAACCTGTTTTAATTTACTTGGGGTTCAAAGACTGCATAACATATAACAAGTATCAGGTATCAGTACATATTAAAGTTTTCTCTTTTTCTAACTGTAAATGGAATTTCATATTACAAAAAAAAGTTTACAATTGAATTCAAGAAATTCTGTGGGAGAGCTTTTTTTTAAAGAAAATATGTTCATATTCACATGTGGTAATTTCAGTAATATCATTAATCTTTTTTTTTATTCTTTTAACCGTAAAATTAAAAAGTATTTCATATATACAATAATTTCTTAGTATTAAGTAGAGATAATATTTGTTTTGACTAATTCTCTAATAATATATGTGTTTTGAAGTGTTGATTATCGACCTAGTTAACTTGATCAAATATTGAGTTCAAAAGATACATGGACAACAGATAATTTCTACATTTTATGTTAAATTAGATATTATTAAAGGTGTGCATTAGTGTGAATATTATTCACTTAACTCCCAAAATAATACTTTTTCATAATACTGAGATTTTAATAATTCGAATTATGAATACAAGATTTTGCTCTTAAAACGAATTATGTAGTTCCAATGTGCATTTTATGAAAGTAATTTTGGAAAATAAGGTCCGCATATGAGAAAAAATAAATTTACTTTATATTTTACAGCAAAATACCTTATTTGCAAACGAATTTTTAATTATTATCAATAGCAATATTATTAATAAAACATGAATGATATTAATTGTTATATGGGCTATATTTAGGATTTCCGACATTTTTGACAAACTTAAGACTATTTGAAACGTCAAATTATCAAAACGCAAATATTAGTACTATGAAAGCGGGAACATAATGATTTCTTTATTTCTTCAATATACAAAGAATGATTAAAAGAGAATAGCATTAAAGAAATATTGACATTTCATGCAATAATCACTGTCCGAAATGGCAACTGAAAACTGTAAAATCTATTTTAAGAAACCCAAAAGATATTGGTAAGTATGACAGGATGATGATTTATTTAAATCTTCAAAGCAAATAATTTCGATTATCAATAAAATGAAAAATTACCCATCCGTCAACGTTATTAACGTATAAAGTGGCAACTAGGGTTCTTAAATTTACTACCTGGGCAAAAAGGTGTTAAGTCAAAAAGTTGTCAATTGTATTTCGTTTACAGTTTCAGTTACCATACAAATTCAGTTTGTTCTACTTCCTCAATAAAGATATAAGTAACTTAAAATGTGAAATGTTCGAAACCAGCTTTCATTCGTTGAGATTGTAATACTCTCATTTCGATTCTAACACCCTAAAGTTCTTAGAAATGAGCTATTAGTGTCTTAAATGATACAATGAAACGCAAGTACTCCCCGAAACACTGGCTAATAAAACTGACGTCTGAGAAAGTTCATCAAATTAACATCGTTTTAAAAGGATTATGAGCCAATTTTTAAAGCAGATTTAATGAGATTTTCCGCTATATTCGCCCTTTTCATTATACTCCTAAATTACTACATTACGCTCATCTTTCTATTTTTCCATTTACAGAAAATAGCGACATTAATATACAAAGTTATTCCATACAATCAGATTTTACCAAAAATATAAATCGATACATGTTCAGAAACAATGTTATAGCCACGTTTTTATTTAAATGGGTAGTTTTTAATTTAAAACAACTTTTCTACCAAAACCGCCCCATAATTTTTATAAACGTATCAATTCAGTAGGCTTTTTTTATCAATTGAAAAAATATCAACAAATTGTTATCATAGTATGGCAAAAGACAGAATATTTTTAGTTTTGGTTATATTTTGTCTATAATTTTATATTTTCTTGCACCTTTTATGGGTATTAAACCACTGTCCGATAAATTATTTAAAAAAATTATTAAATAAACTTCTGCGCCAAAAAAAAAGAAGGTCCAATGTAACAGTGTCTGAAAATTAGATACTATTATGATTTACGATGAATTGGCAAATTCAAAGAGGGTTGCAACACTCTACAGACTACATTATTCAGACCGACGACCTCTAGATCGTAAAACGTTTTCAAATTGAAAGGAAAATTTTCTACAATATGTAATATACCTGTAGTGGATTCGGTAAATATGTCCCGTGTGTAATTTTGTGATAGAATATTGGAAAAGTAGTGGCATTTTGTTCCTTATGAAGTTAGAATCAGAATAGTGATGGTGGCCATCTCAAGCTTTTTTATATAAACAGAAAAAGTTTTAATGCCTTATAATTTTTTAAACCATATTTTTAATTTTTGAGCAAATGGTTAAAATGTGAAAGAAGTTTTTTTCCTCAAAACTTTAAGTATACTCACGTTAAAAGTAATTAATGCTATAAAATGGCTAACATAATTTGTAAGGATTCAAGCTCATCACTAAAAGTAATTACAAGTAATAGGGGTGAGTTTCCTAATTTGAACCACCTGCTAAATTCTACAGCATTAGTTGCGGCTTTAGACGAAATAGCTAAATACGTATAGAGAAGTTTGTTAGGGTCATTCGAATAATATTGAATTTGGCGGATCAGTTCTGCAAAAAAAATCACTTAATATTGTATGTGATGCCTATGCAGATATCACATCATTGGTTCACAACATTCATTTTCACTGATGATTCATCTAAACTCTGTTAATGGCAATGGCGTAAATAGGAAGAAGAATATTATTGCTTGATATTGAGCAATTCGAATACGAGATTGCACTCTGCAACTTAAGTCGGAAGCATTCAAACGCTTTCTACTATTTCTTTTTGCAAAAACCCATCGTTTTGAATTTTGTAACACGCAAGAATACGAAACGGATGTATTCTTTACAGAACTAGTATCTTTCTTGAATGGCTTCTGTTTGTTAAAATCCATGAAGTAGTCAATACAAAGACATCTGTGTGACATGTAAACATTTTCAGGAACTAAGCTCCTCTTTCTGTGTATTGCATGAAGAATGATTTTAACATCACATTCCTCTTTAAATGGTCTGCAGGTAGATTTGTAAATATTGCATCATCGTGGTAAAATATAACATTCTTGTCCAAATCTGCAGCAATTGTTTTAAACATTTAGTCATTCGATAGTGCATCCTTGTTTTTGACAAGTGATAAGAGTTTTTTCAGTGGAAATAATTTATATTCGTCTTGGCTTCTATTCAATTCTGAATATGCGGTCTCCTTATTGTCCTCCTGTTATCCTATTGTGTCTCCTTTGTGGTATTTTTTTAGTTCTCTACTTAGGTATCAAAAACAATATGAAATTCATACCTTGTCAAATCTGATATTATTCAAGTGGTAATGACACTTGCCTCTCACCCAGGAATCCGGGTTGGATCTCCTGTGGAGGGGCTAGGATTTTTTCTAAACCAGGAATTAATCGGAGTATACTCAGACATTGGGTGTGTGTGTCCATTGTCTCTAAATGTGTAGTCCTCTTTGTAACGAAATTGCAAGCCATTTCATTCTAGTTTGTTGTTGTCCGCGATGAATTAAGTTTCTGCCAGTCTAGTCCAGATGGCGCCACTGATTTCTACTGGAACAATTGGTTTGGTAGATTATTGCACTTATAAAAAATGCCTAAATATCTATTTGTCTTTATTGCTCATACTCTACTCTCCAATGTTTGTCTCTTTCCAAACTATAATCGAGTTCAGCGATCTGGTAATATTTATATGTTTTCTGGTATTATCGTGTAATTTTATGATCATCATTATTTAAAAAGTAGCTATATTGATTTAACCTAGGTACCTTTGGGTAATTTTCATAATAATATTGTACCGTATTTATCTTAATTTACGCATTGGGCGAATTTGCTTCGGTGTTCAGTTCTCCTTGGTTGTTCTTTGGAACAGCCATCATTAATATTGATTAGTATCGATTTATCGTGCCTAGTTGGCAATTTATCTAATATCCCTCTGATATTGTAATAATTTCGTGTGCTAATTTAAACTAACTTTCGGTTATTGTAAATTATATATTTACCCGGCAACGGATGTCACCAATTTTGTATCGTAGTTAGTTGTTTTCTGTCTTTCTCTGTTGATGTTTTAGTAGGTCACTTGGTTACGTTGGTAGCTCTGTGAAAAGTGGTGACTGGTAACATTTGGAGATTGGTACCCCTTTTTGGACTAAACCTATTTGTTTATAACCTTTGTGAGAATTACCTAATGTGGTGCACTTGCTTTGTGGTAGATCATTTTACACCAGTGCATATATTTACCAACCAGACCTCAGTAACGTAAGGTTTTTCTAAATTTAAAATATCGAGTGCTTATTTGAACGTTTACTCAGTATTTAGTCAGGAACGCTGCTCTATTGGAGCCTTGCCTAGTTCTCTGGCAAAGATACCTGCCTAATTATATGGCAATTGATTAACTTCTGATTATCTGCAGTAAACATATAGTCAAGCTATATATCTTTATTTAACTTTATCTGGAATTCATTATTACCTCTCTTACGAGGAACTAATAAATAATTTAATTTAATGTTACCTTTAATTTGAAAATTATCATATTGTTTTATATTTAGCAAATATTTATTTGCGTTATCTTTCTAGTTGTCTGTCTGTATACAGACATTCTAAATTCTATTTTCTTGAAGATTACCTTCTTTTAGTAAAAAATATCTTAACATATCGTGAAACCTATTTCACTTTGTTTATTATCATAGCTACACCTAGTTTATTTGCTGGACTAGTATTTTTTCTATTTAACGTAACTGTTATTGATACTTAAGTTAGTTGAAGTCTTCAACTTTCTAAAATATTGTGGGATACCTAGTTTGTTTAGTTTGCAATTTACTCAGTAAATTTGTGTTAACTCTCATATTTTGTCTACGTAGCTGGACAATTCAAACGTCACAGCTTTTTACTTTGTATTCCCTATAATACTGATCTCATAAAACTCTCCCCTTTTTATGTAAATACCTGGACCAAGAGAAGAGGATACTGCTGGATCGAAATGATCATTATATACTGGGTGGAGCAGGAAAACGATATTTTATACAACTGGCATTTCTACTCGTGGGTAACTGCAGTACTGACTGATGGATTATTCGCTGGACTAACCCATTTGAAGTTACGTAAGATCTTCGTCTCTAGTGAACATTTATATTTGGTCAGAAGAATTTTAGTAAGAGATCAGTCACCTTTTTTTTTGTTTATTCCTTGGCCTCCAACCAAAACTAGGTTTTTTTAACTAAAAGAGGCCATCTTAGCCTATATAAATTTTTGTAAATATTCATACCAATCTTTATTATACTTTTTATTAAATAATATCTTTTTATTAGACTTCCTTCCCAACGAAAACTCAAGTCTTAATGTTATCTTTACCTTTTAAAGTAAACTTTTAATTATTTGGTACTTGAAAAAGTCCTGGCGCCCAGCCTACATTTTGGTGAGAACTCAAATCAATCTAAGTCCTTATTCGCGACCTGCTAACTGAGCTACCGGTCAATAAATACAACCCCCAGCTAATTGTGTTATGCCAGCAATTGGATGGGGGGTGTTGCATCTTCCATAAAAGGGTACCTTGAGGTACCTTCAGGGAAGTGTTGTTTTACCTATGGTGTTTAACATTATTCTCAACAGGGCTTCTCTTAAGGAGATTCTGCAAACGGCAGTTAATTTTGTTAATGTTATTTTTGTTTGTTTGTTGCTTGGATGTTTAGCTTCTGTAAAATTGTTTAAAAAATTCCCAAAAAAAAAAAAAAAAAAAAAAAAAAAAAAAAAAAAAAAAAAAAAAAACCCCCTTTACCCCAGGGGGGGGGAAATTGTTTGGGGGGGGGGGGGGCAAAAAAAAAAAAAAAAAAAAAAAAAAACCCAAAACCAAAAAAAAAAAAAAATTTCCCCCAAAAAAAAAACCCCCCCTCCCCCGCGGGGAAAAAACCCGGGGCCCCGGTTTTTCGGGGCAAGTACGTTCCCCTAACCACTGAGCCAAATAGAAGGAATACATTTACTTATAACGCTCTAGGTTTCTCACCAACTCTTTGGAAATCAAAACCATGATTACCCATGACTATCAATGACCAAAAATTAAATTTCGCCGTTAACAAAGTTTTAGTTTGGGGAAAAGAGCATTATTTAAAAACACGAATAGATTGCCGAATAAGGATTAGTGCCTCTAGATTCATAAACATTTTACGTAAAAGTAAACTGAAACAACATTAATTTTTGTGTAAAAATCAAGACAATTTGTCTGTTCTCCCCAAAAATCCATGATATTTCCATGATATTTAATGTTTCCAGGGTCAGCATAACCACTGTATAAGAACCATTTACGTAATTATGACACTTATTAGCTCTTATTTATTGGTAAATGTCAAAGAATTTTATGATTACCTCCGTAGATTATTAGTTTGATCTTTTAATTTCCTATAAGTTGTGTTGCTCCATAACTAATAAGTTGTTTTTTAGTTATTTTATTTTACATAACATTGTACTGTGTGGTTAATATTCCAAAACTAGAATAAATTGTTATAAACTGACGATATTTTATTTCGTTACTTTCCACTTGGTCAGTGGAAATACCACACTAAAAATTCATTACGAAGAGAAATGTTGAAATAAAAGTACTTGGTACGAAATTACAAGCAGGCACTTTGTTGTTCGATCGTAAAGCTTCAAATTGGTTCACTACAATTACAATTTTAGAGCTCGTTATGATTATAAAGTTGAGTTCAGTTTGTTACATCCTTGTTATCTTTATGGGGTTTTACAAGACCAGTACAAGTTCTCTCAAAGGGATGTTTTATTTAAAAAGTGAATGATCTTTAACAAATATTTTCAACTTTTAATGCCAATAAAAATAAATATTAGCTATTAACAATTATTGAACTTGGATTTTACCTACTAACATTTTAATTTCGTATAAAATAATTTACTTGATTAAAAAATTATACACTTTTTATTACTTGTCTAATTTTCACCTTATTTATATAAACTTCATCTTCAATCAACTTTTTTATAATTTACTTGAATTTTAAATATTTTCTAAGATATTCTCCATCACACTCCCACCAATGGACATCAGTGAATACATCTGGATGTACAAATAACTCTTATTTACCTGTACAGTCGTGGCGTAAGCCACGACCTATCGATGAATTTAAAAGCTACTCCATGCCAAGAAAAATGCACGAAATTCTTAGTTCTGCAAATGACATTGGATGAAGAGATAGGCCGAAGTATGTATCAATCGATTTGAAATATTTTGGAACATAACAAAATGCACATAATTAAGTTGTGGATATAGATAGAGAAAATAAATGCTGGTCAAAGACGTACCTAAGAATTGCTATATACAACATGGTCCAATGTTTTTGGACTCATTACTTTGAAGATAACTTACTGTGAAATTTGGATTCATAGATACAGATATACTTACTGACTCGCCGGCATTCAAGTGACACTAACGCTTTTCCTTCAATGGACCAGTCTATTATTAGCTTTCGACTTCTGTAACGTTGAAGTCATTTGGTACTACATATCATTTTAGTCATTTTTTTTTAAACATAGTTTTAGTTTTCCATTTAGGAGTGCCATGATGAATCGCGATTTATTGACTAAATGACCTCGTGTGAATTCTCGGATATATCTTATATGCTGTCAAAATAATTCTAAAGTTGCGTGATTTGATGTGCAGGGAATAAAGTTCATCATGGCTTCACGTAAATAGTTCACCTTTTTAAATAGAACCATATTGGTGCCTTGGAAACAGTTTTTAATAGTACTATTAATGGATTTATTCATATGTTCCCTTACTTAATTGGCATAAACAACCAAACAACATTACGATAAAAGACAGTAAGAAATACAATTTTGTATTTCAAGTTTCCAAGTCGTTATCCACAACGTTATGTAACTATCTGCCAACTGTACACATAGACTGGTACAATAAGATCAAATGTGACATTAAGAAATACACGTCTGTATTAATGCTGTTGATGAGACAACAGATTGTAAAAAAAAACCACTGTTACTAGCTAGCAAAAGACTAAGTCAGTGCACTAGCAAAACAATTACCAGGGTGGTGCTGGAGATGCTAGAAAAATTTGAACTGTCAAAAAGTGAAGTGTTCGGTAGGCCGTTCTTTGCAAGAACAAGGTTGTACGTTTATACATGATACGTGTAAAGTGCTTGCTTTATATTTTGTGGCAGAAACTATTCGAAAAGATTTTCCAGAGGTGAATGCATTAATAGCAAGTACAAGAAAACTATTTCTTAAATCTCCTAAACGTCTTCGTGCATTTCATATCAAGTGTCCCGATATTTCTGAACCACCACAGCAGATTCTTGCACTTTGGGGAACATGGTTGCAGGCAGCTTTTATTATGCTGAATATTTCCAACAAATAAAAGTTGTGATACTACAAGTCAATCCAGATGAGGCTGCAGCTATTAAGGAAAACCAGACAAAATTCGAGGATATTTCCGTTGAAACAGCTTTAAAAAATATTGCGAAGAACTATAAACCATTACATGAAAGCATAAAAAAATTAAAAAACAGTGCGTTGTCGTTAGCGGAGTCACTGCAAATACTGGACGAGGTAAATTTACTGCTACACACTATAGGTGACGCTACAAATCAGCGCGTTAAAGAAAAGTTCGCAAGTGTATTAAATAAAAATACCGTTTTTACCAAATTAAGACAAATATGTGATGGTGCAGTCCCCGATTCGTTAAGTGCGTTCAAAGACTATTTTACCTATGCGTGTATTACATCAGTAGATGTCGAACGGTCGTTTTCAAAATATAAGAATATATTTTCGCCAAAGCAAACATCACTCATGGAGACAACCATAGAAACATACCTGATGCTGCAAAATGGCTACACATCTTCTCCAGTTTGTGATAAGCAAGCTAGTTAAGAGGGTAAGTTTTACATACATTGTTATAAATTTTACAGTTTTACAGTTTATTGTTTCTCGTATTAGTTAATTTCGCATACGTCACTGTCTCTCGGAACATTTTTGACAGCCCTCCTCATTACTCTAGATTTGAGAGTGCATTAAGTACTACTGTTTTGATAAAAGACTAAAAAAGGTACTTTTAAAATTTTTAATTTGATATTTGTTATCTGTCATTTTGATATTTTGCCAATTATCTATTGTTTCTTGTGTTAATGAGTCGGATCGACAATTTTTCTCATTTTGTTGGTAGGGAATGTTATCCTGGATATTGATTGTTTGTCAATAATGCTTCAGTGTTTTATGCATATATTTTTCCAAAGAAAAATGAGAAAAATTTAGTGAAAATGTGATATATCTGAATCTAGAGAATCGAACGGCGTTAGCAGTTCAATCATTATTACCAATAAAATCGATGGAGAAATATGAAAGTGCATATCAACAATATGAAAACTGAAGTAGAAAAAGTGGAGGTAATTAATACAGTTTTATTAGCATATTTTGAACAAAATCCAGAATCCTCAAAAGCTTCATGTTGCGAAACCTTTACTTAATATTGTGAACGACATTATTAGTGAAGAAAATCATCGACATAAAGAAGTTTGATAGTTTAATAGTTTTCAATAAAAGAAAGTTAGTATTAATGCCTCTACCTACAAGTTTGATATCAAATTAATGTAGAATGAACTGTTTTTGCATTTATTTCTTTAATTTGTTTATCACAAAATGGCAATTTTGAAATTATACTATTCTATCACTCACCGACTCAATTTAAATTTAATGCTCGGTTTTTCTGTTTCTTAAATCTTGTGCTGCACTACTTATGAATGAAGAAATTTTTTGGACTTTTATCCCTTGGCTATTATAAGGATAACATAAATAAACGTAAGAGATTGTCCTCTAATGATGCAGTCCATATAGGAATGGCATTAACATAAAACTGTACGTATAACTGAATTTATATAAGAAAAGCAAAAGCGGGAGACAAAGTAAGGTATTTATCTAAGACAGAAATAGTCTCAACTGCTATTCGAGAGCTCCAGTTATTATTGAATTCACCCAAACATAAGTTTGAGTAAATACAATATGTAGTAGACGAAATTAAATTCTCCGAAAGCTGCTACTATGGGTATTTCAAACAGTATATCTTGGATTAGAAAACGTTTACGGTAAGCACATAATCTCACGTTAGTTTTCTTCCGAAATGGGTGCATAAATTTCAGATAACTGAAAGGTATCGAATAGCTCCAGACAAAAGGCACTCAACTATAATGATTAATAAAATAGTAATGCTAATGGGAAATCAATAAAAAGAGCTGCTCCTTTGCAGGAAATAAAAAACAAAGGTTTCTTTCAGGTATATAAAATTCTTATGATAAAGAATATTTTTTTAAAATATTTACAAACCAAAAAGGTCTTTATGACAATAGATGAAAATAACACGGTCAAAGACAAAAGCTTATGTAACTCTAGGGCACACAAAATGAACAGAAAATAAGACGAAGAAACAATCCGAATAAAAATAGGCAGATTTTAAAAAGAACACAATAAAAATTGGGACATTTCTCTTAGCCTGAAGGCTCAGGTTGTCAGACCAAATTAATTTTATCGACACACTTGTTTTCATCGTATAATGGAAGTTTTTCTTTAAAGTCTGAATATTAAAGAAATTATTATTTGCAGATACATTTTTCTTTACTACAGCAAACATTGTTTTACATCTGCGGCAAAGTTTTTAAAATGATAATGAACTTTCTTGCATCCTCTTGCAGTCACGACGTTCTTAGGATTTTCCTCCTTAATCACAAAAATGTTTCTTATAATTTTTTTTACTATTTGAACATAAAGACTTAATTTTGAATAGTTTTGTTAACATATTTAAATGTTAAATTTGAAGAAACATCGTCATTCCGAGGAGATACACAAATATATTTGACATTTAGTACAAGAGAATATTGTTCTTTAATTACAAGCAGGATTTTCGGAAACGCATATATTATTTATTCACACTGCATATAGACAAATAATCACTGTTAGTTTTTCTCACACTTTTTCGTTTAACTGAACTACTTTGGATTTGTTTAAAGAGAATTCAGGTTCTTTAGAACAGTGTTCTTCAACCGGTGGCCCGCGGACCGGTGAAGGTCCGCAGAAATTTTCTGCCGGTCCACGAAGAAGGAATATACATCTCTCATTTACAAAGTAATCAAATTGTTGATCATTTTTTCGATATCCTACTTGTGTGAAGAGACATTTTCAGACCTGGTAATAAATACCAAACAGAGAAATGGAGTGGATATGAATGCTCTCAGAAACAACTCTGCAACCACATCTATCAAATTTTACAACAAAGAAGTAGTAGTAAATTTCGCACTAACTAAAAATTATAATTTTATAACACTAGATTTAATAAATAAAATACTATCTATATTAGTTTTTTTTTCTGTCTTTGCCATCAGATGGTCCGCAAAAATTTTTCCCATTTCCACCGGTCCGCAGGTCTAAAACGGTTGAAGAACGCTGCTTTAGAATCCTCGTAAATGAGCGGTCATTTCAAACAATCTCTGACTGCTACCCATTCCACCTTCCACCTAAAGCAAGTGCTCAGTATAATTTAAATTCCAGCAAATACATTATTGCTAATTCCCTATCACCTATTATCAAATGATTTTAACGGTACTCATTCCAGGATTTGGCAATTACTAGATGAAGAGAATACCGAAATACACGCACAGTCAATTTTTTGTTTGCATGCAAATTCTGTAATAGGAAATTGATTTGTCACACAAATTCACGCCTCCCATTGATTAGTTATACTTGACCATTGTATTAGGATAAAGCACTAGGATGCATTTTGATTTCTTTTGTCCCATCTTTAAAAGTGAGTGGCAAGAAGCTGGAAAACGTGGAAACCATCGTGACAGATCTACTCTCCATGCACTTCAAAACAGATTTTTTTTATCTGCTCTCACGAAAGAACTACGACCTTTTGATAACATATCTGAATCTGTCTTTATCTTGGTTCTGTTTCTGTAATGCGTTTGTTCATGATGGTACGAACAACAAGGATACCTCTATCTAGTAAGTGACCAAGTAAATTTATTGATGTGAAATATCTATTAAAGGTTCTTGAAAATGCAAAAAAATGAATGAGTGCTGAACAGTATGAGTGGAAGATCATCGGTAAATCGATTGGAATTCGATTAAAAGATGTGCCTAAGAAGCAGCAAGTAATAGCTCAAAAACTTATTTCTGACAAAATTTTCTATGCAAAACTGGGGAGGTTGTGTGAGGAATCTTCCATTTCTTTAAACACCTCACTCAATTATCGACAGGGTGATATTTGGCCATCTAGATATATGCCATCACTCCATTATATTCAATCTCTTCCGCCATCCCACACATCATTGCAGAATATGCCCAGCAGTCCGAACAAAGTGGTGCTGAATTTCAGGATTTTTAAATTTTCAATGCGCACAAAGAATGTAGCTCTTAAGTTAAGTGATGTAAAAAAGAACAAGAAAAATGTATTTTATTTACTTACATTAAATGTTTTTTTTTTAACTTTTGTAGATAGCCCAAAATATCTCTGGAATAATCTTTGAAGCTGAGGAGACACAATCGCACTAAATTTTAAGTCTTCATAACAGCACTCACACTATCTCTCATTAATATGTTCTGTTTTTTTTTTTTCATAAGCGGTATCACCATATTGAGCAGTTTTTTAAAACAGTCGCCCTGAATTCTTAAAAAGTCTTGAAGTCATCCGCTTCTAATTCCCTCATCAAATTTATACAAGAAAATTGTTTTTTTTTTCCTTAACCATTTTTTGGTCTAGTACCTTCTTTTTTCCTCAACTGGCACCATGGATACTGCCAATGCCTAGTTTTTGCTTTTTCGATAAATATCGTGCCATATCAATTGCGAACACACACTCTGTTTCTCTATCACACATCAACTAATTGTGCTGATAGATGGTATCGTGTGGAGAGTCGTGCCAATTTACACTGCAAGTAATCTGCAGGGTCCCTGCAAATTATTCTCTGCAGATTGGCTTTAAAATTGCCGTATGTGTGTAGGCGATTTTAAGTAAAATAGTGTTCTATAGCTTTTATATATGAGTTCTCAAGTATGTGTCTTTGATTTTTGGTTTAAAAGCAAAACACCTCTTATTAAGTATATTGTTTCTAATTGCGCCTGAGGATGATATTATAAACAGTGAGAATAACTAGAATAAAATTATTGCTTCAAATAATGTTCCAATTATTATTTATTTTATTTTCCTCAATTTTCACTAATAAGTAACAAAAGTACTATCGAACAGACTGAAGCTATTGATCTTTTGTTAACTATTTATCATAATTATTATTAATGAAATTATGAACCAACTTTTAACAAAAGACAACTTAACATTTTCCATATTTTGAATTGCATTAGCATCACATTTTTATCAATTATACAGCGTGATCGAACTGATGCCATTATGACAACCCCAAACAACTCTTGGTTGGCACAGTAAATTTGGTATTTCTCAAGATAATTTTTTTTCCTAAGTAATCTCCTTCACTAATAAATTTGGTTGACTGGTGTTTTCAGAAAAATGTACTAAGTGGAGTAATGAATGTATAATCCAACACAAAACATAAGAAACAGAAAAACCGAGGTATAAATTTATATTACTTGTTCACATCGAAGGACAATTGACTTGCTGCAAATGTAACAAAGGCACATCGGGCTATTTATTTATTTCCTTTGTCGATGGAGGCATAGCGACAAATCAAGATAAATAGCCTTAACAACCATTGTTACATTACAATTCCCGCAAGATAATAATTGTGCTTCGATGTTGACAGGCAATTTAAATGTATATCTCGGTACGTCTATTTCTTACAAAAGGGATAAATTTTTAATCTCCTAAGCTGAATTGGCTGCTGCTTTTTTTAAAAGCGATTTTGTATAATAATATGTGTTTCAAAACTCTTCTTATAATTTATTGTTGAATATAAACAATACAGCGTAGATCAAGAATTGATATTCATCCAAAACATCCTTTCTCATGTCATCTTTAATTTTTATGTAAACCAATAATAATTTCAAGGAAGAACAATATGGGTAATAATTTTAAGCAATAAAATTTGTTATGGTAATCATACTTTTAATACATACAAAGTGGCGCCCCATCGAGGGGGCCAAATTGAAAGTGGCATATATTTATGGCGCCAGACAATGAAATAAAATGGTTATATAATACGACTTTAAAAAATTGACAAACTGAAACGGAGCCGGTATAAAATGCACATGCATGTAAACTATTTGAATATGGACAAAATATTATTTAAGAAAACAAACAAATAAAAATATAATATATGTATATATGTGAACATGTTACATATTTAAAAAAAATACATAAGATGGGGAGACAGGAAAAAGTATGGCATTTGGGCTTTTCTCTAAAACTATGAGAGATTGGGAAAAGCCGATGTAGGCGTTCTGCACATTTTTGGGAAACAGGTAATAGCATTCACTGAAATCATGTGTCTCTTTGAGACTTTTGGCTGATCCGTGTATCTCATTAACTAAGTGTCACAAAACGTGATAATTGCCATTGAGGTGTATTAATTTCGGTTAAGCTTTTTTCAACTTTCTTTGTTTGCTTTGTCCTTATTTCTTAGGAAAACTAAGAGAACTTTTTTTAGTTCATATTAATGGAAGATTTCTCTTCTTTTTTTCTTTTCTTCTTTGGTTAAAAAAACATTTCTTTCATTTACTCTACACCAGATAATCGATGTTGAAACAACTGATTATATTTTTGTGTTTATATTTCTTTGTCTTTCAGGACTTTCAGACTATTGTAAATATTAGACTTATCCTGAGACTTGTCCTTATTACTCAAACTGCCTTCTTCGTTACTATTTACATCTATTTGTTTTTCATTACTTTCAATTTTTAAATTTCTTCATCTATCACATAGCTTCTAGTCTTCACTGTTTTACGTACTTTAGTTATCTGTTAAGTTCACAATAGCCAAAACCTTCAGGCATATTAAATTCATATATTTCTCCTTTCAATAGTTCAATTTATTAAACAAACCTCTTACATGATATATTCCTACCCTACCACTCCGTCGTAATGGTGAAACTACTAAATTCAAAATGCGTGGTACTAACATTTCATGGTATACTATATTTGAATGGCGTTTGTTCAGGATTTTCAGAAATTCCTTAACACATAACTGATTATATTATTTTTTTCTGTCAAATTATGAATCAAGCTAATACTAAGAACGGGAAACTTTTAAAGAAATGTTGGCACTTCGTCCGGCCGCTAGCCTGTACGGCCCCGGGTGGAGGGGTGAGGAGGCCTACCCAGTTTTTTTGGGGCGGCGGTTGGGGGGCGGGGGGGGCCCGTGGTTCGGTCCCGCTACTGTGTCCTAGGTAAAAGGGCCCATTGTGGCCTCTTGCCTAGTAAAATAAGTAGCTCTATTGCACATTGTGTTTTAGAACAAAATATTATGAAAAGAAAAAAATAAAAATTAGTATTAGCATATTTTGAAAAAATAATCTCCTTGTTCAGAATAAACATTTAATAATAGTATATTGTATAACTAGGAGTAAAAGTGCTACATTCCTAAACGATACATGGTCGCAATTGTAGAAAAAGGCACCAGCCCAGTCCAGCAACCACAGAAATTCCGCAAGTTCACTTTCCCTACGCGTTATACAGGCTATTTTTTCTTTTGATGGGATTAAACCCAAAAATTAATAATTTTATCGTTCATTTATAAATGTCATATTTAATCTGACAGCTACGACTAGCGGCTTGTTTAATTATTTTTCTCCGCAACCGTCAAAATTTAACTGTTTTTGGTCAATTTTTTAGTGGAAAATACATATTTACTGGTCTAGCCCGGTAAAGTGACATAAGGGATATGTAAAGTCTTTACCAATCCCTTATGTCACTTTCGGTGGCCATCAGTATCTAAAAACGATTAAAAAGAATTCTTTGAAAGTAAGCGTTTGATACCCGTCAATTGATTCTATGAATTTTGTTTGCAAAAGGTTTCAAGTTAAAAGTTTCTTGAGATAGCAAGGACAGTTACAGAAAAAATATTGTTCGCAACACACCTGGAATGTGTCTTTACAGGACTAGCCTTGCCCTGGAAATTGCTAGCTCGCCCAGTAAAGATTCAATTTTCGGTCTTTTTTACGTAAATAAATATTTTCCGCAACCGCTTTGAAAGATAACGTTTTTGGTCAATGTCTTGGGTGGAAAATACATATTTATTGGTCTCGCCCGGTAAAATGACATAAGGGAGTGGTAAAGTCTTGACCTGATAAGCGCAATAGCTGTGCGCATAGGTGACATGACTACGTTCAGTGTTAAACCCCAAGATGCGTGTAATGTTTCGAGCCTTGTGGCTGATAATTGTTGAGTTTTCGCAGTGTGAACTTGTTAGCCTTTACTACATAGAAGTACTGTGACAATAATCATGGTGTCCCTCAAGTAAGTAATTTCTGTTTTATTACTTCCCATTTTGTATGTTTTAACATATCTTGGTGAGGACACCTCACCATTTGATTTTGGCCTAATCCAAATGAAACACCCTGTATATTTTTAAATGAATCCGCAATAACTTTTTTAAACAAATTAAATGAGACATGCGCATTTTTCTGTGACCTAGTTTTAAAAATGAAACAAGTTTTTGATTAATTATTTTGATTTATGTTCTAAAAACACTTTAAATTTTTTTATCAAATTAATTTATCAGAATTCATAAGTAATTTCTGCAAATGCGACAACAAATACAAAAGTTGCAGAATGTAATATTTGTAGTCTATTGTTTGGTGTAGAAATTAATCAACTCCAGCGTACCGGCTGCTTTCAATTTCTGTTTTAATTATGAATCCTATGGACAAACGGTCTGTATTACGAGGAAAACCGTCGATACAACGCAGATACGACAATATTTTATTTACAAAGTTAGCCCCGTAAACGATACTTACTAGCAGCGATGCTTCTTGATACACACCATTAAAGCAAGTCAAAACATGCTCCAGACACACGCTTCAACATGTTTCAATGCGTTAGGCAGTGTTTAATGTTTTCTATTACATACAACTTCATAGCTGTTGGCGATTGTCTCGTGACGTCACTCGGGAATAAATTTCACAACCAATGGTAAACAAGGCTGCGTTTTACCTAGGTTTCACCGCATATTGCGCCCCGGGCTAATATCGAATAAGGTCTATATTAATACTTCACTAACATGTGAGTGTGTGCCCTAGTCAAACTAATTCATCGCCGAGTTGACGGAAAGTGTATTATAGCGCTGTTAGATATTATTTGGTACAGTAATGTATAAGTTTCACCCTTCAAGGTATTAAGCAACAAATATAACTTTGCTTAAAAGGCAGAAGTCAATAAAAACATGTTTATGTGGATTAAATCTATTAATCCATTCCTGCTTTAATGAATTACATTTGTTGTAGTGACAGAATCAAGCGAGAATTAACCAGAAAACTACGACTAATGGCTTATTCTTGAACTTGAACTTAAATTCAACTCTAAATTTCTTAGAATACCTGTAAAAGCCTGTTGTCCATAAATAAGAATAACAATGATAATATTCTATAATATTCAGGTGAAAAATATCGAAAACCAATAATTCAATACATATATTATAGTACATAATATAAAAAAATATCAATAATAGATTAGAGTTTGACATTTATCGTAAACCTGCTTGCACAGATACAATAATTCATAGTAAATCTAAACAATCATTGCAAATAAAAATGGCACCATTCCACAGCTACATACATCGTCTATTAACATTTCCACTAAGCGAAGAGAATTTTAAAAAAGAAGTTAACGTAATCAAACAAATTGCGAAAAACAATGGCTATAAAGAAAACCTAATAGATAAATTAATAAAAAACAAACAAAAAGAAAACATTACGTAAAGAGTTTTATGCCGCTTCTTCTCAGGAATGCAATAAGAGATATAAATGCATTAATAATAGGCCTAAGATCAGCAATAGAGTTAGTAATAAACTAAATAAACTAGGATGTAGAACAATTTCAGTAAATAAAAATAATTTAGGTAAAATGTTAATTAATAATAAAGATAAAACTGAAAAACTACAAAAAACAGGAGTGTATGAGTTAAAATGTAGTGACTGTGATGCTATATACATTGGACAAACTGGACGAAATGTAAAAAAGCGAATCGATGAACACAGGAAATCTATTGTAAACAATGTATATAGTACGGGCATGTCAACACATTGTATAGAAAACAGTCATTTTATCGATTTAAACAATGTCAAATTACTCCATTCGGAAAAGAAAGGAAAGAAACTTGATCTATTAGAACAATTAGAAATAAGTAAAGCTGTTAAAAATAATAAAAACTTAACGAATGAACAACAAATTTTTACCGGCCACCATATTTTAAATAAAATAATTTAGATTTAAAAAAATAAAGTAATATTCAACTTATAAAAACATATTTTACAATAGTTTTATAGTAGGTACCAGATGTAGTTATATAAGCAATGGACACAAATTTTACTGTTTAGTATTCCCTGTACTCTTGACAAAGGCCTAAAAAGCCGAAACACGTGTAGAGTTTCTAATAAAATATTTTTGAAACATTAAAAAGCAAATTTCCCTCATATATTTAAAATATATTATAGTTATTTACTAAAGGGAATCAAGAAAGGGTGTGACCTTTTTTATAGATGCGACTTCAGTAAATATTTTAATGCATTTCCTTCAAAATAAAAAACTTGCCCCTCTTTGTGTGGAAGTCATCTGTGTAAAATAATCCACTCATAGTCGAATAACTTGGCAATCAAAAACATACCAAAAAATTATAATAAAAGTGATCTCCACGAAATTGTATTCAACTTTATCTTGTTCATGTTTTGTGCATATTTTGGGAAAATTCATTCATAGACAGTATGGAATTAGTATTGATACCGGCAGTAGCAGCTTTAACCTTGAAAGAATTCCAGGCCATGGGCGGCGTCTAATCGCGTATATTGTAGGTATTCAAATAATTAGTTGCATTAAAAAAACCATTAGTATGTCTAGTGATGTGAGCTTATAATGAAAATAACTATCATGTTATTTTGCACTTTGATGACAGAATGCCAAAATTGTCACTTGTGTCAAATATTAATATGACGACGTCATTTTCATTATGAGGCGACGGTCAAAACAAGCCGATTTCTGCTTTTATTGAATATGTGAGTGGAAGAAGCAGATTAATTATTGAATTGAAATGGTTACGTTTTCCCAATTGATGATTTTTTTAGTTGAAAATTTAAAACGCTTTGTTTATTTGATTATGTTGCTGATACAGAGATTATTTATTAAGAGCAGTGCCATATACAAACTTCAGCTCAGTATTTTAAAGCTGGGTTTTCACCAGATATACAACTTAAATCTATAAATCACTGTTAAAATTTTTCTGTCAGTAATATCGAAAAACAGAGACATATGATTCGTCTTAAATACCATACAAATTTAATATATAATCATATGAGTATTTTTTTCATTAATAGGAAATACGATTACTTAGTTTCATAAAATGACACCAAATAAAATGTTCGTATTTCTTATTAATAAAGAAAATAGGCATCAGTATTGCCTGTAATTTTATATGTTAAATCCATATGGTATTTAAGATGAATCATGTTGTTCTCATTTTTCATTCTCATCAATAGAAAAAATTTAATAGCGATTTAAAGTTTTCTGCTGGTTATCCTTGCGACAAAGGCATGCAAACGCTGCCTTAGGGAGTAATAACTCCATAAAATTTTTACTTCAAACATTATTTATTTTAATTTCATTTTTAAAGACATCAAGACATTGATATTGTTTTATTTATAATAGTTTTTACTTTTACACAATTTGGAGTTAGTAATATAATAATAATTTGTTATGTTTTATTTCCCTATAATTACCTACCGTCATTTTACATCACTGAGTATGTTGATTCGGAAAAAAACTTATTTGGTTATTTAGGTAAATTATTTTAACGTAAAATGCGGTTATAGTAGAAAAAGGTCAAAATCATCAAAGTAGGCGGATGTTCTTAAGATGTTGAACACAAATATTACTTAATAATCTGAATATCTTTCCTTACTGACATTTTGCTGTCTTTACAGAAAATGTATTTTACATAACAAGAAAGTAGTTTTTGCTGAACTATCATGGCCTACGCGATTAAAAATAAAACAAAAGTGTACTAAAAATTTCTCTTCAGATAACCAGGGATGAACCCCCAAATTGCGAAAAAAAAATCTAAAATTTGAGGTACAATCGGAAAACACACTGTATATGTATATTTTTTTGTTCTGATGTTATGTTTTCTTACGAGCTTCACTATTTATTTTTATGTTTTCATTCTTTGTTGTGAGATAGGTTTTTTTAATATTCAGTTATTGTTCTGTTTTGTGTGGTAATTATTGCTATATATTTTTTTTATATTCTTAACGGTTTTAAAAACTAACAGTGTATTTGTTGCGTTTTATTTATATTAATTTTTTTTCAATTTATGGCAATTTTTAGTTATTTTATATATTTTTATAAAGTAATAATTATTTTAATCAATGGTGACTTTGATATGATACATATATTTATATTGCAAGTGATTCGCCTTTCTCTTATTTACTCACCTGCTTCCTATATGCGACGCCTCTAGCAGAATAAGTTAATATCGATGACCAAAAGTGACTAGTGGCATAGTACAAAATCTGAGTGACCAAAATAGACCACGACACCGAAAAAATATCACCCAGTATATCTTTTCCAATAAAATAGTTTAAATCAATATCACAATCAGCTGGAAAATAAATTGAAATCTCAAATTCAAAAGCGGTGAAGATTTGAAACTAAGTTTTCCAGTAAACGATTTTTGAAGTTATGCAGAAAAATGACTCACCCTGTATATTGGTCGTCATTAATGAAGCGAAACTTCAAAATAAATTGAAATTCTTCGTTTGGCTCGGGTGGGATTCAAACTAGTTAAATGTAGGTACAATGCAATTTAGGAAAATAATCCAAAATGCGAGGTATGACTGCGAGTCAAATCTTCAAAATTATTCAAAACTGATTTTACTCACAAAAAAAAGGTGCCAGAACAAGTCTCAAAAATAATTCTTGAGTGACAAAAGAAAATTAAAAATAAGTCACTCCCAAATTATTACGAATTAACATTCCTTTTAGTTAATTTTTTTAGCAAATAACAGTACAATATCGTAACATCAATAGATACTGATAATTCCAAATTGTGCTCAAAAATGGCGTTACCGGTACTAAAATATAAATTAACTACCAATGTGGTATAGACTTATAATGCAGGATCTAGAATTACTCAAGAAAGGTGAGGAATATTCAAAAAAGTTTTAAATTGTACAATAATGTACAAGGAGCTCAGTACTGAGTTGTAATTGTACTAATAAAGAAGAAATAAACTGGAGACTAAAGCAGTGATTTCTAAAGTGTTTAATTTTGGTTATAGATGTTATTCATTAAATTATTGTTAATTAATAATTAGTTAATAAATTAGTGAGTAAGTGTTACCAGGAGACTTCAGTCAACGAATTCATGGTTTGAGGTGCTAGTTTTAATTAACGGAATTCACTATTTGATTTGTTAGTGGCGGCAGCAAACACGTAATAATATTTAAATCAAGATTTAAATGCAAATAACTCTGAAAATATTAATATTAATAATTAAAAATTCACACGAACAATTTTTGCGAAATTTTTAGAAAATCTATTTAAGAAGACTGCGTAAACATTTCACAAAAATAAATAAACTCACAATAACAATAACAATACTAACGCTAGCAAAACATTAATCAAATAAAATATTTTCATAGTTTTTCTGGGTGCAGATTTATCTCCTGAATTTTTGTAAATTTCTTATACCCTGCATATGAAGTTATAAAAAAATAAAATAACATAGATAATCATTCTACAAATTTAAAAGGACCATTGAAAAACATATTATGAATAACGTAAAACCGTTATTATTTCACAAAAATTTTTTAACTTTGCATGAGACAGTGCTGCGAATATATAAATAAACATATATTATACATAAATTTATCTAGCCTGGACAACGTAAGGACAAATTCGCATATGGCAATAATTTTGAAAGGTCTAGTTATAGTGTCAAGTTTTGTAGGCCAGATGTTTAACGAGCTGACATTTTCTGTGAATATGCAATTCCATATGGGTGATTAATTGGAGCAAAAAGTTGGAAGATTGATGACTTCAAGATAGTGCAGATAATATTACATCACCGTCTAAATATATTTCTTTAAAGATGTAAATTCAAAATTGTAAGGCATGGTAGATTTTTAGATATATGTATGTATACGACGCCCAGTTTAATCTCGCGGTTAGTTAATACCATAAAAGGACATGTTGGTTGTAAAAAGCGCCACTCCCATATGTAAAATTTTACATAAATTGTATTCCATTGCCATTATTGTGCTTTAACAGGAAAATATTTTTAATTCATTTTATATCTACGCTTGGCAAATACATATAAAAGTAGACATAATTTCAGCCCTTCTACAACTCTATTAATACTGAACACCTAAAACACATTTTTAAGAATTTAGAGCAGTGTCGATAATAACGCTAGTTTTAAGATGGATCAAAAAAGGTGCCATTCCTTCTTAATGAAATGCAATTCATTTCGTTATATGAAAATTAATGTTGAACATTTTGAGCCACTGCTCATATTTTCGAAATAAATGGCAACAATTAAATCCTTTCGTTTTCTACTTTCAAGTGCTTACATGCACTTTACACAAAAACGGCTAATCATAACATAACATTTCAACAACGGCTTTTTGTATATTTTTCAAAAAAAGTCTAGTTTATGTTCAAATAGGCAAACATTTTTGCGAACAAAAAATGAGGAGCAAAATGTGCTAGAATCCCCCAATTTCGCACGTCTATAGTAGTGGCTTTTTCATGTTCCTACTTCCAGATAATAGCACTTATTAACAGTAAACTTTGTACCAAATTTTATAACCTTAGCTTGACGGATTTCTGACATATAAAATATAAATCACTTTGCGGATACATCAATATGAACTTTTCTTCTTGTTTTTGCATGTAGAATCTGCCCACAAAATTAAGCATACCAGTTTAGAAACACCCTATACGTATAAACTGCATATGCAGTTTTTCTCTCTCTCTCTGAGTAAATGACGAGAAACCATAACAGAATAACATACAGAGATATTGATTTTGAGCTGTCTCTTAACAACTATTAACAAATTATTACACTTGGTGAACTTCCCAAATATTGTGTTGAATAGAAAAAATATGTTTCTAATAGATAAGAAAGGTTTCAAACTATCTAGATTAGGTTAAAGTGTGACCAAAAACATTAATGAATGCCATAAAAGCAAAGAAAATCATTTGACGACAGAACTGTAATCCTCGTATTTAGTCGAGCTTGTAGCACTAATGAGACTGCCGCCCTCAGCGATATTTCACGTCGCCGCGGGAGGTAACCGCCAGAGCTCGCTTTGCAAGATATCCTAGAGGCCTCGTTTTACTGGCAAACCACGGGTCATAAGCCATTAAAAATCTTCATACCGAGAATAACACGCTGCACATTTCCTTTTCTCTGGTGCAAAATTCTTGACATTAACCTCTTTATATTTTTATTACAAGTTTTTTTATATAGGATGGTCCTCCATGTAAAAGGAAATTTCATTGTACACTTCCGTATTTAATCGAATAGAGAAACAACGAATATTTCCAAAGAAGAAAACTAACAAAATATGCGGTCTGGTAACGCCTCAGAATAAAAAAAAAACATTGCAACTTCAACATGACCCCAGACGATCTAAATTCTACAATTCTCTTCAAGAATTTATACATTTCCGCACAGCTTTTGCAATATATTAACACCTACTAAAAACTATAATGAATAGATTAAAATATGAAAAAGATTAGTTAGAAAACATATCTATAACGTGTCAAATCCAAACAGAGTAATCTTGTTTTACCACAAGATAAAACACGTTCCATTTAAATTTCGTTCTCTCACAAAACCCATACAACTTTTCGCATAACTATCCAAAGTTCATTATATTAACAACATATACCTAGTAAGACTCAAGACCACGATAATAACACATTACATCCTCGTTCATGATCAAACGGCTTTCAAAATGTCATCAATGCCACCATATCATACAATGGCCAGTCGATAATCACAAAGCCTATAAGGTGGAAATGTATTGAATCACTACCGATATCGTTCCCTATCTTATAATATCAACATCATCCACCACCACATTTGTGTTCTAGATTTTCCTGACTGTAAAATTGATTAATGAAGTTAATAATAAATAATAATTTCTTTGTCGAATATTTTATTAATTATGAATGAAGTGAATAAAACAAAATTATGTTCAACGAATAAATTAATGATAAAATCGAATATAAAAGAAATCAATTCTTGTAGCAGTCAACTAAGCAAAAAAATGTACAATATAAATTACCAAATATTCATAACAGTTTGTTCGCTGTCATTCGTTCGCCACTGTTCGTATAGTATATACGCACCTTTAATAAAAAAATAGCTAGCCTCACTATCATTAGTGAATATATCTCAATTTTTTTAATGGGGATTTATACCAATGACCCAATTAAAAATTGACATCATTTAAAAAAAAAGTTAAGTCTCTTTTTGAATAATGTGCAATAAATAAATATTACAGAACAATATAGAACATGTTTACTGTTCGATAGTGGAAAAAACATATTTTAATATTTTCATTGAAAAAATCCTAACAATTTGGAATATCAAACATCTTCATACTATTTAACTAACAAATTTATGTCTACGGTACTATTACTAACATTATTAATATTTATAACAGCAGAAGTGGAAGGTAGGGATAATTAAGACATTATAATCTAACATGTATGAAACATTATCGATTTTAATCTGTGGAAATTATTCTTACTTTTTACCCATAAAACTTGGTTGACAACTTTAACTTCTTCTTCGACATACCCTTCTATGTAATCTTTGACCACTTCAAAACTTCCAATCCGTACGACATCTATGTCAAAATATCAGCCACTTCAGCTTGACAAGATGTTGAAATACCCCGTATAACTTTCTGAATTTGGCAATTTCAAATCTATGAAATTGGAAATTTAGGAAAATTGATTGATTCCGGACTATTAAAACACTGCATTTTCCAACTCTGTGATGAATAAGAAATCAGTGGTGTTTTAGGCGGAGTGCTGCATATAATCTGCAATTCTGTGTAGGATTAAATGTATTTTATATCTTGTTAGAAATTGTGAATATTTAACACTGACGTAACTTTTCATAAACACCAAAACACCATATGCTGCACTCGACGCGCGTTTTGCAAACCAAGTTGGCATCATCTGGAGATGATTAAAACTGATTTGAATTTTTACTCACTTTCAGATGATGCTAACTTGGCTGGCGAAATGCGCATCGAGTGCAGTATTGTTGTTGTTTCGTAGAAAACTACGTCAGTGTTATCTTCACATCAAAGGTTCCAACTCACTCCAGGTCTGATAACCCTATTACAAGGGTTTAAACTTGGTGGACTACCTTTTCAGAAATGCTTTTAGTTTAGGAAACATACTTATGTCTACATTTTTTTAACAGTTAAAATATTTTAATATTAAATAAATCGACTAAAGCTTACCAACTTCGAAATTTTTGACTTCCCAGCGAATTATACTAAAACTTTTTCTGACATTCTATTAAACTTCTTTTCCGGCAACCAATTCATAAAGAGTTCATATTCTTTTTTTGTAGAGGATTTGCTTTATGGCTATTGGTATTTTTACTTTTATTTACTTGGTACCTTGAAACATCATTGAATGTTTTAAAATATCACCTTTGGTTCGTGTTGATAATATAATATTTCACGCAGTCGTATAAATAACTATTATTATTGTCGTTCCATAGATCAATATGACACTATTAACTAGAGCGTGGCAAATCTAACGCTGGTCATAGACGTAGTGTGTACGTAGACAATATTATACGTATGCGCATATGCAGCAGATATAATTCAAATCTTTGCATATATTGAAGAAAGAATAGTTTAGAGTATTTTGGAAAAATATACACCGAACTTGAATTTACCTACCATCAACAAAAGCAGCTGATTGTAAACTGAACTAAATAAGAAGCTTAAGAAAATACAAACGAAAGGTATATTAAAAAAAATAGATAGCAATGGACAAGACGACAGAACCAAAGAAGAAATCGTGTGATCCATGTTTCAGTATACGATTTAGACCCTGGGGGGCTCACGTCACCATATTTACTTGCTTCTAAAAGATTAAAAGCGTCCATGCAGAAGCTGTACAAGAACTTGTTACACAAACGCGTAACACAATGGGTGCAGGTAGTTACCCTTATGGTAGATCTTAGTCACTGCTGCTGAAAAATATTTTAGGTACCCAAATTTAATACACGTAATTTGCCTTGTTTATACGCCCCATTTGATGGTTGAAGAAATTCGATGTAATTATCCTGAAGATGATGAATTAATTGCAAATACTATACAAATAATCGTGAAAAACTCTAAACGAGTAACAAGTTTTAAGTTTGCTTGTCCTGATATACAGAACGAGCCAGACCACTAGATACACGACTAGCGGTATGAGCAGTTTACAGTCGCCTGTCTGTTACCAGCACAATGGAGCAATCGCAGTGCAAATGTCAAAAGGATCTTTTAGAGTAAGTTGGGGTTAGGATATTTCCTTGCTCAAGAAGAAGGTCTTTCTGAGCACCTCATTTGATTTATTTATTTATTTACGTATTGTTTTATTTTTCAGAGTTAGTGTTATTTTTCTGTATTATTTATGAGAATATTAATTTATTGTTTCAAGAATTACTTTTTTGTTTCGAAAAAAAATCAATATCTGATTGTGTGCAGTTCTGATATTTTTCATCTTTTTAGTGTTTTACTATCCGTGGCGCCTCGGAAGAAATACTGAAATTTTGAAACATTCAGATAATTTTGGTAAATACGCACAGATTTCTTTAGATTAATGAGCAACACTTTCCACCGCAGCTTTAGCGATACAGAAATCTGATTTGTCTCGTATGCTTCTCCCAGAGAGCAGCTTGACGCAATCGTTAACTTTCGTTCGGATTTCATAATCTACAAAATAAATTACAAACTCTAAAAGATGGCCCTGGTGTGCAAGTGAGTAAGCGGTATAATTACATTTTACATAAATATATGGGATATGAAATAATTTAGAAAGTTTTAAGTTTGCAAATATTGCATCTGTAGATGTCGAAAGATCTTTCCGCTTTACACTGTGTGTTTACCCCACAAAGGTGATCTTTTTCAGCAGAAAAGATAGAAACTGTATTACTCATGCAAATGATCGTTGATGCGCAATCTCAGCCATTGTCCTCAGACGTTAATACGTAAAAGGTAAGCAATATTACTTTTTTTACCATTTGCCATAATAATATTGAGAACATAGGTATCTACATGTGACGCTACTGAGAACCGTGTGATTTACTACACTCTATTAATAACCGAGAAAATTTAAGTTTAAAAAATCAGAAAATAGTTTAATAGAGTGAATGAAACTTAGTTTACAATTTTTTCCCTACAAATCGATAGGAGGAGTCTATTTAGAAATCATTTACAACGCGTCAATACCTTTTATCACAAATAAATAAAATAATATTTACTCACGTATGTACCAAGAAATGTGATACTGTACTATTTTGCAATTTTCTGCTTATTACAACACTCAGCATATGTATAGCTGTAATATAAGATAAGATATGCATAAAAAGAACTTTACAATAAAACGGTTATTCAGTCACGGTAACTTACCTACAATTTATGATTTGCAAAATTAAATTTTCACATCTGAAAGATTTATTGATGGGTAGAATGTGGCGCGATATTACACCGCTTTAACTCAACGCTACACCATTAGTTATCGAGAATAGCTAGACGGCGATAGTTCAGCCATAGATACATGCATGAAGAAAGTGTACTGAAATAAATACACTATAACCAAAAGATAGCTTTTATGACACTGAAATTTCACTGATAAAATATTGCATACACGCTCAGATAACAAAATATATGAACTAGTTACAAATATAGAACTAACTGCTTCAAATACATGTATCATCATATTTTCACGCATATTTCGCAATCAACGGTTAGCAGAATTGAACACAAATTTAGAAATTTAGGACATCGGAGATATACCTCATACTCGATATCCTTCGACCAGATGTACAACTTGATGTATTACTAGCTGTCCAAGAAAATTCGCATGGAAGCCTCAGAGTTATGCTTTAAATTTAATATTGCGAAAACTACCATTTTACGAAGACAATTTTGGGCAAACATGTTCGAAATCAGGCAAATCCAGATTTTATATTACTTTCTCCGACGAGATAATCTTTTATCTGTGGGGTACTACTATCAACAGGCAGAATTGTCACTAGAAACCCATATTATATGTTGCAGACTCACACACTTCCTCAGGTGTAACATAACATCACATAAATTAGACAACCCCCAAATCCAAAGCCCGAATTGCATGGGCGGGTTTACAGTGATGAAAAAACGCCAACACAGAACAACTCTCTTCGAATTTCTCATAGTAGCGGCCAGGATTCGAACCCCGGGGGTCGGCAGGCAGTAAAATCAGCTGCGTTTATCACTATCCTACTGCGCTACTAAGCTCGGTATAGGCAGGGGTAGTAGGTAATCAAGTTCTAGTATTTTATTTCTTCAACGAAACATTGACTAGGCATCGCTATTGGGAACATCTTTTATTTGAAGTTATTCCCACTTTAGTAGTGATGCTGTTTCTGCGAGACAATGATTGGATAACAAATGGGATATGGATTGGAAAGAGAAACATTCAAGAATGGCCTGTAGGATCTCCGGATTTAACGCTGCCTTAATTTTTTCTCTGGGGTTATTCAAAACCTCCAATATACAAAACTATGCTAGAAGATATTCGTAGTAGGGATGGGATAACTCAAGAATGTAGACATATTTCCCGAGAAATATTTAGTAGAGGTCTGGCGAGAAATCGAAAATACCCAACTAGAAAACTACCATTATAATGGGTAAAAAGGGAATTACGGTATATAAAAGCTGTATAGAAGCTGTGGATTTGCGAATTTGTTTTATAAAGGTTTTCCATAAGTCAATTTTGTTTTTGGAGCAAAATTGCTGCAATTTTTTGTTGTAAAAATATTCTTACAACCAAATTATAAAACTGTTTTATAAAAGCTCTTTTGATTAATGTAAGATCGATACTACTTCCACAGCAAAATTGTTTTATAAGCATTTTTGCTCTATCCTTTACCTGGAATAGCTCTTAGATGCAGCTATAGAAATTTTACTGAGCAACTATATGGTTTTATGTAAGACTTATCCTTATCTACCTTAATACAGTATAAATACTGCCGAACCAATAAATGTAAGGTAATTTTCGCATCAAAGACACTGTGAATAGTCAAACCGTGTTCTCCAGAACATTTATAAGACAAATATATCTTCTTTTACGAAATAGTGTTAATTTCTACTGGAGAAATTTAATAAAACAATTTTATCAACTTTCCGCCGAAATAAGTTATCCATCCATTTTTGTCTTAGAAATTTGTTTTAAATACAACAAATTTATGATACTTATGTTTACTAAAAACAAATTAGATTTATATATATGCGGCCATTTTAAAGGGAAAGATTGTAGACGCCATATTAAGACCATTAAATATTTTATTCCAAAATTTTAAACGTTCCTTTATCACAAGTTTTGCAACAATTCATCATCAGAAAGATTGTTTTAACTGAACTACTTTTTTCAGATTACAATTATTTTCATCTCTTTCAGTATATTTTTATTAATAATCATAAAATCATGAACTAGCGAAGGTGCATAAAAACTTTACTGAAAATGTGTATATGTTACGGTCAAAGTGAAAAATCCGGAAAATATACGTAATCACCGGACATTATGAATAATCACTGGTAACTTTGGAGAAAGTAATAAATTTATGAATTGTAATAAGATATCAGATTTACATTGGCGATTAAAAAAATCCCCATGATCCTTTGGAGAATGTGATAGATCATAATAAATAAATATTCTACAGGTTGAAATTGTCGGAAAAAGGACAATAGGTTAAAATAAAACGCTACCTTGCCTACGTTTCGTTTAATATGCTTAAACTTCTTCAAGGCTCAATAGCCAAATAATGATGTAAAATTTTCCACAACAGAATTTTTTTTAAACCACGTCTGTAGGCATAACAATTACAAGACCAATCAATTTGAAAGTCAATAAAATATACATATATGTAGACATGTCTGATGTCTACATATATGTATATTTTGTTGACTTTCAAATTGATTGGTCTTGTAATTGTTATGCCTACAGACGGGGTTTTTTTAAAATAAATTAGACGTGGTTTTTTTTAAAAAAAAATTTCTGTTGTGGAATTTTCACATCATTATTTGGCTATTGAGCCCTGAAGAAGTTTAAGCATATTAAACGAAACGTAGGCAAGGTAGCGTTTTATTTTAATCTATTGTCCTGGTTCCGACAATTCCAACCTGTAGAAAATTTTTCAAGGACACAAATTTCACTTTTTAATCAATAAGCATGTTAGACCCAATATGCGAATTTGGTTAACACCCGAAAAAAATGCTCAGAACTACTATAGTAATGAGCAAATACAATGTCCAATACCCGACCTATCTATTTTTAACTAATATTGCACATCATAAAATGCGCAAAACGAGTTCTAAGAATTTTGACTATATAATTAGTAGTTGTACAGGCCACAAACATTATAAGAAAAAACAGCTAGCATATAAACATAATAAAATTTTGTAAGTTTAGAACATGTATATTATTGATTTCACTGTATTCCTTGCCACAACAATTCATTCAAATTTATGTCATTCCTTTTCCTAAAATGACAAACTGATGACAAGATTTCTAACATGTTAACATTTCAAATTATATTTACCTGATGGCGGGTATTTAGTCAAGATAGTATAAATTTTGTACTTAATCTTTAAGAAATAAAACAGAGGTCTAAACAATTTTATAATTTTTTTTAACCCCATAAAATTTAAAACAATTTTGTATTACGGCAGTGACATCTAAGTTCACTGAATATAAAACTATTACCATAAAAAAATAAATAAAACTTGCAATTCTATTCTTCTATATGGATATTTTACAACCAGAAATAAATTTATAAGACATGGTAATTAGTCCAGTATGTAGGAGTTTTATCCTGCAATAGATGGGGTAGTAATAATTTTTTAAATTATGTTGTTCAGGTCCGGGCCTTGACAAAAAAATCCAAGTTTTCGACCTTGGGGGGGGATCGCTCGAGCCGCCATCTTAAATAAAAGGTACAAAAAAAAATATTTTTTTCAAAATAACTCCACAGCGGTTGATCCAACGACGAATATGTCTTTAACAAAGTTAAAGAAGACAAAATTCTTCAATTTTTTTATATGAAAATTTTTTTTGTAAGTCTAATATGTAAAGAGTTACAGCGGCGGAAAGATGAACATTTTTCCCAAAAAAACAGTAAAACTCCCCATTTTTGTGATTTTTTTCGATTGTTTCTCGCTATTTATTACATAGTTATAATAATTTTGTAAATTCAAAGTATACTCATTTCCACACCACCTTGACCACGCAATTATATTATTAGCGTTTTCCCGTTTTTGATGGTCCTGGTTGGTTGATGTTGACGTCTTCAGTATAATCTGCGTCCTCAATGTCATCATCATCGGTGCGTCTGAGAATCCATTATTCTTTCATTGATAAATCTTCGTCATCTTCGTCCTCGCTGTCGATGCGAACCTCCGGTACATTTTTCATGACTGACCACTGCAGAAGCCACATACAACAGAGCACTTCAACCTAGCTTTCCTGCAACCACATGCTCCGCCGCGACAAGTGCATGAAATGAATTTCAATAAGTTCTCGGGTGCTGGTTGCTCTGTCATTGTTAGTGCAGCGAGCCCATTGCTGCCAAGTTTCCAGCCCCAAGTCTTCTGGATTTTTTTGGATCCCATACCATTTTTGGACTTGGTGGTACGTCCTGAATACATGATACCGCGCAGCATCCTTCGTTGGTGGCAAAGAAGCAAGATTGAATTTGCCTTTTATAGTAGATTTAGCTAAACGTTGGTAGCGGACTTCTTCCAAGGTTTCGTCTTCCATGTTGCCACCATACAAAGCAACAAGTGCTCCAGTGTCTGCGATGTGTTCTGGTATTGCATCCTGATGTTTGAAGATGCTAATAGTGGCACTGAGTCCTGCGGTTTTCTGAACAAATGAACCAAATTTTGTTTTTCCTTGGTTGAAGATGGACATCGTGTCGCAGCCACTAAACGCATGGAGAAACAGAGTGTTATCAGCCACTTCTTCATGTTTCAAACTATTTTCGGAATATAGTCTTTCGGCAATTCTGCCTTTTCCTGATTTGCGAAGGTAGATGTTACTTTGGGATGGTGCTAATGCTGTCAGCAGAACAGGAAGATCAACGTCTTCGCCAACGACGAAAACAACATCAAATGTTGAGCACAAGGTGATCTCTGTGCTGAAAAATCAACACATTAGCATCTTCTCCGAAATTGGAAGGGCTTTATTGTTTTCGTTAAAAATCTTTCTTGGGAAACTTGACCCGCATTGTTTCATCGAAGAGAGCATCCGCAGACATATGCTTCTTCGATCGGCGAAGTCTTTCTGCGGCCTTGGTATTCCTTTTGCCACCATCAATCGGAAATCCATCGAAAACAGTGACTGCATGTGAACCATAGTGACTTCGTACATATTGAACGTACTTCTCGTAAATAGACGCAAAAGAATCATTACAATGCCATACAACTTTATGCAAAAAGTATCATCCATCCAAAACATTGATTTGGTTATCTCCGAGTTCCACACCTTCTGGAAGTTGTGTGAAAAGTTTATACCATGATAATTTTGTGCCTTTGCGCATTCCTTCTTTCGAGAGAAGCGACAAAGGATATGGGGCAGGCTCGAATTTAAGATAATCCCTAAAGTCGTCGTCGGATTTCTTAGCAATGCACATTCTTTGGAACAGCATGAGTGGGTTAATGGAAATTGTTGCTTCGCCGACTGTTATGCTGCTGTTGACTGCTGCCAATGGGATGACCTTATCTTTGCGTTTGAATTTAATGGACTCGAAATTTTCGAACGTGGTAACCATGATCGACATCCTCTCGATACCTTTTTCTCTGAACAAATGACAGTTAATCTTTTCATATCTGACAACTCCAGTACTTATGGAAAGAAGCGAATCGATTTCTGGGAAGGGAAGATGTTGAGGAAACCAATTCAACAGTTTTTTCAAGTCTTTATCGTCTCGAGTGATGCGTGAAGTCCTCGTATCGACATGTTGCTCGGATGTATCTAGATGAACGTTACAATATTCCTCAATGGCGTCGCACATTTCAAGTTGAACACGTAAGTATTCCCGAATTCAAACTTCGCGGAAATTTCTGACCGAGACTAATCGATACGGGTACTCTAGACATTACCATGATACTACAAGTAGTATCATGAGACATTACTGGGTATCCTGCTGGAGAGAGGACTGTCCTTTTCAAAAGAAACAAAAAGACGCACGAGGAACGGTCTATGCCTACTACACCTGTTCTAGGAAACATCTGTATCACAAACCAGAATAAAACTTGGATAAATGTTCTCTACTAAATTATACCTATTAAGCCAGTGCGCCTACGGCGGTAAGAAAATTTGTATGTAACAAGAAAAATCACTGTAATTTGAAATAGACATTGCTGTATAATCTTATTGTGGTGTGGAAAAACCATTAAAAATAAGTGTAATTTGTTCTTACTAAATGTATCGTCAGAAATGGGGAGTTTTACTGTTTTTTGGGAAAAATGTTCATCTTTCTGCCACTGTAACTCATTACATATTAGACTCACAAAAAAAATGTTTATACAAAAAGTAAGTGTGAAGAATTTTGTCTTCTTTAACTTTGTGCATTTTCGTCGTTGGATCTACCGCTGCGGAGTTATTTTGAAAAAAACTATTTTTTTGTATCTCTTACTCCAGATGGCGGCTCAAGAGGCCCCCCCCCAAGGTCGAAAACTTGGATTTTTTTGTCAAGGCCCAGACCTGAACAACGTAATTAAAATTATTACTATCCCACCTTTTGTAAGGCCTTTTTTGGCCCCTACAGACTGGTTTAAATATAGTTTACAATGGATTGTTAAAATATTTTGCATTTACATTTACAACGAAAAACATTTAGAACAAAAAAACTGTAATCTAAAAATTGGACTGCAATTTAAGTTAATAGTGACTTATATGTTTTAGTAATTACGTCACGGCATTTTAAATGTGCTAAGCGGGTAAACTAATAATTGTAAATAAATAGAATTCATTTTGGATGTGAAAATAAAGCGACGAAGTGTTATAACGGTTGGTGTTAAAATACTAAAATTTATGGACTTTTTTATTTCTTATAAAGAGTGAATGTTTATGTATATCTCATTCACAGTTCCGACTTCTTAATGGAACCTAGTATAGTTTATTTAGGAACGATGAAAACTTTTATGACATCCACAGAGTATTTGCTTAGTTAATTCTAATCGCTTCAAGTTGCTAAGTTTACTTTCAGCCTGTTCCAAGCTCTATATCTTATATCTCTGAGCGGTTGTTAGGACCCCCCTACGTATTCGGGTTTTGGGATGCATGACTTTATTTTACGTTATTATGAAGCTTTTAGTATATTTAGTAAGTCGTTTTGGCATGAATAAGTGTGCAATATGTGGATTTGTTAATTGCATAAATGCGATTAACAGTTCTGGATACTACCTCTTCCATTTATTTTCCGCCTTTTACTTGACCTTTTTTAAAAGAATATAGAATTATTTTTGTAACAATTTTCAAAAGTGCATATATTGAGTAGTCACGTTATCCGCATTTGAAATCAACAATCACACGGATACACTTTCACTTTTCAATCCATAATAGCAAAAAATGTTCATTGTAAATTCATATCCATTCATTATGGTTTTTATTACACTAATTAGCAGTTAAGAACATGTTATTTTTTAATACAAGCCCCACGACATTGATTTAATATGTTTAAAGGTATTCATTTACGAACAATATAATATTAAACAGTAGGTAACAATAAGTTTTTACTGTAGTAAAACATCAGGAGAATAATGAGAAATTATATGCCACAAGCAAGCTGTGTCTACCTAACAATGATTGCTATTTTATGGATATCCCTTTAATTTGAATTATATTTAGTAATCAATCATTTTGATCCTTCAATCGACTATTATTGCAATATAGGTCTAGTGTTCAGATTTACACAAAAAGTATTAATTAATCACAACATTATGGTGTAGCTATAATATATTTAAAATTGATCAGTATTTTGGTTGGTCACTGTCGAAATTGATTTAATATCGTTTGTGATTTATTTATGACGGAAATTTATTATTCACGCTTTCTTTTCGGGAATTACGCCAAATTTAAGAATTAAAAGTATAAGAATTGGGGTAAAATATATCAGAAAATATAAAAAGTGTAGACCAATGGCATGCAATGACAGTTTGTCCCATTATACAACACTTTGTGGATATTTTTGTTTCTCATTTTGTATTTTTGGACCTGGCAAAATTATTAATGAATTTGTTAATTGTGTTTAATAACTGTTTTGTAGCTTATTAATGGAGTGGATATAGTTTTACATATCCCAATGTAAATGAGATCGGGCTATAGAATGGCGATTATAAAAGTAATTGTTGCAAAATTCATATGTAAGAAGATTACCTGCTCTGAGAACTTGCTATAAGATTCCAAAGATTTGATATTTCGATTGAAAACGCAGTAATTACCTACCTGTCCTCCGCATGATTCAGTTTTAATTTAGCTTAACATAACAATTCTTTCTCATTTGGAAACTATTTAAAATAATGTTCAGTTAGAGTATAATTCAATGAGGTCTAATTCCCACGAGATCTAAATATCCCGAAATCATTTTCCCTCTCTGTACATCTGTTCAGTTTTCCGAATGTATTTTATCATGGACGTATACCTGAAAACACCAATTTCGAAATTACAGGAAATCTGCTCAATTCTCGGAAAATCCCATGAGATCTAAATCCCCATGTTCAACCGATTTATTCATTATCCTATCTCCGAATAGACAAATTTAAAAGTACCATGAGATCTAAAAACTCGAAATATAAATTCTAGGAGATCTAATTCCCATGAGGTCTAATTATGCCGTTACATCACACAACGTCCAGGGGCGTGTGCACATTTTGTAAATTCAGTTTATATCAGATAAAATTTTTAATTTTTAGTACGATTTGCTACCAAAACAGTGAATATATATAGGTTGTATATAAAATATGTATTATTTTGTTGTATTATGAACATTATGTAACGATTTTATTGAAATATTTTTACACGTTTTTACAATATTTTATATATATTTAAGAAAACGTTATGCATTTCTTGGGTACATCCCATGAGGTCTAATTCCCACGAGATCTAAAAACACGGAAACTATTTTATTACGAGATCTAACGCATCACCCTATATATCTGTTCGACTTACCGAATGTGTTTTATCATGGACGCGTACTTAAAAATACCAATTTCAAAATCCCATGAGACCTAAAGAGTCCGAGAAGAAAATCACATGAGATTTAAACCCCACGAGATCTAATTTCAACCAGTTCACTTATCACCCTGTATATCCTCGAATTTCCGAAGTCCCACGTGATCTAAAAACACGAAATGAAAATCCCACGAGGTCTAATTCCCGTGAGATCTAATTGTGACGCCATTTCACACATAACGTACAGAGGTATATGCATATTTTCTAAATTCAATTTATATTCGTTAAAATTTAAAATTTAAAGTATGATTTGTCACCAAAACGGTTAGTAAGTTGTATATAAAGTATTTATTATTTTGATATACATATTATAAATATTACTAATGAATTTATTGGTAAAATTTTACATATTCACACAATATTATATGTATTAAAAAACGTAAAGCGAAAATATTGAAAAATCAATTTAAAATTGCATAAAAAAAATGTAAAATCATCATAAAATAGGTAGATATATTTACTAAGGTTTCCAAAATTCAAATTTACTATAAGATATGGATGTCAATATCATAAATTGATTTCAATTTGTATCTAATTTAATAATTTATTATTGTTATAAAAAAAACAGATCTCGTGGGAATTAGATCTCATGGGATTTTTAATCCGTGTTTTTAAGTGTTACAATGATGTTCAGTCGAATGCGCTTCGCATTTTAGATCTCGTGGGAATTAGAGGTAGTGGAAATTATATATCATGTGATACTTTTTTATCGATCTATATAAAAATCAATCGGAAACCCGTCCGTGCAACTCCGGCTTTGATTTGGGGGTTGTCTAATTTATATGGGGTGTTTTTTTATTATTATTCCTAAATTACTCATAAATATTTCGAGATATGTTTTAGTGTATCATTAACGTTATTACTATTACTTTTTTTAGTTTTTTGGTAAATTTCTTTTACCGAACATGAAAAAGGCGATTTAATTCGTATGTCCCTATAGCCTTGAACTGTGTTATCAAATTTAAGTATTCCGTTAAAAACATTATAAAATACTCAAAACATGTAAATTGACGTGTTCTTTTTTTATGGATCCCCATAATTCATACAAAGTTTCTACAAACATTAAGGAAGATTTATACGACATAAAAGACAATAAACTTCCAAAAACTGGTTGTTTCATAGTACGATAACATCACAAAAATGTAATAATAGTAATAAATGAAATATACGACGATACTGCCTATTAAACAATTTTGTTTTAAACTTAATATTTTACCTGCAACTGGTGATAATTTTCTCATGACGCACCATCTTGATTTCCACTGAAAATATAAACATTTTATGATTAATGACTAATGTAATAGTAATTCAATAACACTGCTGATATCTATTGTTTAAAATATTGATAGGAGATAATAAAATAGGTAGTATTTTTATTACCGTGATACGAGATTAATAATACCAATGCTTATCTAGTATATTCTCATGAGATAATCATAAACATTATATTTAATAATATATTGACCTGGATACAACTAAGAAAATAAATAAACAAGTAACTTACGTCTTAATATTCAAGGATTTACTTTGCTAATAAAATATTGACTCCTGTTATTCAGCACAAATATATTTAAGAAATAATAGATAGTGCAAATAATTGATGATTATAAGTAAATATTATGCAATAAATACGTTGCGTTGTGTTAAACAGGTTTCTCCATTTCGCTGCTGACCTTACACTAACGGTTGTTTTTTCTGATATTTTGGAACTAACTGAATTTGCATAATAGAACAATACTATTTTTTAAATTGAATACTGCAGATAATATTTATTAGTTCTCAGAAATAATTTATAAAGCACAAACCTGCGTAAATATTGAATGTTGCAAAATATATCTTTGCGCAAACAATAATTAAAATCTTATCTAATGCAAGTGAAATGTTTTGTCAACTAATATTTTTATTATTCTTGATATAATAGTTGCTATAAAAACATTAAAGGGTAATTGTAGTAAGTTTTCTGTTTAACGGCGTATACATAGGGTTTTCAAACTACCCAGTAAGTTAAATGGTACTTAAGTAGATATACACATCAAAATAATCTGATGTAACTACCTAACAACAACATGTATCCTCTTTACATTTTGTACAGATGTTGTTGATGTCCACTGTACTGGAGTAAAATGTAAGAATTTTTGCTTGAAAAAATAAAAAAAAAATGGTTCAGTTTTTCAATGGTCAAGCAAAAAGACGATTTCAATATTTTCATTTTCAGACTACAAATTTTTAGTCGAATATTATTCAGTTTTGATCTTGAAAGATAACGGAAATGGAAAGAGAAAATATGAACCGTGATACGAACAATTTGAATGCTCAAAAATCAAAATGGGTCATACTCAGAGGGCAGTTGCTGGAGCCTTAATAGACCTGCAAGTGTTATCAATCGATTATGAAGGAGATATCGAAAGACAACAGACATTAGGGAACGACGTACAAGACGCACAAGAGCCTACGAGCACGTACACGATAGTTTTCTTCGGTTACAGGCACTTCGAAATCGAATTATTGCAGCACTTCAATTGGTAATGAAGCTGTAGCGTACGCATAACATTGTTCTGTGGTCAAGCCACCAGACTGCTACTCAACTCTTGTAGACCCCTCCGTGTACCCCCAGGGAAACAATCGCGCCATCAGATTGGAATGGAACCAGAACAGTACATAGACGATTCCAAATTTGGTTTCTATGCGGATTCGCGGAGATGCCGAATGTGGAGGCGTCCTGACAGTCAACAACGTCTTGTCGCATTCCAGGACGTACACACGTGCCAAGGTGATTTGGAGCGGTATCAGTATTGGAGAACGAACGGATGTCGTTGTCTTGGAAGGTTTCCTAAATACCATCGCTTAACGGGACACTATTCTGCAACCTTGCAACCTGTTGCATGCTGCAACGATAGGTCCGGCTTCCCAACTTTACATGATAATGCCCATCACACATAGCGAGGGTAGTGTGTGAGTTTTTGTAAGACTACGAAATTACCCTTTTGCCGTGGCCTGCGCAGTTTCCAGGCCTTAATACTATAGACCATGTGGAGGCTAATAAACCAGCACAGGGTATTCCAAACTAGGCAGCAACTGTTTGAATGTCTTTGGAATGCAATAGAAGGTGAGAGGCAACCTCATTGACCTATTCAAATTATGTTTTGTCATTTTTATATCAAGTGCTGCTAAATTGACAGTTTAGATTTTTGTTTTTTCTTTTGTCGTTTTCATTGAATAAATTCTTGGGAAACATGCCTCCGTTTATTTGAACCTAGTTCCTGTCAAAGTAAAAAAATCCGAAATTCTCTTTATTGTTCTTCACTTGATTTTTTTATGTATGTATTTTCTTTAAATGTGTAGCCGTTTATTATTCTAGAAATATCGTTAAAATAGATGCATCTACAGTATCCGGTTAAGGCATTGCAACGTTGAATGTATTTTTTTTTCAGAAATTTGTGAATTTTGAGATAAATTAAATTTATTGAAACAAGTATCTTGTATCTTGATCATAGTCACCTATGGAATTATGAGAACATTATTATTCATCTAAATTTTTTAAAGAAATCGAGCAATTAGTTATTTCAATGGAAATAAAAAAATTCAAAATATAATAGACAAACATTTTTCAAAAAGAAAAATTATGTTTTACGCCTTTATCATAATATCATTCCCATTGTGATACCATTATGGTGTTCCTGTTTTATTCTAAGTTTGTGAAAATTTAATCAAAAATAAAGTGTCCGCTCAAAACAAATTTTCTAAATGTAGCATACTTTTTGATAATGTATAAATACCACGTATATTTAGTAGAATATTTCTTGTTTATCAGACATTTTAATTAATTGCAACTGTATTGTGGCCATCAAACACATATCAAATAGTTTATCGAGCTGCATTTTTTGCTTTCAAATTAGACTGTAACATTTAAAAATATGAACAGTAATGGATCAACATCACTTTAAATTATAAAACTATCACTTATCGCTGATATATGATATATTTGCACAATTTACGTCGTCATATAGGGTTAATTAATATTAATTATCGTTGTTTGCTTTAACAAAACATCGTTATCATATCCACTGTTATAATTGCGTTGATAAGCATTTTTAAATTTGATTCTAATTGCTATTTCGCTAATTTAGGCGTCGCGTAAAGAACAATTAACATCAAAGAGACAACTGATTGTGCGGTCTACTAACGTCAATAACTTCATTATTTATTGAACACAATACAAACATTTGCTCTGAAGCATAATTCTACACAGCTCTGATTACAAAGTTATAAATAATATTTTTTAATACAGCTCGTTGTCTATCGCTGTTTACAATAATTTATTTCAATAATGAAACAATTAATGTCATGATAAGTGAAAATATGTATCATTTGGAGTTAATTAAAACATTAGAGATGCGTGTAACAATTATTTTGACATCGTCTGTGAATAGACAATTTAATGTGGACCACATCCAAGACCTTTATCCATTAACTTTTATGAGATATTAAGTCCACAGAATTCTTTCTGAATGGGAACAGGTATATAGACGCTTTATATATAAATTTTGCTATAGCTTTTGATCACATCAGTTACTGCTGGTTTGGATTTAATTAAAATAATTAATTTAAATCTATTAAACTTTCCAATCATATTTAACAGGTGGACAGTAATTTGTACATTACAATGGATAAATGTACTTTGTCATTTCTGGCGTACAGCAAGGCTTTAACCATGGGCCTCTATTATTTGTATTATTTATTGATGATCTGTTACATACAACGTGAAAGATTCATATTTGCAGGTGATTAAAAATAGTTATGGAAATGCTTAAAAAATGATTCTAATTCTTCAAGTAGCATCTTGAGAAAAGGTAAAAAAAGTTTTGTAAAACTCCACTCAGCCACAGGATAATATATTCTTTAGAGGTTTTATAGTATCTTTCATTTTATGTTTCAGTGCATTATTTTAATACAAGCGTCCTTAATTAAACATGTTATGGATATAAATTGTTTCTTTTTTATGGAGCTCTCCAGACTTGGGATAAATAATATAATCCATTTTTTCAACAAAATAGAGCAACAACGCATACGGCAAACCATGATTATTCTTAGAGATATGTTTCCTGGCCGATTATTTCTACGTTTCAGTGATACTGCATGGTCGGCCAGATATCCCAACTTAACTGTACCAGATTGTTTCCTATGGAATTACCTCAAAGCGAATGTTTGCGAACATCATTCAAGCACATTTCAAGAACTTAAAACTGCAAGTTGAAATTGAATACACTGGTCTTGATTTATTATTAAAAGTAATGAAAAACTTCATCCAAAGATGTCAAGAATGTTTAAATTGTAACGCGCCCATTTGAAAGATGTGATTACAAAATGCGTTTTCCAAACTCCAAAAACTTCCTTGATAATATTTCTCACATAACCATACTGCTTTAAAACTACCGGCACTAATTACTGAACCTTGTATGTATTTCTAATTATAAATGTTCGTGATACCATAAATTTCAATAGTAACTATATTATAAAATGTAACTGGATGTTATCTGGATATTTTCATTATTGTACTTTTCCACATGCTGCGGATATTATTTTATAATTATACGGTTACCCAAACATTTTTTATAACCTTAAATTGTCTAAACTTCTTTTGATTATAGCGGATGTTTCTGGCCGATTCTATTATTGCAAATAATATGTTGGTAATACGATACGATATAAAAACTCAAGACTTTTTCATTCAAGTTCCATGTTATTTTAGCTGTACGTTCTGGCGGTAAACGGTTGCTGAGGTTGATAATAAATTTTAAGGGTGGCCGACCATTTAAGGGCGTTCCTTAGGCTGTCAGTAACAGGGCACACTATAATCTTAAGAACGTAAAGAAAGAAGCATATGCCCTTAGAGTAATATTTAATATTTGTGGACAACACTTTCAGATGTTCCTTGCGACAGATTACTGTGTTTAATGTAAAAAGAACAAGACAGATATAACAGGATGGGGTCAGCTTTTTTGGCAAGAGGTTATAACGACTGTGCTTTGTTTTAGTGTCGTTGGTTTTGACACTTTAGGCAATTCCCCTAATTAGAGGTAGATGACTTAATTTATGGATATTACTGTATTTAAGGACACCTGTTAATAATTTTGTATTTGCACCAAACTAAATTAAATGCTTTTTACTTTTATTTCTCTACGTTCTACGCAGGCACACATAGTCAACTAAAAAAATAATATTCACCAAAATCTGCATACCTATATTTATAAAAAAAATTCTGGTGGCTGATGATGAGGACTTTAACTTTAAAACCAGTAATAAAAAGAATAAAAATTTGTGGCGAGTACACCACTTAATTCCACACGAATTTATTTATACTGAGTGTCTGTTTAATATTCCAAAAAAAAAATTCAGTGTGAATTCTTCTCTAAAAATAAGGTTGAAGAATTCACATCTCAGTTATTTTAAGTAATAAACAGACACCTTGTACATGAATAAAATTATTCAGCAAATTGTTCACCGTCAAGGTAAAAAATGTTCCGGCGGCACGTATACAATGTACGCCTCAATATTTTCCACATACAAATCTATTTGACAAGGTTTTATTGAATATCCTCAGATGCTGCATAATTTAAGTGTTTCCAATAAGCCAAACATCTCCAACAACTGTCAAAAATGTCGGCGACCCCTGGGGATTAGGGTGATTTTGTGTTACCATTAGAGATTAATCAATATGTAGGGTGATTTTACAAATCTCCTATCACCCCACTGGATAAAATATAATGTTTTCCTTACAAAAGATATTCTATAGCCGTTCCAATTGATTTGACTTTTTAATAACCCAGCAAAAAAAATATATCACCGCCGGTCGTAGAGACAGCTATTATCTTTGGGGATTATAAAATGTATATTACTTAATAAATTTAATACTTTCCCATGTACTTCTCTTTAAAAATTTACAAAGGAGTATATCGCATTTTAAATTGATGTATACATTTTTTATGTATTTGTTTTTTACTTGAGGATTGTTATTTTTATACATCATCCTTATTAAAGATTAATTTTTTTATTTATCTTTACGTTTACTTGTTTATTTTATATATTTAGGAAAGTATATCCAAGTTTTACAAGCAAAACAAACTGTTTTGGGGTTGTAACCGATGTTAACCTTATTGGCTTAGACTTTTCAAAGTTTTCCATGTTATTTCAACTTTTGCTGGGATATATACAGATAGAATTGATAAAAATAACATTTCACTTATGACGTAAATTGAAAAAATTTTTCCAATAATTGGGTTTGCTCTGTTTATGTCATATCTGATTATCACAAAATGCGACCTATTTTAAGTTATACCTCTCACAGGTTCTGCACTGAATTTGATCGAATTTTAATCCTATTTGAGGAGTAAAGAATTGTATCGTCCAGTATAAGAATTTATTTGACCCAAGGGAATGAAAACGGCGAAACAATATCACGACACAAGTTCAGCATTGTACATTGAACAAAAGTTATATTTATATTAAAAAATCATTTCGATTTTCCGTTTTCATTGGTGAATTTATTATTATTATTCCATATTATATTCAGGGTTGGAAATTTATATAAGAACTAATGGTGACCATTTAAAAGACAAAACATTTAGGACATTTAATATTAGCAGTATTGAATATAATGAATAGATAAAAAGAAATAATTTGAGGCCATTCTGTGAAGACACCTGGAAAAGTATTAGTGAATACCATGGAAAATAAAGCTATAAAGCTTTTGCTGTTATCATAAAAGTGTATCATATAATTTAGCACAGTTTAATTTTTTCTGTTTTTAAACAGGTACAACGGCTTGATGTCAGGAACATAACTCAGTAATATTCAGGGCATGGTAGCCGAGTTTTTTTTTTAACAATTTAGATTACACTTGCCTAAGAAACGTAAATCAGGAAAGTCCTCGCGTCCTATTGCTTCAGCAATTGGATCGCCGACTTACTACCTATCGAAATTGTTACAGAGGAGTTCGAAAGTTTACCAATTGCAACACCTAGTTTCTCTGTGATTAATTCCAACAATTTCATTACTAAAGTGAAAAATATCCAGTTAGAAGAAAATGAAATTTTGATCTCCGTCTAACGTTTGTTCATTGTTTTTAAGTGTTTCGATAGCACAGACCTTGGACTATCTTAAATATCTACTCGAATCAATCAATCTGTCAAGATGTAGTAAAAGAATATCTCAACTCACTTTGCATGAAACTAAATTGTTTTCAATTCAACGATAATAATTTCTTCGTACAACAGAAGGAGCAGCAATGGGTAACTCTTTCTCACCATTCAATGCCAGTCTCTTCATAAACAGATTCGAAACAGAAGCAAAGAGCAAATAATTCATGTACTTCCCCAGGGTTTGGCTAGTATGTGGATGATATTTTTGCTATAAAAGTCACTAACATTGACAACTTTGTTTCTAAATTAAATACCCGTTACGCGTCAGTTAAATTCACATTTGAAACTAAAAACTCTGGACAATTACCATTTTAGATTTATTAATAATTAGAAACAGTGAAAATAAGTAATAATTTGACATATAATGTATACAGAAAAGATACCAGTACTCTAAGATATATCCCTAAGGACTCTCACCATTGTGCTCAACACAAAATTGCGAGTTTTAATTTTCTAGTCCATCGTCTATTAAGGGGGGGGGGGGGAAAGGTTAAAAAAATTTAAATTTTTAAAAAAATCACAAAAAATATTTTTTCTAATATTTTTTTCTCCCCTGTCTTTTTCCTCCCACCATTCCCCCCGCGGGCCCCAGGGGAAGAAAAAAAAAATTTCCCCCCCCCCTTGGACAAAAAAAAATAAAAAAAAAAAAAAAAAAAAAAAAAAAAAAAAAAAAAAAAAAAAAAAATAAAAATTTAAAAAAAAAAATTTTAAAAAAAAAAAAAAAAAAAAAAAAAAAATAAAATTTCTCCAAATTAATCAAAAAAAAAGAAAAAAAAAAAAAAAAAAAAATTAAAAATTAAATTTTATATAAAAAAAAAATTTTTCCCCAACAAAAAAAAAAAAAAAAAAAAAAAAAAAAAAAAAACCCCCCATAAAATTTCCAAAAACAATCCCTTTTTTTTTTGTGAATTTAAAAAAAACCTTTTGGAAAAAAAAAATTTTTAAAAAATTACCTAAAAAACCTTGTTTGGATTAGCCCTCTTAAGCTTCCCCCTCAATAGGGATGTTTGAAAAAGAAAAGGCATTGAATTAAGGATATAGCTGAGTAATGGATATTCTGTTTAATTGATAAAATAATTAGGAAACGAAATTTTAAAGAGTCGCTCCGAAATTCCTCGACCTTTCAAAATGAAAGAGAAAATCGGAAATTCGTATCGATTCCATACAATCTCCGATTCATTCGTGGTGTCGGTAAGATTTTTAAAGATATGGCTATGATAGTGGTTCATTCATCGTTCATTCATTCATCGGTTCATTCATCATTGAAACAAACGAAAAGTCGGGGATTTACGAAATTAGCTGTAAGGACAGTAATCAAACATACGTTGGACAGTTAGACGATCAATTCAAACTAGATTCAGAGAACATATGGCTCATCTCAAATATGGTAGAACAGATAAATCTAGTGTTGTTAAAGGTCGACGGTTTAATTTCATACTTGAGCAAGTTAGAAATTTTGTTTGTAACTTGTTTTGAACTAAGATGAGAAAGGGAACTATCAGTGGCCTAGATGTGGTTCGAATTCTACAATAAACTGTAGGGCTTGCCTCGTATTTCTTTACGTAACATAATATCCTGCAATTTTCAGGGGGTTACAGTAGTTAAGAAAACATTTTTTTTAATAAATATTTTAATACACTTACACCAAATGGACCTATATAGTGATTTTTATTTTAGGTCATAAGTACAAACTATAAAAAAATAGAAACAAATATACCTAGTTGTCGTATTTGCATAAAAAAAATTAAGTCACCTTTTTACATCTCATTTAGCATTCGCTGAAACAAGTTTTTTAACTAGAATAACGCTATTTTCAATAACTATTAATTAAAATTTTTCTTTTAAAATCTGTCACCTGTAGGATATGAAGTGACGTATAGAAGTTATTAACAGGAAATTAAATGTATTTCTGAGTTGCACAGCGATCTAGATAAAAGCTGATGAGAACAGCACAAAAAGAATACCTCTACGTCTGGAATATGTCAATACGAGTTATATCAGAATAAAAAACGAATGGGAACTTCCCTTATCACAGTAGAATATCTTGAGATTATGTAAATTCCCCCTAATAAATAATAAAAATACTTTCGGATTAAAAGGAAGTAACCTAAAAACTTCTGTCGAAGTAAAATTGAGCAGAGACTTTTGGAATATATAATTAATTAAAAAAACCTTTGGCAAAATTCAATACACATTATGCGAAAACTTTAGAGGATTGGAAGGAGTGTTTCCTACTGAAATATTGAGCAAAATCAGTAGCGAACCGCAATATTTTTTAAAGGTTAAATTCAACAATTTGCTTAAAAGCAAACCTAATCAGATCATTTTCTTCCCTTGGAACCAATTTTTGTATCTATTATTATAAAATAATCCCTGTATGAGAGATTTTAACTCAGATGTACTGTTATTACTACCGCTCGGACGGTAGTATCGGTCCCCTGCGACGGCTTTATGCAGACATAATATTATATTGTAAACACCTACTCAAACATCCTCAAATAACTGCAAAATAGAAATTTACACAACATGATAAAGTGAACTTTATTTCATTTTTAAATGTTAATACGTGAACTAGTTTTATCGGAAAACGTACCACGTTAAATAAAAACGTAGTAAATTATTCTACAATTGCATTACACTGTGGCAATTAATAATAATAATAATAATAATAATACACATTTATTGGCTATAATCACTATTACATTTCATTTGGACTAATTTAATTATAATTCAAAGAGAAGACATCACAAATGTAATAATTCAATATAAACCAAAAGGACAAAATTCGGCAGAGCCGTTTTTCAATTTTGCCTAAAAATCTTAAAATCTAACACATAACATGAGCAACTTATATTCTAAATATGTGTATTAGCAATAATTTGGATTTGAGAAGAAAATAATGCAAACTAATTACAGATTATTTAATTGTTTAATTGGATATGCAGCACTACGGATTTGAATGCTTTTTTTGAAACTATTAATTGAAGGCTGAGAAAAACATTCCGGATATTCATTTAACAGTTTAGGCGCATAATATTCAAAGCAATACTTGTATTTAACAGAGTTGTGTTTAGGTATAGTATATTGACACTCGATATTTCTTAAATTAACATTATGGATATCAGTTCGGGATATTAACAAATCTACTAAGTACTCTGGTAATGATGAGTGGATAACATTATACAGTAAGATTGCATATATTGTCAAGAACTTATTATCAATTTTCAATAACCCAAGTTTATTATACTGTGGAGTAATGTGTTCAGCTCTTCTTATATTGGTATAAGAATACCTAAGACAGGAGTTTTGAAGTTTCTGAATCTTATTTTTAAATTCATTAGTTAAGAAATTGTAATAAACACAACATCCAAATTCCATATTACTCAAAATTAAGCTATTACACAAACTCTACTTAGTTTCAGGTGATAATACAAATTTGTATTTCCACAGGGCTTTAAACTTAGCATAACATATACCTAACTTTTTAGTAACATGCGAGTCAAAGGTTAAATTACTATCTAATATGATCCCTAAATTATTAGCATTCTCACACATATTAACCATTGTATTGTTTAACATAACGCTGGTATTTATATTTTCTTTCGCTTTATTGACTAAATATCTGGTTTCTATACACAGTAACTTAGTTTTTATTGGATTAAGCACTAGACCGTTTCGTGATGACCACACGCTTACTGAAGACAAAACATTAGAAAGTTCATTTAACACATGATTGCTTTGTTCTGGGATACAGGATTTGTACAATTGGGTATCATCAGCGTAGATGTGTTTATTCCAGCCATGTGGGATAATCAGGGGCAAGTCTGCAGTAAACAGTATAAATAGAAGTGGCCCTAGAACGCTACCTTGTGGCACACCACATATACACTCCTCTCCTCAGATAGTCTTGTGTCCAATTTAACAGTTTGCGAACGTTCAGATAAGTAATTTATCAACCAGTTCAGTATTAGCCCATTCACTTTATAATGACTTAGTTTCTGAATTAATAGTTCATGATTAATAACATCAAAGGCGGAACTAAAGTAAAGCAGAACAAGGTAGGTTATTTTAGAGTTGTCAATAGCTTTAGCTAAATCACTTGTTATCTTAATGAGAACAGTATTGGTGCTATGATGACTGAAACCACTTTGGACAGATGGAAGTATTTTATTGCAGTTCATATGTTGGCTTAAGCAATCTGATACGTGAGTTTCAATGATTTTAGACATAGCGGTAAGAATATTAATCGGCCGAAGATCATTTAATTCTGAGAATTTACGTAGATACCTGCGCTCTGTGGGTCAAGTGAGAATAATATATTTAGGCGTTGACACATAAACTATAGCCAATCTTGGTTTTGACGTCATCAATATCTAAATTCCATGCTATAGTCATTACCAGCAAGTTTGCTCTTAAAGGTTTCAGGAGAATAAGAACTGTAGAAGACATGATTGGGTGGATAATTAATGCCATAATTTTGCTGTTCGTAGAACACTAAGACACTTGAAAAGTTGTCGCCCTTTATGGTATCGGTCTCTCTAGTAGTTAGGTCAAATTAGTGATAATCATAATGAATATACTGTCGTGAAACTCAACAGCGCCACTTACCTATGATAAGTCAGCGACACTGCATCATGTGACGAGTTATTTTTGACGCAGTGAAACAGATGAAAGTTATAGGGTACCAAGATCTTGTATGTATGATGGATGATGTTCCAGAAAAGTGGGAATTAAACTGGAATAATTTTTGCATACATCAGTTTGGAAAATTGAAACAACTGTATGATTCAAGTGTAATATAAAATTTTCCATTTTTGAAACATTTCTTTATCAGTCCAAAATATTTGATTTTGAATTACTAATTAAGTTTACTTTATAACATTTATCGGTTGAAATAGAAACTAAAATCAATAATTAGAAACAGATTTTTCAAATAAGTTCATTCATATTATTTGTCATTAAAATTTCTTTATAGTTTTCTTTTATTTGATACATTACTTATTTGACATTTTTATTTGCATAAATAGCAGATAAATTGGAGAAATATTTACCTTGGAATTTATATCATAATGAAAAGAACCTTCACCAAACTCTAACCGTTAGGATTAAAGGGTAAACAAGGAGCAAATCCTTTTCCAAACAACACGCGAGATAGGAAAAACATTTTGTACGATAACTGATGAATAATAATGCATAACACATCCATTTTCGTCAGAAACAAAGTACCTATAAAACTTGCAGAGAAAATTGAAAAAGTGTAAATTGTGTCTTTGATAGTAACTTGAACAGTTGCAAAAATAGGACAAAAATTTGAGAAGAGAAACGCTACCTTGAAAACATTTCGTTTATTATGCACAAACTTGATCCAACCAGTACACAAAACCATACCAAATAGCAGGCATAACAAAGCAACTCATGAGACATATCAAAGTATAATTTACTTTAAAATAATTATTATTCAGGAAGAACAACAGATTAGAAGCTAGTAGTTAGTTTTCACTGCCAGGGACCGAAATTAAATCATCAAATGAATTTCGTCTGTTGCGACATCGGTAGAATTTGTTTTTGATTAATTTAAGTAAAATCACATGATTTGTTATAATACTGATACGATAAATACGATGATAAATACTAGTATTACAGATATCACGAAATAATTAATTTTCCTTCAATTATTATACGTGAATAAGACATAATATAACTTCAGTATGCTTTTCAACTACAAATCCCACAGTTTCGCCACTGGGATTCGAATAGTGAATTAGAACACCGGACCATTTTCAGTAAATTGAAGTTTTCTTTATATATTTTTCGGTGTTTATAATTCGTAATCTGGAGGGTTGGAATGAATATTGAAGGAGCTATCGGCTTAATGCCTTTTCTGCTGAAAAGTTGCTGGCCTAAGCAGAATTAAAATACATCTTTAGTAAGTGCATGCTAATTTAATCAAAGCAAATCTCTGGTATTCTGCATTTTTAGATCTTAAATTTCTAGTTGAAGAGCTGAAACGTAATTACATTTTCCGTAACTCTTATATCTTCGCTAAAAATATAGTATGTAAATAAAATTTTAAAGAAATATTTTGGCAATAATAATGATTACTTATTTTTATTAATCATATAATAATTAACTATCCATCTGCTTTCATATGGAAAAATTTCTTTCTACCAAAAACTACAATTATTAATCATGGCTCCATTATAATGTTTTGTTAAATTATCTCATTAAAATAACTTATTAAATGCACAAATGTTTAAATTCAACATTAGCAAACAAAGTTATTTTTGAGTGTAATAGCAATCTCCACGTATAAATCTTATAACCAGATAAAACCTTGATATTCCTTCTAATAGAAAAATGTGCAAATAAATAAGTTTGAAAAATTAAACATAAATTTCATACGCTGACAAATACACCAATAGTGTATTTAGAATTGAATCATGTAACATATTTAACCCTATAAAAATTTATTCCTTGATTACTGGTTATTATAATTTATTTTAAGTGTATTGGCAAATATGTTGCAATCTGATGTGAACTGAAAATATCACAAAATTCTCTAGATTTGCAAATTTGAAAGGAAACGACACCAGTACTGAAAATTATACTGAAATCTTAATAAGAAGAGACTCAACAGGAACATTACAAATATGGAGAGAGTAAAAAAAGGCATGGAGGGAGCAACTAGAACAACAGTGCTATCATTGATAGAGAAAACGAATGCAACTAAACTCCACCGAATCCAATATACATCACAATAATATGCATCATAATGTATGAAAGATTTGGTTGAAAATTTTACAACTACTCGCCAAAACATGGAAAATAGAACGAGCTGAGAAATAAGAAAACGTTACAATGTTTAGAAAACTTGAGGACACATCCAAAGAAGGCCCATATAACCACTTACTAGCTAAGGTCTGGAAATTTAGATATGAACTTCTGAAGATGGGAACATCTTACAACATCTGGATTGCAATATACCAATAAAAAGGTGAAATTGCAGACGTGAGATGAAGGCACTAGTGAAGTGTCAAAAAGAATAGGTAACATCCCAGAACATGAAACAAGTTTATCAATGAGCTAATATAAGTCTCAAACCCCCAACCCCTTTCCTCGTTCCCGCTGTAATTCCTACAGCACAATAAACCTGGTTAACTAACTCCACGACGCGGCGAATGATCACTGATCAGACACAGCAGAATATTCGTGAGCAGCTCGTGGTCAGTGACGCTTCAGATATATACAATTTGAATCTGGGTCATATTACCTTAATTACAGTATAATAAAGCGAGTAATAACTGTGGTAAGGTATTTATCTACACTCTCAATGACTTTTGATTGATTGGCAACGAAAATGTTATTTGTTCTAATTTTTACTAATTTTGTCCTCTGTTTGCTTATAAATATTATAAAATTCAATTTATGAAATTAGATAAGGTATAAGTTGTAAGATAATCATGCGTACACATGTCTTTATCAGCTTTCCCAAAAATGAATGAACACGTATAATATTTCATTCACTTAAGTTCAACCGGATGAAGATCATAAACCATATTTACCTATTTGACTATAGAAATTCTATAAACAAAAGCACGCTTGATTAATAAGGAAGAAATTACATAATGTTTAATAATAAATTAAAGTATTTATCAAGACAACCATTAACAGTATGTGTAGGAATAACTTGAGAGAAAGTAAAATTCTTGCACAGTCCACCAGGTGAAAATTAAACTATCCACCATTTCGTTATAAGTGAAGTTTTACAAAATACGTGCATTTGGTGGATGGGCGATATACCCTAGATAATAATTTAATAATTATTACCTAGGGTAACACTCATATATTTCCGGTTTATGAGCAGAATCCAGCATTATTAAAATGCAAGCGAAAACCAGTTTCGTGAAAATTTTTAATTTTAATTTGGTCCATAGGTCACTTTATTTAAATGAATATACTTTATTTTGGATTAAACTGATTATCTGTTGTTATTATATGTATATCTAGGTGTTACTAATATCACGCACAGCTAGGTAGTAGAGTGAGCATAACTATACACAATCTTATACCAAATTTTAAACAATTAAATTTTAAACATTTTTAGCAATGAATGTGGTTCTAAATTCAGTACCAAATTCGGTTACCAATGATTTCTATTGGCATGATAAACTTTTCCTGGACATGTGATGTTTGTGTCTAATTATAGAATTACCTTCGTAGAAAAGTGTGTAATTTGCAAAGTGTATTCTGAAAATCTAAATTTTTTTTAAACAGGTTGAGTGCCACCTTAAAATAAAAAAAGTTGGATCCCACAGGCCATTCGTTTTTTTTTGCTAAAACGCTTAGATAATAGAGTCCTAACACACAAACAGTGGTTTGTGATAAGAAAAACTAATCTGAACTACCTAAAATTTAATTTTTTTTTGTGATGCTACATTGGCCGCACGCGGCCACCAATTTGGCTATTTGTCCTAAAATGCCATGTAAGACCAATGTGTCACCACGGATTCTTCATGTTCTAACATGTCAGAGAGTGCTGACAATAATAAATTCGAAGCTTGTGGGAAACACTTTTGTTTACATTGTTTTTTTGTTGTCCATAAAACGACCAAGTGAATCATTTATATTGTTTTTTGTAAGAATCAAGCTTATTTTAATTTTTTATATTTGTTATGTGAGTCGTTTATTTTAATTTTTTATAATTGTTATACAACTTTTAACAAATAAAAGTATTAAGTTTATCATTTGCCTGTTTTAAAAAAATTAAATATTTAAAATTAATTTCTCGGCCGCGTGGTGACACTCTGGTCTCGCCAATGCACAGGCCAACTAACGTTTCAGGACCGACAGGCCATGCATTATATGATCCCATATGTTTTACACAGTTACGTGAGACAATAGTCGACTTACGCAGCCAAATGTCACACAAGTGCTTGAGAGTCCACATTTGTCTCACGCGGCCGGTAAAGCAAAATCATGTGCGAGACCACATTGCCACCACTTGGCACTCAACCTGTTAATGGTAGGACCTCCAATAGAACATTTGAATCATAAATTTCATAACTTTGTTTGTTATTCATGGTAGAACATAATATAAACTACGACAATTCTGAAGCTTTAGAACAAAGTGGTGAGTTGCTACATAATCTCGTTAGGAATTTACAAATGAGATCCGAAAATAATTCTGGCTGTCATTTGATAAATAGCCTCATATGAAGTGTTTTCTGCAAAATACCGTGATGTCAAAAATTATCTTGGTCAAAGGTGGTGATGGAATAGTAGAAACTAGTGTCGTACATTTATGTAAATTTTTTGGTTGTCAAAAAAGTATGGGACGTAACTTAACAAACTTGGACAAAATTATTACAAAAGGATGATATAAGCTAAGACGAAAGTTTTCCATTCCATGACAACCTTTGACCAAGATAATTTTTGATATCACGGTATTTAATGAAAATCAGTTTTACCACAATATATCTACTGTGAAAAATATTAACCGAAAATGATGTATTGACATCGCTGTTGATATTTTTTTGTGTAAATTCGACTATATTACAATAAATTTAAAAGCATTTGTCAAAATTTAAAGAGCGTTGTCCATAGACTCTCTCTGTTTATTAAATTTTAAAAAAATGTTAATTAGCTTGAATACTTTCGTCAGTTTCGTCTAATCATCTATGCATCTGAAAATAATTTTAGGTCTAACTACTACACAAAAGAATTTCTAAGAGGCAATTAGATTGTTATCAAACATGTTGAACCTACATTATTAGTTATTATCAAGCCTGCTTTCAAAAATGTACTACTCAAGCAATCTGTATATAGAAAAGTGTTACCTAATACATATTTTTATCAAGATTTAGGTCGTACGATACAGGAAAGTTCGCACCTGGTAATGCAATCTAAGTCACAATCTTTGGAGTAATAAATCACACAAAAGTGTTATTTTGCTTGTGTAAGCGTTACATTTCTATTTCGAATGAAAAATATGTCAGAATGCTCAAAAATACATGCATCTTGATACACGCAAGTAATAATAATTATTTGTTGGAAAACGAAAGTACTTATACAGGGTATTTTACTTTAATGACTATGAGAAGCTCGTATGATTTAACAAAAAAGTTGTTTATTAATTTTAGTCATGCTTGAGCGCAAGTTAAATATTTTAAATGTATATTTTGACGCTTTTTAGAGCAAAGAATATAATTAAATTACGCGTACAAGGCTGGAGTGATAATGTTTAAAATCAATTTCATTGAGTGAAATTTTGCACGACATTAACACAATAAAGTGGAAGTATTTAAAACAAACATATTGATCACGATATGTGCAATATTCTAAGATTACTGTAAAAAATCAAAATCATAAAAACTAAATTCTTAGTTTTGATGAAAACGTTATTTATTTACAACAAAATACAGAGTATCATGAATGATAGTTATAACTAAAAGTACAATAATTGTTACACACAAGATTACCTGGTTTCGATTTAAATCGATTCAGCGAGTTGATATATAGATTTTTTATTCTTGAGCTTTCCTCCATGTAATGATATATATTATTGAATTGATGAATTATTTTTCCTCCATTTACATTTACAGTGTGTCTCACTTAAGAGTGTAACGCGTAGCGTTACATCGTTGTTTAAAATCATCCAGTCTAAACCACAAAATCTTAAATCAGGCCTCTGAAGTTTAGTTAAATAAAAAAAAAAAAAAAACATTTTTTAACAAAAATTTTATTAACTTAAAAATAGACCTATGAAGTTTGTTTAAAAAAAAATCCAGTCCCAAATTTCTCGTTTTGATAAGCATGCTCTTCTTTTTTTCTACTAAAAGACAATTTTGTAAATATCAGATTAGTTGTCAAATAAATCTGTTGGCATTCTGTCTGATTTTTTTTATTCTAGCATATTATATTTTAATTAAAATGCTTACAACTGCAGAAAGGTGGAAATTGTTGGAGTAATATTGATGATAATTCTCATACAGTAAGGGGGGGGCACAAAAATTTTTATTTTTTGCCTTCCGGTCCCCCCCCAATAGACCATGTGGAAGTTTGGCGAATTAATAAGTTATAATGACTGCACAGAACTGTTGAATGCAGAAGTTTCAGTTTGTGAGAGAAAATCCAAGGTGTAGCCTAAAGACAATGTCCACAATTTTAAATCTACCCAAGGATACAATTTGGCGATGCTTCCGTCGAAATAAATTACGTCCCTTCAAGCCTGTTTTCTTACATACATTAGAAGAAGGAGACGAAGAAAGGCGGTTGGAACATTGCTTTTGGTGTCAGGGAGAGTTTTTTGAACAACAACATTTTTTAAAAAATATTCTCAGATCAAGCTACATTTACAACTAATGGCACAGTTATCTCTCAAAGTACTCGAAATTGGTCAGTTGAAAACTCTCATTGTGTTGTAAACTGTCGACGCCAGTATTCAGAAAAGGTGAATGTGTGGTGTGGTATTTTGAATGAACAAATAATTGGGCCATATTTCTTTGAAGGAAATTTAAATGCGGAACGTTTTCTAATTTTCTTGCAAACTGAATTTTCAATCGAAATTGAAAACTTGCCCCTTATTGCATACATACTGATATTTCAACTTGTTTGAGCCCCAATCCACATTGCAATGGTAGTACAGAATTGGCTAAACGACAACTTTCCCCGGAGGTGGATTGGAAGAAACAGCCCTTTTATTAATTGGCCTCCGAGGTCACCTGACCTCACGCCCTTGGACTTTTTTTTTATGGGGGGCTTCTAAAGAATGAAGTCTACAAAACGCAGCCACGAAATAGACTAGAAATGGAAAACTGGATTAGACAAGCTTGCACTAAAATTACGCCTGCAACCCCCCGAAAAGTTATGAACAACAACAAAAAGTGAATTGAGGCATGCATTAGGGCTAATGGAGGTTTGATATAACATAATAGTTAATTCTTTTGGTTGTATTTATTATTCATTTGTGTAAATTGTGATTCAAAAAATTAAATTTAGAAATAATTTTTATTAAAATGCCTAAAATGATTTTTTTCATCAAAATCTTCTTATATTTAGAATTTAACTAAACTTCAGATTTAGGGTTTTTGAATGATTTCGAACAAGTTTTGTTAATAACATTTTTTGATAAAAAAATGCCTACTGATTCTATGATTTCTTTCATATAATTTAGCATTGTAGATGGCCTTGCATTTAAAGATGTAAAGTGATTTTGTGGTCCTAAATAGACCTTGGTGACCTCTATTCTTTTGAGACCAGTTTGATTTAAATCGGACAAAAAACAAAAGAATTATTATGGTGTAACACTCTTAAATGAGACACACTGTATATTAATTACACTGATGAATTATTTGTAATTTTTACTAACTCTCGTTCTCCTATACATAATTTATTTAACCGAATTACTGTATTGGTTATAATGTAAACATTTGACATGCCAATATTATTGGTTTGTAGCCTAATAATGAACTCGGTATATTTTACTCATTTGAAAGTCGTCACCTATGCACCAATAATATGGTGGCAAAAAAGTAGTTGCTAAAAGTGCAGAGGTTGACATGTCTGGGAATCACAGGAGCAATGTTTTGTTTTTAAATATTTTCTTAAAAAGTTTTCTTAACCGCCTCTCAAATCACCGAAGTGATTCCCAGAAATCCTAGGATTTTGTGTTGAGTGAAGAAAGACGATGTCCTACAGTTTATTGTGGAAACCAAACCACATCTAGGACATCGACAGTTCTCTCCCATCTTAATCCGAAACAAATCACAAATAAAATTTCTAACTTGCTCCGGGATGGATTCGAACCATCGATATTCAGTACCGAATAACTAGCTATAAGCGCTTTACCCATTCAGCTACTATACCTCAAATAAAAACATATCCAGCACCAGCAATGAAAGCCCTTCTTGATTTGCCCCTTTATATGTGTATATAAAGATAAAGTCAGCCCTCAGTGCTGAAAGATTGCAATCCATAAGGTAATTCAAACCAGTCTGAGTATTCTGAATGAATTTCAGTTAGTCTCAATGATCAAATCTACTAACACAATGCCAATAAGGCTCGAATTTTAGTGAATATTTGAAGTAATAATAACTGAACAAATATGGAGCTTCGAAAATTCCTTATCTGGTATTCAGATAAATGCAGGAAGGAGTATATGGGCCCAGATGGAGGCAATCAAACGCCTTATGACAAACTTTCATCAACTTTCAGAAGGAAACTTACGCCATAGAATCCTGCGCTCGAGAATGCATTAAAAACGGCACAAGAGGAGCAAGATTATATATTCTCTCAGACATCACCTAAAGCTTTCAGTTCCTTTACTTGTAAGTGTAACATAGTCCAGGAATGTCTACAAATAGTAAAGCAACTGGCAAGTAACAATAAGGTTACCTTTATGTGGGTGTCAGAGCATAACGGAATTGAAGAGCATGAGATTGCTAATAGCTTTGCGAGGGAAGGTGCAGGATTTTCATTCATCAGACCATACCAGTTTTGTGAAATATCTAAAAGCTACACAACAGAAATTGTGATGGGAAACATAAAAAAATCCTACCAATGAAAATTAACTCCAGATCAAAGACAAGCAAGGTTTATAAACTACTCGCAAAAAAAGAGCTACAGCGCTACTCGAACTGAGTAAACTCAGCAAAAGATACTCACATGCCTTCTTACAAGTCATTACTCATTAAGGTATCATCTCAAAAAAATGAGCAAAGCTGAAAACCCAGGTAACACTAATGCTCTTATTAAGATCTCCAAGGTCGCTTTAAAATTATACAATAAAACTTCGAATAAAACCAAATGATCTTCAAGACAAGCTTAGGATCACCATAAAGCAGCTTCTAGCCAAAAAGGGCCCATCCTAAAAGGGTCTTGAAGACTAAATTTTAAAACTATATTAAAAACCATTTAGTTTTAATTTCATATTCTTAAAGAGTTCTTCAAGGCAACCTTAAATTTATGTATTAAAACGTTTTGCATTTAAAATAAAATTCCAGCAGACTAAATTGCCTTGAGAATCATTATAATTAATCCTAAAAGGGTTTTAGTTTGTTTTAAAGTCGGACAACCTTATGCGTGAAATAGTTAAAACAACGGCAAGTCTCTAATGGGGCAGAATGGTAATATTTTAAACGTAACGAATATAAAGCTGATCAAAAATAATATTCAAATGCAAACTATTCTGGTAAAAATTACCAACGGATGGCACTTTTCTGACAAAATATAATAAAATACTTTTACATAACTCGAGCGCCACCAATATATTGTTTTTTTTATTATCTAAAAATTTTTTTAAAAATATCGTCAATTTTTATTTTGCATCTAAACATCCAAATGCATTTTTTTTATTAAATTGCATGTTTGGACACACCGTCCTTCAGTTATTTAAGAGGATGTAAAGCGCATATATTTCAGTAATATTTTTTTCTTTGGCTATTGAAAATATTCATCATGGCAGGTCTGTATCTTATATAAAAAATGGCGTAGTCTAGATAAAAACTGATTGCAAGTTAATAGAACATTATAAATCTTACAAGACTTAAAATAGCGTTTTATTTACCACTTTAAGTACAATTACTCTCCCAGACATTTATTTACTCTTCCTTTTAAAACTGAGTTGCTTTAATGTGCTCAAACTCATGGCCTTATTGATTTAAAGGGATCTGGCGCGCGTATGAAATCCTAACCTTAAAATTGTGCTGGTTTTGTGATTGCTGGATTTAGTGACTTCGTTTTAATTTAAAATACTTGTCACTAATATTTTCCATTTTAAATATGTCTTCTAGTTTACATTCATGCATAGAGTAGGTACACGGACTGCACTGGTTCACTAAATCAGCAATCAGTTTATTGAGCAGATGGCGTGTTTTCTCCGATTATGGAGGGGGTAGAATTAGTTTTAATAAAGTCATCAAAAATCTAACAGGCATTTCTTTTAATCAAATGGACTAAATTAAAACCTTTGAACTTTAAAATATTCTTAATTTACTCTTTAAAAAGTAAAAACTATGTTTTAGGATTTAATGTGGAATTTCATTGAGCATATAGGCTTAAGATAAAATAGTTTTCTTAATGGGTTTTAATGACTGCATCCAGGATACTCCATAAAACTACATTAAAACCATTTTTTCCAAAATGGATTGTTTTAAAACCAATTTGCTATTTAATTCTTTAAAAAGGCAAATTAGTTTTAAAATAGCCAATGTCAAGAGTATTATAAAACTAGTATAAGATCAATAGGGCATTAGGAGCAAACAGTATTTTATTTTAATTTAAAGAGTGCATTAAATCCTTTGCATAAGAATCAGTGGTCTTTAAGAACTTTTAGTTTATCTTAAGGTAATTTTAAAACCACTATCATTTTATTGAACATGTTAAAGCACTTTTAAAACCTAAATAAATCAAAAGTATCTTAGAGTTGTCACTTGGGAAGGATACATCGATCCTATACGGATGAAGCGGAAAGCGCCGAACATTTATTTTGCTCATGCAAAGTCCTAATGCAGCAATGGACACGACATTTGGAGCAAGTATCCACAATACCTGCCCAACTAGGAATCACAGTCCCCAGGAAAGTTTTAAGCTTTACCAGAAGCCTAGAAATTGATAGATATCAGGGTTATCACAAAATATATTTTTAGGTCGCAGTGAAGGTCACTGGGGCATTAACGACCAACTCGCAATCTAATCCAATTTAACCAATATGCTCGGCAAAATGTTTGCCCTAATCTATTGCTGCAATAGGCCCTCTAAAGTAAATACTTAGTCAGGGCAATAACTTTTTTTAATTTTTTTTTAGATTACATGTTTTTATAACTTAATCCTTCTATTATGTTTGCGCCACTGGATTGATATAAAGGAAGTACCATTCAATCTAAATAATATAGGCAGAAGAGTGACCAAAATCTTGAGGAACCAGTTTCTTATATTTCGATTGGATAGAAATAAGGATAACCTTGTGATGGAAATTTCCTTCGATCAATCAGCAATTCGCTGAAATCCACCATAACCTATTTAGGCTTCCCATTGAATGTTTAATGCTACTTCTTTTTTACATATTACTATTTCTATAGTTTGCACCAATTTTCTTGGCTTTAAAGATGGAATCAGATGATAAGGATGTCAAAAAAGATAATTAATCTTTACCTTCATATCTTTTTCTGCTATGGCTTATCTGCAAGTTTCTTTACATTAGCTCAGTTAGAGCATGGTGGCATAGTTGGATAGAACGCATATATGGCAAGCGCAATTCGTGACGGTCTAGCTTTCTCCTGGGTTCGATCTCCAGCTTTGAGGGATGGCCATGTTGGAGAGAATAATTGTAACCATGTTTTTTTTTTAAATGTACCCTTACAACTTTTGTATATGGATTTGGGGCTATCTAATTTACGTGGTATATTTTATGTGCAACATCAATTGTTAAGAAAATGTGAAACCTTCTGTCATTTTTCGGTTTGTTTATATTTATGTTGTTATAGAAACGAAGTGAATATCTCCCTACCGAGTGCATATCCGCTGGGAGATCTTCTGATACTATACATTGATATCATACATCTTGCCTTATATTCATTCACTGGTCAGTCGCCTATCACTGGGTAAAATATTTAAAATCCATCAATTTCAATGGCTATTCAAATACCGAGTTAACAACAGTATAGGCCGCAGCAAATGCATTTTGAATCAAACTGTAAAAAAAGTATAATAAATAATATAAAAGTATAATGTCTGCAAGAAGTGCAAGACATCTTTAATAATTGTTCTGTTACCTCTATAAAAAAATTGAAATTGTAATTATTTTCTATCATTTTTATGTTTTTGGTTTTTTAAATTTGATTACTACCTACTTAATTTTTGTAATCATCTAGTTTCCTTGTTTTTTTGTTAATATTATAATTTTTATTATATTGTACTTTTTTGTAGTAGTAATTCTCATCTAGTAATTGGTCATTATGACTATTGGATAAATATCTATAATCTTTGGTGGATTTTTTAAAATTATTTATTTAAAGTGCTATAATTTAGTCATCACAAAGTGAGTTATTTAGTCATAGACCAATAGGTAATTGTCAGTTACTTTTTCGAACTTTTCAAATTTCTCATAGCAAATTCAAGAGAATTTCTTTATACAAGTTTCTAATAATTTTAGAACAAATTATTACACATTATTTTTCTGCATTTGTATTTTTATAGCCAAGTTACACTTTACAAAACAAAAAAAATATAATAACTCAGAAATATGCGGTAAGAAAAGAGCAATAGAATAACAGCAATTCTCAGTAATACGGTAGTACCTCGTCGAGTGGTCAGGTAGGCAATAAATGGGCAATACCTCATGTCACAAAAGAGCATAATCGTCCACAACAACGCTTAAATAATAAAATATTTTTTAGGTAAAAGTTGTCTTCAAAACAAGCTTGTACATGCTAGGTATAATCCATTTACAATTTGTTTATATCTTGGGTGGCTACTTTTTCGATTTTTATGGTTGGGAGGGGTAGCATAGTTTGAACATTTTGATCCATGGACAGAGATGCTTATAAATACTAGTACAATTTAGTCTCATTAATTATATTATGCATGAAGTTAATTGAAAATGTAGAACAATTTGATTTACAATCTTTTGCGAAGATGAATGATAGTGACTTTTTCTTTTGCAACGGTTTTTAAAAATCGCCTAGTCGAAAATATCAGCGAAGAATTTAGGCTAGCATCTCAAAATTGGAATTTCGAAAACATCCTTTTTGCGACCATTTACGAATAATTTGCGTACGATTGCGATTACACTCTTTTTTATTTGTAACTTCCTGATTACTGTTAGGTTTGACAGAATGTTTATGTAATACCCAATAATTATTTTACTATTTTTTTCTAGAAGAACATAATAAGTGCATTCGACCATATTGGATGTTACGCGACATCTTTTGTTTGCCATATTTTTACTGCGATTATTATATCGTGGACATATAGTAATCGCAAATAATCGCTCCAGTCGAGTTTTTCTAAGTTTCTCTCATATAGTGCGTCCTTTTTGGATGACGCTGTAATTTAGTAAGTTCTAAAGATATCTTAAAATCTGCTGAAATTTCTTTGAAATTACATAAAATATACAAACGGACTACCATTTTAAATATTGAGGTGGATGAATAAAATGAACTATGAAACAACTAATTATTTCCCATTTTCTTTTTTTTTTTTTGACTTCCTCACCCCTGCAAGTGATTGTTATGTAATCGTGAAAAAATTTTTTATAAATTTTTATTGCATTTCTGGATGAACCTCGATGAATTATGACGATACACAAAATTTCAGACCGAAAAAATTTTCTGTCTGTGTGTCTGTCTGTCTGGTTCGCGATAGCAGCTAAATCGTTCCCAATTTTTGAAACGTCAAAGTGACCTTTTTGAAACGTTAAAACGACTTTTTTGAAACGTTAAAATGACTTTTTTTGAAACGTCAAAATGTGACTTTTTTTGAAACGTCAAAAAATTTGACTTTTTTGAAACGTTAAAAATTACTTTTATTATAAACTCCACCACACGTCAAGTTTTACTAAGGTGAGGAAGTTCTGATCCCCAAGTAATTGGCAGAGGTTTTTTTATTGTAAATGAATTTAAAAATAATGACCATAAACTTTAGAATATATTGAACTTATGAATAATTTTAAATATAGCCGAGGACATAGCAGTTTAAAACAAATTAATTAAATTTTTATTTTTAATGAATAACTAATTGCAATTCTAGGTACAATGTTTAACTATAAATATGACAACTAAATAGGAATAATGTATTTTTATAATTGTGCACGTTTAATGTCATATTTCTTTTTTTATACTGATGAACTAATGGTTTAAATATGATTCTTGAACACTAGTTAGCCATGACTATTATTAATTTATTCAACTTTCATAAGTTATTTGAATTGTTTAACCTTAATTTAAAAAAGTCGTGAACATAAAACTTACACAAAGATATAGATTAAAAAACTACCGTAAAATATTCCTCATAAACTACAACTTCCCATTGTATGCCGGCACATCCAAATAAAGCAACCTCTAAAAGTAATTCATAATACGATTGTTACTAAAATTAGAAAACGTTTATTTTGAAAGGCATAAAGAAGTATATATTTGACATCGTATCTATTGTTTTTGATTTTTATTAATAACTGGTACTTTTATAGTATCAGCAGGGGTTTTTTATGTTTTTTTTATACACATTGATAATTTTTTATGATAATAATTATATTGCTTGGAATATACCTGAATCTAATTTATATACAGAAGTTATTGAGGAAAATCAAAGGACATATGTACATATGCATTTGTCCTTTGATTTTGTAATCTATATAATAACTAGAGTTGGCAAAAATGCGTCGCAAGACATAGGCGTACGCACCATAACAAGTGTAAGAAAAGAAATTAACTATGATAAAGTAAACAGAAAAATTCTCATAAAATTCCTTTTATTAATGTGACCGGTTTCGTGAACAAGTAATTACTTCACATCATCAGACACAGGAATTTTTTTTTTTTTGATGATGTGAAGTAATTACTTGTTCACGAAACCGGTCACATTAATAAAAGGAATTTTATGAGAATTTTTCTGTTTACTTTATCATGAATAATTACTCATATGGGATCAACCTACCTACGTTAGAAATTAACTAGTAATAAAAGCAATAAGCTGTTAAAATTTATAAAAATGTATGCACAACTTGCCCTCTTAACTAGCTTAGTTATCATAAATTGGAAAAGATGTGTAAAAACTTTGCAGCATCATGTATGTTTCTATGGTTATCTCCGAAAGTAATGTTCGACGCGGTGAAATGCGCGAAGACGTTTAGGAGATTTAAGAAACACTTTTTTAGTAATTCCTATTAATGCATCTACCTCTGAAAAACCTTGTCGAATAGTTTCTGCCACAAGGTGTAAAGCATACCCTTTATACGTAACATGTACTAACCTATAATCGTGTTCTTGAAAAGAACGGCCTACTAAACGCATTGTTGCGGCACCATCGGTCACAAACATCAACACTTGACTTATTGACAGGTCAAATTTTTCTAACTTCTCCAGCACCGCCGCGTAATTGTTTGGCCGATACACTTTAGTCTTTTGCTAGCTAGTAACAGTGGAAATGTTGGTTTAAGAGTGTCCAGTACACATACTATAACATTTACAATAAAAATTTTTTACAACCTGTCGTCTCGTCAACACATAACCACAGCCGTGTATTTTTTAGTACATATTTGATCTTATTTACAATCTCTTACAGTTGGTACATATTTACGCAACGTTGTGCAATTTGGTAATGTCACATTGGGATTGTATTTATTCCAGAACTCCTGACATGGTTGTTTATCGAGTATGTGCAACGGAACAACACAGGCAATCAGCATTAAAAGTAAATCGAACATAGACTGTGTTATCGAAAGCACGCCATTTTTTTTAGTTTTAAGTTGTACAGAATTTACGTGACGTTTACAATCACGTTTGTCCCAGCATATCAGGTTAGACTCGCACACCTTACAAATTATTATAGCACCATTGTAGAATAAATCCGGAAGTTCACTGATAAATTTATTCACTTGGTCAGCGTATGGCAGTTTTTTTACGCTTGGGCAGGTTTGACATACTTTATTATTAAATTAATATCAAGAATAAAATACACAAAATAAAATTATCAACCATACAACGGAGAGAAATAAATTACGTTATTGACACCTCGACGCATAACAGTAGACTAAAATAGTAAAAAGTCTCGTTTACGTATTTGGGTAATTCTCTACCTGGCACCGCCCATGATTTCCGGATCGAAATGCCAACTCTAATAATAACAAATAAACAGTATGTTAGAAAATCTATGTGACATGTACTATATAAAAGTAAATAGTACTTTGGATTCTACGTGAAGATCAAAAATAAAAAGTAAATTTGTTGTTATTGAAACCATTACTGACATGACGTCTTTAAACAATTATTTATAATTATAAATTACCAAATCATGTTTAGTATTTCATAGATTGTTCATAATAATTAACAAATTATGTCATACATATGTAATTATCTTCCAGGTGTTATTTATGATAATCAACACGAGATCATTTTTCATAACAGAATGGAATGGGATATTTATAGGGTTGCTCACTTTTTTATTAGCGAGACTTTAACAGTCGTTGGGTCTCATTTTAAAAGTAAATGTACCTATAAATATGGATCCTAGAGTGCCTTGGTTCTGTTGAATTTGGACACAAAAAAATATAACTGCTCACAACAATAAATTCATGATATTGCGGTGAAAGAATTGGTATTTGAGAGAAAGTAATTCGATGCTGAAAATTATCACCTATAATTTCTAGTGGCGAAAATAGAGGAGCAACTATGAATCCTTTTATCAAAAAAATTATAACCGAATTGAAATTTTGCAAATATTTATACAAAATATAGAGAGCATTCATTTTCTTTTCCGAAAAAGGTCGTCCTGTCAGAACTCGATAGGATGCAGTGTTTTAAAAAAAGAAAATACTGGTTAGAAGTCAAATCATAATTTTACCTTGTGTGATACCTACATACAGTGTGTCCCCGGACGGAGATCACATTACTTGTAAACTTTTTAATTTTCAATTTTTTCGAAAATATTCATTCTTAATAAAAAGTTTTTCTTATTTTGAAAATTCAAAAGGCGTAATCAAATGTTCAAAGCATTATATAGGGTGATCAAAAACTTAAAAAATGTGAAATTTGTTCAAGAGTGAACTACCAATATTTTTCTCTTTAGAGGAAAACGGCGAACAATTGTTTTTCGTCGTCGCAAAATCGCTTTAAATTAAGAATTTTGTTAAAGAAATTGGATGTCATGGAAGGCCAATATTATCATGTTAGTGCTAAAATACTTACAAGATAAATTTCTCTATTTTTTCGTTTTAAAGAAAAAAAATGTATTATTTATGATAAAATGTTTACGTTTTGTGATTATGAACAACAATTATTAATCATGAAATTTTTCTCTAAAAAGAAAGATATTGGTTGTTTACTCTTGAACAAATTTCACATTTTATAAGTTTTTGATCACCTTGTATAATTTTTCGAATATTTGATTTTCAAAATAAGCAAAATTTTTTTATAAAGAATGACAAAAAATTGAAAATCAAAAAATTTACAAGTATTGTGGACTGCATCCGTGGACACACTGTATAAATAACTGAACTGTCGAAAAATTTAATCAAAATCGTTTTATTTATTTAACTAGAAAAAAATAAAATAATAAATAGTAAAAAATCTGATCAGTGACCCCGTCAGTGACGATAATTTAATTCGCACCAGATGCTCCATTGAACGTCGGTGTAAAGGTATGTACAACCACGAACATTTACATTGATTAATTACCAATTCGTTGTTTCGGTATTATTCATTATTACATATTTATTACTTATATTTTATTTGCTTCAGTTAAATAATTAAAACAATTTTTATTGAACTTTTGGCAATTTCATTATTTATAGGTATCACACAATGTAAAATTATGATTTGACTTCTAATCAATATTTCCGTTTTTTCTTGAAAAAGAGTCCTATCGAGTGCTGACAGAAACTTTTCTAGATAAAACTGAATGCTCTTTCTTATTTTTTTTAAAAAACATTCGCAAAATCGGCGCTTTTTTTTATAAAAAGTCTCATAGATATCCTTCTATCCGCCCCACTTAAAATAATAGCGATAATTTTCAGTATCGAATTATTTCCACTCAAATACTGTTTTTCACCACAATATCATGAATTTATTATAATATAAATGGTTACGTAATTAAAGAAAAAAAAGATTTCTTTTTCTTTTTACATTATTTTATTTTCAAATTCAACGCCCTGTATCTCAGAAATAAAGTGTGCCACGGCCAATATTTATAAGAATTTCTATTCTTAAAATTAGGTCTTCTAAGTGTTGTTCTGCTAATAGAAAGTGAGACACCCCGTATAATACAAAACATGACGTTACTAAAAAAAAATTACAGATAATGAATCACATTAAAGAAAGCTTTTTTGTTCAAAATAAACAAAAAACATAAAAACTACGATATTTCTTTTTTTTGTTTTTTATAATATTGACTACTTTAATTAATTAAATATAGTGTGCCACAAGAAATATGAGACTCACTGTTCTGGCTTTTACAAATAAGGTTTTCATCATAAATATTTTATATATGACTACATAATATACAAAAATATACCACAAATTTAGTGGCCGAATGGTCTTAGCCTTTGAACTAAAAAAAATATATACATATACTCAAGATTGACACACTAATAATTGCTGTGATCTAATAAAGCATTAGAAGGAAAACTTCATTACATTAAGCCCACAGGAAAAAAAAAACAAAAAATTTGATGTTTTTATTACACTTACACTTAAAACAGAAATGGGTAGAAATATAAAAATGGAAATATTTTTACTAAAACCAAAATTCATTTGAAAACCGCTTTCACCATTAAAACATCGACCATCAGATGCAGTTTTGGATAAATTCATGAGTGTCTAAATATGAAGAATGTTCTATGAATCTGTCATAAGTTTGAACTTCAGCCTATTTGATAGTTGTGTTCATTCTTTTGTTGTTTGTTTTTCGTTTTGTGTATTTCTGTATTGCAAGATTTTACAGCAGTTGTTTTATTATGTCTCGATTATTTTAGTATAAAAAAAAATAAATAAGTAATTTAAAATCGTGTTTCATTTGAATACAATCATCATTACGCTTTTAGCCTCCAATTACGGTATGCCCCCGCCCGAAAAGACTGGATATGCCACTGTTGCCGTCAGCTAAATAGTTTCGCTGATGGCTAAAAACAGGGTGAATTTTGGACCAAACATTATTTTCATTTTTGTATTTAAATTTATTGTGATTTGTCTTATTTGACAACTACCATATATATTACGAGAGTTTCTGTTAATATTTTCGACGTACACAATTTCACTGACAGATTCGGTAGATGGACGTTTTAGATATTTGAGAAAACAAAGCTTCTGTTTATACTTGTAACTTTTTTTGATTGATGTCAACGAACATTTATCTTCATGTCGTATTTATATGTATGTGTGTTAATCTAGCATTGCATGTAGAATATGTTTAATTTTTAGCTAATGCATGCTGTGACTTTAGTGTAAATATAAGAATGTTTATACTGCGAGTGATCAAAGCATACAAATTTTCGTTGTTAGTTTATACAAGTGGTACGTAAAAATTAATCTGGCTTTCTATCGCCGAAGTTAACATTTTTGTATTTACCAGCTTAGATCATGCTGAATATAGTCAAATCAAAGTATCCTTAGATACATAAACCACTGGCTTAGAAAAGGTCTCTAGTTAATAAAATGAGTCCATAAATTAACTAAAATATATATCACCTTTCTTACCGTTCTTGAACTTCATACTTAGTAACTGCATCGTGAGAATTTTAAAAACATTTTTTTTATTACTTCCTAGAACTACCTCAAATACACATAATATTTATAATTGTTCCTGTTTTTATCAAACAAGTCTAATCATATTTTCACTATTGTTGAAAATAATGATTGCAAAATTCTAATACGAGTTTTCTATTATATATTATTATGTTCATATTAACGATGTCTATAGAAATCTCCATAGAAACATCCATAAAAACATTGTAGAAAGTGTTTCAATTCGTCTATATAAAACCATATCACCCATACTTTCCTAATGTTTGCTCAGTCTCCACAGTAAGGCCGAATCAAATTATACAGCACAGGGTTTGTGTTAGGAGAAAGAGAGACAAGCCCTTATAGTTTACTACGAAATCCGAGCTACATGTGTTAACTTTTGTATCTGATTATAGAATCCACAAACTAGGAAAAAAAATATAAAAATAAAATATTTTCAAAACAAAAGTATTTAATTTGATTGTTAAGTAACATAACGAAATAATTAATCTTAAATATAATATTTTTTCATTTTTATTAAGTTATTGTTGTTTTTAAATTAGTTTCAACATTTCCATTGTTTCGAGGTTTGATTGCTTCATCATGTGTTATAAATAAAATTATGAAATAATAAAGAAATGTCTGATGTGGCCAGCACATTACTTTCTTATACCACTATGTGTTATCCTGATCTAAAAAAATCATTTTATTTAATTCTTCACTTACCTCAATTAAATTTTAATAGAGTATCTTGAAATGTTTCATTAAAATTTTTAAATAATTAATTATCAGCGTCATTCGATACTGTCAATAATAATTCATGTCATATATTTTAATAGTTTTTTGTTATTGACATTGACATTTTTGTAACTAAATTAGACATTTCAAATGTCAAACTGATAAATTTATCCTAATCCTATTTTATGCGGCCAAATGAGTAAAATATTTCAGTTTACATCAGCTTTATTTAAGTACTTGGAAAATATATTTTATTCACTTGATATAGTAGACATGATCTTTCGTCAAGAATATATTTTTTTGTCAAGTCAAATACAAAAAAGTTCAGCTGGCCAATTTTGCTCATCACCCAATATTTCATTTTCTTTGGTCTTTAGAACAAGTGTACCAAACTTGAAAGCTTTATCACGATACTACAGACATGCGGACAGATCTTTTTTCGTATAGTTATGTTTTTTTATTATAATTCGTCGTGATTCGTCCAGAAATGCAATAAATTTTTTTAAATTTTTTTCCCGAAATTGTATCTTTTTTCTTCTTTCATTCATTATCTCTTCTGACAGTACCACATTCACCAAATTTAATGTCTCACCTAAAATGTTGTTGACAATCTTAACTGCCAAATTTGGGAAATCTTTCATTAGTATTTTTTGAGTTATCGCGGATACACACATCCACACACACGCACCGACAGACATCATTCGGAAAATAGTCAGAATGGATTCAAGAGGGTTCAAAACGTATATATCAATCAAAATCTCGAGGCCGAAAAAAATCGCGATTACTATACTTCCTTATATAAGGCATAAGAAAGTAAAAAGAATCGATTAGTTAAATATGACGTAAATAATTTTATATTACAGTTATATAAAAAAGGTAAAAAAGCATTAGGGATCTATAATTTTGCTTACGTTTTCCGAGGAAACAAAAGTATGTAAATCATCATGTTTCTCGATTTTGTTCTAGTCATTGTGTTTCAGAAATAAAAAATCATATTACAGTTAGTTGTTTTTTAATACATACTGTTAACGCTGATGTATAGGAATGTTTACCGGAACTAAACCAATCTCCTCAGTTAAAACGTTAAAACATTGTATATTTCCAGTCTTTTATCCTATTCCACTCTGACTTTTAATGAAGCACGAATAATTCTGATTACACCACAAAACTTCAGCTTGAATATGTATCATTTCATTATCGTGGGTACAGGAAACAAATGTACCCTCCTAAATGCATTATTTTTCATATATAATTACATCGTCTACATTTTAATTATAAAACTGTAACCATACGATAAAATATTCATGTTGTTATACACAAATCACTGGATAATGAATAAAAAATTTTCGATAAAGTTTCCCATAAAAGCCGTTTTTGCGCGAAAAATTTAAGAACAAAATAGTAAATAATTAGTTTTTGTTCTTAAACTTCGTCAGATCGTCATAAAAAAAATTCGTAGGGCTTAAAGTGGGGGATGACCCCAACAAAATTAGGACCCTGTGGATTGTCTCAAAAGTTAATAACGTTGTTTCATGGATACTGTTAAGGGTATTATACGTGCCGAATTTGTATTAATTATCGTTAAAATTGTATAAGAAAAATTTAAAAAACCAAAAAAAAAAAAAATTTTATTATCCTGTATCTCGAAAACTTAGACGTTTACGACATATATTTATATGAGTTTTTTGTCTTAAAATCATACAAGGAATTGCCGTTTACGGTTTATCCACGTACTTAATTACCACCCTGTGTTGTACAACTTGGTGTACGCCTTTAAGAAGTAGTGGACGGGTAATGCTAAGAATAATTAGAAAATACTGAGGTAATTTAGAGAGGGTAATCATCAAGGTAATTCTCAGGTACTTGGAGAAAATACTGGAAAATATAGGAGAAGTACAAAGGTAATACAGGGCGTCCCAACCAAAAGTACACACCCTGAATAACTTTGGAGATTAAATTTTTTTTGAAAAATTGGTGAAATACGTCGACCTTGTTTCCAAGGGGACATATTTTAATGTAATACTTGTATACCTATCATAATCCCTCTAACCCACACGGTTAGCCCCTCAAAAAAATTCAAATGGCAAGGGGGTCGAGTGATATATCTTTTGAAAGTTCTTTTAATTCCCTACAAAACTGTATATTTTTTTAACATTTATCGATTCGTTCTTAAGGAAAATAATTTCATTTTTGATGATTACATACAATCGAAATCGTTTAAAAAATCTAAAATACACGGCACTGGGTATTGGAATTTATAAAAGAACTACATTTTTTAGTTCTCTCAAATCAACACGAGTTTTTTCAACAAAAAACACTTTCCTTGTCCGTTTAGTTTTAGAATAATAAAAGACTCATAAGTATTTGATAGTCCTTGAACATTAATTTGTTCACAACCAATTTTAAATCGAGATACATTTTACCAGAGTGAGTTCTCAAAATGGTTTATACCCTTCAGGAGAGAATAGAAATTGTTAGCATTTATTTTAAAAACGATAACTGTGCTAGAGCTACGGAGAGCATATTCAATAGAAATCACCCAGATAGAAGGTGTTTTACAATTACTGACAAAATTTATGGAAACAGATTCTGTAGGAAACAAAAACCATGAACCTCAGTGAGTGATTAGGAATGAAGCAGTCGAAGTGGCAGTTCTGGGTCATTTGCAGATGGATAATACTCAATCGATCAGGAAAGTAGCTGAGGCTTCCGGTGTATCACGAAGCAGTGTTCATCGAATTGTAAAGGCCCACAAATTTCATCCATATAAATTTAAATTGGTACGCGAATTAAACGATGATGATCCCGATCGTCGGCTTGAATTCTGTGAGATTTTTAGTGAGCAATTAAAAGCTAATGTCATTCTACTGTACAATACGTGTTTTTCTGATGAATCGACATTTCAGTTAAATGGGGAGGTAAACAGGCACAATTGTAGGTATTGGAGTGAAACCAATCCACATTTGTTCAAGGAAACTCATATTCAAAACCTGGCGAAAGGTACCTCGATCTGTTAGAAAATAACATCGACCCAATGATTACCCAAATCCTCGAAGAAAACGATAATCTTTTAGAGGGCGAACTGTTTTTCCAACAGGATAGGGCACCCCCACATTTTGCTATAGCGGCCCGTCAATTTTTGTATAATAGATTTCCTGAACGATGGATTGGAAGAAGAGGAGTCCTGTGGAATGGTCCGCTAGGTCACCCGATTTAACTCCCTTGGATTTCTTTCTGTGGGGACATTTGAAATCGAAGGTATTTGCAACAAAACCCGCATCTCTGGAAGAGTTACGTGAAAGAATTGTTCAAGAATACCGTTTATTGACTCCAGATGTGTTCAGAAATGTTTGTACAGAATTTCAAGACAGATTATACTACTGTATGGAAGTCGATGGGGGTCATTTTGAACAATACATACGATAATTTAAACTGCTTCTTTTATTTTTATTTCCCAAACCTAAAATAATGAAACAGTTATTTTTCAGGAACGAATCTATACAAGTTTAAAAAAATACACAGTTGTATAGAGATTTGAAAGACCTTTCAAAAGATGTATCAATCGATTCCCTTTGCCATTTGAATTTTTTGAGGGGGTAGCCGTGTAGGGTAGAGGGATGATGATAGGTATACAGGTATTACATTAAAATATGTCCCCCTTGGAAACAAGGTCGACGTGTTTCACCAATTTTTCAAAAAAATTTTTATCTCCAAAGTTATTCAGTGTGCCTACTTTTGGTTGGGACACCCTGTATATAATACTTGGGTTAATCCCTGGTAATAAGTTGTATTATTCAGAAAATACTACAAAGGAAGGACGTGTTATTTTTAATCAGCGGTTTACCTCTCGGCTGAGTGTACCTTCATGAAAATTATATCGCCCTTAAGAAGTATTTGCTGGTATATTTTAATTGAAATGTCAAAACTTATTTTTGACCTCGTTTTTTGACCAAATAATACATGGTTAAAGTTTCTACCATTAATCTGGAACAACCTAAACCTCTACTTCTTGTTTTTTCAATAGTATTAGACTTTGTTTAATAACCAGTTGTATGAGTTTTACTCTTAATATAACTACCTATTATTGACTATTTTCTTTATTCTACTTCTTGTTACAAATATATTTTTAACAAATAGTAATTAAATAATAATTATTTACGTAACAAGACCGGAATATGATTCTTTACTGGGTGAGCCCCGAAAGATGAGCCCAGTAAAGACACTTTCCGAGTGTGTTGCGTATAATATTTTTTCTGCAACCATCCTTCCGTCTTAGAAAACTTTCCAATTTTAACAAAATTCATAAAATTCAAATGGCAGATGTCAGATGCTTACATTCAAACAAGACTGGACTAATTATTTTTAATAGTTTTTAGATACTATTGTGTTAAATAAAAGTAAGGGATCGGAAAAGACTTTTCCGATCACTTATATCCTTTTACTGGCTAGACCAGCAAATATATATTTTCCACTCAAAAAATTTACTGAAAATCCCGCCGAAAACTATTAACTCTCTAGACGGTTGCAGATATAATTAAGTAACCGGATTTCAGAAAATTGTAATTAGATGTTCTGAAGAAATAATAATTAATCAACAGTAGTTATATTTCGTTAACACCTAAATAGTTATGACATTTCCTTTGAAATGTTTTTGCCATTATTTATGAACCTTGAGAAATACTTCTATTTAAGGTTCTACAGTCATCTAACATTCGGGTATTCCACTCTCACTGATAGTGTTTCTTGAAAGTTTGTCCATGATCACAATATTTGCATTTATCTTTATTTGCCAATTGAATAGTCAATGTCACTCACCAGTCTGAGTTTCTGTGTGCTTACTTTCAGTTTGGGAATCAGTGACTGAGAGTGATTAATAATACTTCACGTTCTGATATGTGTTAGCAATATCTTGTATCATCTGCAGTAATACTTACATATAGTCTGTGAAATAATTGTTTTAATTTTGTTTCGCTTATCATAGAGGGCGTAATTACTATTTGATCGAAAGATGATCGGTACAGGAGAGGACTCAATGTAGGCTACTACTGGTTCGAAGCGAACGGTTTCATATATTTTGAATATTTCTCTTCAACCAGAGTTCTGTTTTGCTTTACTTAATGGAATATCAGTACGCATTTCATTAACATGCTCAGCTTTCATTGATCGGACAGTGAATATGAAGAATATCAGGATCATCTTCGTTTGGAAACAGAATGGCTAGGGCAGAAATTAACCTCTTAATTAATTGTAACTAAATTTCATTGTTGTTTTTAACAATATCTGGGTTTCTGTTGACATCTTAATAACATCTATCAAAACTGAATCCGGTGATCAATATCATCTTCATTTAACTTATATACCGGGTGAACTTTGAACGGATCATATTTTTTCTTATGAATTACTATTGTCACATTGAAATTTCTTGATATTTTTTAACAGTAGAGTGAGGGTTCTCTTGAACGGACAACAGCATATTGACCTGAAAATCTGCCCTTACCGATGGTAGTAATTTTTAACGTACAGAACATACCGAAATTTAGATTCAATTCGATTAACCATGATTTGAAATATTGGTGGATGATGAGGATATGTTCCATTAATAAATTTACTACCTCTTGCTGAGTATGCAACCTGTCTTCAAAACATTTCATTATCAGTGCTGCAATTTTTGTCTTTCCGTAAGGGGTTCATTTTTAGTTTTTATTGAATTTAGTTAGTTTAGAGTTATACCAACAGACTGTACCACAGTGATTTGAAACAGGCTATTTATTATAATATTTAAGCATGTACAATCTATAAAAAGTTATCCTTTTGTTTGGGATTAAAAAACTCTTAAAAACTATATTAAATTTAATACACCTACATTATAAAGCATTTCATTTGTTTGAAAAAAACTTTTTTCTAGCAGTCTTTTAATTTTTTTTTTCGGATTTTATAGAATTTAACATAAATTTCAATAGATACTAAAATTTAAAATAACACTTCTCAACTCGCTTGTCAACAAAAGTGGCAATCTAAACATACTATATTTCTGATGTTTTGCTGATGCCACATAATATGTAAGAAAATGTGAGTTTTTAAGTGACTCAAAAATGAGGATTGCCAAAATGCCGATGGGGTCATAACATTTTTGAAAATGTTATTTTATAAAAGAAAAAATAACAAGTGCATTTTTGTTACTATCCTTGTAACGATTTTATCGCATATATTACTCTACAGACCCACTAGTTGAAATTAACCGAAACATGGTATAAAGAACACTTACTGCAACATCGTGGTAAGAACCGTGCTATCCAGTGAAATTAACCGAACATTTTCCCCTCTTTGTTTAAGTGAAAGCTCACCTTCAAGTTAATTCTACAAATTAAATTGCAAATATTGCAAAAAAAAAACATTTCTTTAATTTGTGCACGCTCTCAATAGCATATTTTGTGGCTGTTCCTCCTCTTACATAATTGTACTCTAGCTCGGATTACTGCATTTATAAGAAGGAAGTTTTTATACCAACATGAATGTATAAAAACCAGTTTTTATGAGGTTTTTGTACTAAACTGCACAACCTTGAACTTTTTTTAAGTTTAAATTGCAAATATAATATTACTTCTTCATGTTCCATGAAATTTATAGATAAAAAATTCGCTTGAATCAGCATGTCATATTGTGCAATAACATTTCGCAAATCCATAATACCTATCACTTTTTTATCTAATCTTTTATATACGTTATTTAAATACATGGGTTGTAGACTGCTAAGCAATCAATATTTCATGATTACTTGTTTTATTTACCGTTATTTTTCTTTTTATTTTTCTATTTTTCATGACCTCTGAATAGTAATGGTAGTAGAAAAAGGAAACTTTAGTCTTGATTTTTTAATTCACAATTTCTGGTCCAGAACCGGTAGTTGCTACTGCTTCATGGTTAGCAGAAGGATATATACGAAGACAAATAAATGCATAAATTTAAAATAAACAATGAAATACATACCGCCTGACACAATGTATCATCATTAAGTTTAATTTTATTTTGTTAATGGTATAATTCAGAGAGTCTGAAGTGTTCCATCGCATGGTCACAACTAATATCCGTTCTGCATTTGTGGCTGTTAAATTTTAGCAATTTGGTCAGTACACATTATGTCTGCACAAGAAAAATGAACGTTCCACATCTACCGAGATTAATGGTGCAAATTCTAAATAGTTCACATGAGCAAGCACTAACAAACCGCGCAGATAATTTTCACGAATTTTACACATTGTTTTGTATCCCAGGTTCCCGTGTTCCTGTTGAAATTTGCGAAGAAAAGTTGCCAAAATTGTGTGCCTCACCAGGTTATTCTTTAGACAATTTGTATAATATTTTACAATGTACAACGTACAATTTGTACAATGTTTTGCAAATGTTTAAAACATTTGCAAAATATATATTTTTTTCAGAATCAGGTGCAGAACATAACGACTGATTTCAAACTTTAAGTATAAGAACCCAGCAATCATTTTGGTTTAATTTGACATCGAGACTACCTAAATTATGTATAATAAATTTAGTCGCAAAATTGGAAATAACCATATTTAAGTAAAATTTACATTGACGCGATGTGGAATCGACAGAAGTGGAGAATAAGACGACGCGACATCGAAATTTAGTTGATTAAAATAGGTAAAATTACATATAAATCTGCCGTGTATGTTTGGTTACCAATACGTGTTTAGGTATATTTGACCTCATTTCGATGTCAATTCGACATCGAGTTGACTAGTTTTAGATAAAATCTACGAATTTATGTGCAAATGGCAAATGACTCCTAGTAAAAAAAGAGGAACATTGTCGACAGTCATCTACAAAATTGAAAAGACTTAATTCACAATAAGATAGAAAATAAATGAATGTCGGTGATAACAATAAATCCAATTTAATTGCGTAGTATCAGAAGTTCCCAGTTGTGGAAATTATTGCGCCGAAATTTTTTCATGCATATTAACACCTGTACTTCCAAAAATAACCATGCGCCTCCAAAATATTCATTAATATAAAAATTCATATTATCTAGTAAAAAAATTATAATTATAGTTTGAGCCAAAAGTATGTTATACTTGTTGAATATGGCATAGCAAGTATAATTATGTATTTTTTTTTAACTTTTCATCAGTTTGTTTCCATATAAACTCATTTTGAAAATTTCAATTTCAAATCGTACTACAACTGTGTTAAAAAAATGTGTCATCTTACGCTAATTTGACGTTAATATTAACTGTCTTTGAAAACGTAACTACAAAAGATATTAACTAAATTGACTAAAATGGTTGAATTGACTAAATGGTTGAACTCAGGTAGATAAGCTGGATAGAATTTATCGCACCGCACACCGGACACTGTGCTGCTAAGCTAACTGACCATAAATAATGTGTGGAATAATTACCAACCTACATATAATATTATATGCATTTATTCCGGCGTCCTGTAAGTTCCAGTCTCAGTACTGGTTATGTTGGTTGCAAATATTGCAGGTATATAAATAAACACATCACATACATTTTTATGTGGTGTGTACATTTATATGCCTGTAATAGGGTTTTTTTATATAACCGCCGGCCCTGAAAAATGGCATATACTTCCGTTCTCTAGTTATCAGCCCTTCTCTTAATGCTATTGTTAACGACAAATGAATTATATTAATGACAGTTTCTTCAAGTATTTTTCTATTGTCGAGAAAAAAATATTGCACATATTGTTTTAAAAGACGACAAATCGCAATCGAAAAATGACTAAATTAATTATAAGAAAACATGCTTCTAAGTTTAAATCTCGTTTCATAATTAAATTTACTTGATATTCCAGTATACACTCATATCCGTTATAAGAATTGAAAGAATACAACACTTTTAGGATTTTTTGTATATAAATCACTTGATTATCAAAATATAAACTAAAATTAATATAGGGCATTCCCCCCTCTAGCTGTTCTTAAACAGTCAATTCTTCGAGGCATGCTAACAATTAAATTTTTAATTACTCGCTCGAATATCATTCCATTTCTAAGTGAGCCCAACTGACAATTTACTCAAAATGTGAATCTCACGACAAGCTCGGTTGCGACGCCTCAGTACATCCCACATACGTCCTATAGGATTCATATCTGGCAGTCTCGCTAGCCGCTACATTTGCTCGATGCGCACTTCATCAAGGTAACGAGTAAGTATTCCCGCAACGTGTGGTGGCGCATTATAGTGAATGAAAACAATTTTTGTTCCAATAAAAGGGACTAAAGAAACAACATATTCTACTAAAACATCACCAATGTACATGTCAGCTATTAGAGACTGTCTAAGTAGTACGCATAATTTTGTACGAGCTTCATAGGAAACCCCACCTCAGATCACAGCGGATCCTTGAAATGAATTCATTCACTGATCAGACATTGCCTGAAACTTTTACCCTGTCTTCCCATACCTTTTGATACCGATCAGGAGAATTTAAACAAATCTTGATTCGTCTGAAAATAATATTCAAGCATAATCTCTATTCCACCCAGAGTACATTCTTACAAAATTTCGCCGAGCAGTACGATGTTTCGTGGAAACTATTCTGGTCCGGTGGCTGGTCTTCTGGCATTTCAATTACCTTCTCGTAGTTATCTATGAACTGTTTGTGAACCCATATTTAAATTAAAAAGAAAAAATAAGATCGGTTACTTAGTTACAACCTCGATTACAACAGATCAAAATTAGGCAAATTTTTTGGGTTTAAATATACTTGGCGACTTTATTTTCGAGTTGACACCAATAGTATCTAGGAAACAATAAGATGCAAGGTCCGTTAAATTAGACAAAATATCATGAGGTCCCCAACCACAGTTTTTCCAAAATGGGTGGTCGGCACTACTGTCGATCGTAGACTTTACGTGCATGTATAGATATGACGTACTAATGAAGTTTGGCTTCTTTTATTAAAACTGCATTAATTTTATGTTAAGTTCTAGACTCGGTTCTAGCTTTTCTATATGTATTTTGATATGTATTTATATGGCAAATATGCTTTAGATGTTGACGTGTGGCAGGCTGACGTCAACATAAATCTGCTTAACTGCAAATACATCAGCAAACGAAGGTGAAAAATCACCAAACAAAAAATTACTAATTTTTTACACGTCATATTCTTATTGTCTAAGATAAGGTATCTTGAATTGATAAGCAAATGTCTGTTTTTGCCTGTATAGCACTGGTTTAGATTATACACGACACGATACAAAAAAAAATCGGCAGGGAAACAATTGTTTATATATGGGATGATCAAAGATTGTTCCTCCAAGTATTTTCTCAAAAACGATAAATGATACTTGAACATTGAACACAATTTTTTCCCTTTGTAGCAGTTTATTTGTTCTACAAATATCGCTAAAAAAAGATGCACCTATATCATACATGTAAGACATCGCGGCGCTCAAGTTTTTTCAGGATCACTCAACATATAATTCACAAATTAAATGAAATTGTAATTATAAACACGTTTTATAAGTATGGTGTACACCCTTAAGGTAGTACTAAGGAAGTAGTATATGGGTGATATTATGATTCATTAACAAATACTAGCACGTCATAATGTCGTTAATATCTTAGGTAATGGCGGGTAATATGTCATATTACCTAGGAAATACTATGTAGAATAATCTACATCTTTTTTAGTCTGCGGCTTATCATTTGAAAATTATCTTAAATTTTGATCCTATAAATTACCCATCCCTGCATTCAATTAAAATGCCAACGAACGACAGATAAATTTGACGTTCTCTTGTTTTTAAGGAATAATTTTATTTCACAATTTCATAGATAACAACATAAGACGGAAATTTAAGTAACTTCTTTAATAAATTTAAAATATAACTTAAGAATTGAAATTATTAGACATTTTTTTTAATTCAGAAAAATACTGTGCGAAATTTGGGTGTGCAGATGCATCTTTTCAAAATCTTTTTGAAGAACAACCAAATAGTTACAATTCGAAAAACAATCATTAGCATTTATCTTGTTTAACCGAGAAGTTTGGGGAGTCCATCTTTGATGATCTGATCACTCTTGTACAGCCTAATACATATAATTTCACTACTTGGAGTAGCTTTGAGTTCTTTATTAAAGGCACTCCAATATTTTTTATTATTTTCAGTATTTCGATTTCTTAGTATTTTTGAATAGTTTTGAATATTTTCAAATACATGATTTTGAGTAATTTGGAACTTACCTAAATATTTTAATTATAGCTGCGAATGAATTCAGAAATTTGAGTAAATTCATCATTAAAATATTTGTGTACCTTGCGTACCCATTGTTTAGGTATATAATAATTATGTTTTGAGGTACCCAGTTGTATCACCTGGATCTGGTATTTTGAATTTATCTATATATATAAAATTTCCTTGAAAATTGTATAAAGTTCTTGAATTGACGCACATAAATCTTCTTTATTATCATGATAATTCGTGATAACTTAAATAAATTTTAATAAAACATGTAATTTAAAAATGCATTAATCTAGTAAATACATTTATAAGTCAGTAAATTAATCCATAATAGCCGCTGTTAACAGGAAAATACTACATTTAAAATCCTATATATAACATTTATCACTTATGTTATTCCAATTTTAAATTATATTATTCGTAGTTCCAGTCACCCATAAATTTTTAAACAACCTTATCAGCAGTGCTAACAAATGAAAAAACGATAACACTTTTTTGTTACCTTCTTTCCATCTCTAAATTTCACCGTTCCTTCAATAACGCAACTGTTATCGACCATTTTGGCACAAAAAAATCCACAATCACATGTCAATATTCCTAGGGGGTAACACTCAAATAATTCACCAGCAACAACACTTCAAAACAATCACAGTACATTGGAGAATGTTTAAATTCACATATCTTATGTAAAATAGATTAGTTAATTGGATTAATTAAAAACTATGTATACTAATTGCTTTTTTAAAGTTTCAAGTTTCGATGTATCTAACGAGCGCGTGTTTTTGAATGGTGGAGGAACACAAACCTTACGTCAGTGATGTTGGCGCGCGACTGACGATTTTCGGTAAAATTGCCTGCGCGCTGGCTCGAGTTTGCTGAATGTGCCGGGTTGTAGTAACAATGGGTATTTGCACTTGCTTCGCCTTAGTGTCGTTCAGTCAATGATTTTGGATTGTATCTTCAGAAAAAGTTTATGATGCTTCCACAATCTTGATTGTAAGAGATATTTTCCATGAAATTTTATTAAGAGACTGGCCCACAGGCACAAAGAAACTATAGTTGAGGATATTACGATAGCTTATGATTATAATGGTGGCAGAAACATTAATATTTTTGCCTGACACGTTTACTAAAAATATTAATTAATGATCATTCATCTGGTAACCAAATTATTCCGCGAGTTACCTCGCTGGGATATTCTCAAAATTAGGAAGTATTGCTTTTCCTAAACTCTTTGATATACATTGAGAAAAACTAAAACCATTAAAATTGTTTCGAACGTCCAAGTGATTAAGAACAAATTTTCAAATTTATTCCTTCCCAAAAGTGTGGTGAGGCTTCCTAAAGCATTATGTTTAAATTATCATAACGCAATAAATCTGCGGCAAACTTTAATAGAATAGTTTGCTTTATCTTGACTATTTCATGAAAAGGACAAATTTTTTTTTGTTGTTATTGTATGTATTAACAACACTATTGCAATCAATAAAACGTTGATTTCTTGCCTAGTAACATCAAAATTAGTAAATAAAAATAATTATACAGGGTGTTAGAAGCACGGGTGCCATTATTTTAAGAGATGATATATTGGGCTAAACCCTCTATCCCTTGAAATGAATCAATGGAATAAAACTTCAAAAGTATAGAGTGTATTTAATGCGAATGATTTTTAATAATTACGACAATACCACGCAGAAGCAATAATTGCAACAAGCTACCATCACGTGATTAATCCAAGTCGGAGAACTCTCGTCGGCAGACCGGTTTTTGGTTGTTAGTCGCCATTAGTACAAAATAAGTAAATGCAGTCTGCTAACACCAAGGACTCCAGTTAATACTATGGGGACAACATAAGTTAGCGACTTAAAAGGAACGTCATCTAGTGAGGCAACTTGTAGCAATCAATTTGAAAATTGGCCGAGCTAATATTTTGTTACTATCTAAATATTAATATTAGCGTTAAGCATTAAAAATTATGAAATAAATTTTCTACTTGGTCGCTTAAGAAAAAATTAAGCATTAAAGAGGACCTTCAAAAATATACACCTCCCTTATTCTTAACCCGCGAAAAAAGTCAGGTAAGACAACATTAAAATAATTGGGTTATGTTGTACAGTGCAATGACAAAATCAACTATTTTCTAAATTATGCGCTGATTTTAGTCTAAATTGCTGAAAAACCAAATTTTCGTATGCTTAATTAGAGTGATGGTGGTTAGTCCCTTTTATAAATGCCACATAAATCCTCAGATTTATCTTTATACTACTCAGTATTCTTCTTGATGTCTAATTCTTGGTTCTGGATTGGATTCAGATACAGTTACAATCATCGAAATTAAAACTCATGAAATATAGAACCGTACTAATTTAATGTCCATCTTGTATTCCTATGATCATTCTCAATCAGGTCCTCAATTGCTTCACATAAATCAGCTCCTGAAGCTATTTCGCACATGTCAATGGTCACTTATTCAACAACAGCCTCATTTATTTCTTTTTAATCTGCTACATTGGTTCTACTCTACTCATCATCTCATTTTTGGGTAACAAATAAGATCAAAATCATTATCACTTTCACATGAAGTAGATATATCAGTTATCCATCCATCAAGAAACATGTTACGATTAAGCAATCCAAAGGACAAAATTTTAATAAATGGGGATTGTACAAAGTATATCGGATAAGCGGGGCAATCAATTCTCACTAGATTCAAGGAACAAAATGTCCAACAAATGTGGACGAAATAATAAATATAGTATCAAGCATACCCAGAACAACTATAATAGCAAAGGTGTTAGCAACTTATTATTATAACGACAAATTAATCCTCAACAGTACTTGGTTAGTTGCAAGGGTGCATGGAACACTGGCCACAATTTAATTATATTTACCTCCATATCACCAATTCAATTACTGAACCGCACATACGGTATAGAGTGCAGCGCTGAAAGGTTTGCGGACATTTACTCAGCGTTACTACCTAAGAAAGTCTACATTCTGGGACACAGTGTACCTAATACATTTTTTTTTAAAGTAATTTCAAACCTCTTCATTTGTGGGAACATTAGTCATATTTCATTCCACATTTTATTATTTAACGTACATTATAAAATAAAACAGTCTTGCATTTTTCTCTACTTCTAATCCTAATACATTTTTTCTTTATTTGTTAGCAAACAGTCGAAGAAGTAAATTAACATGTTATTAGCTTACACCAACTCACATTTTAAAAAATGTAATATTCCTATCGCCTGTGAAATGTTAATATTTCAGAAAGTTTTTAAAACAAATGTTGATTATCTGTCGTAATCCAGTCAGTGGGGATTTTTGCCCTACAATAGGTGGGGTAGAAACGATTTTGATATATGTTATTTAGGTCGGGAGACTGATGAAAAATCTAAGTTTTCGACCTAGGTGGGGGGGGAAGCACGAGCAGCCATTTTGAACAAACGGCGCAAAAAATTCATTTTTCAAGATATCTCCATAACGATAAGTATACGATCTGCATTACCGGCAGAGGCGCCAATGTGTAGAAACGGGTTTACTTTGAGTTTACAAAATTATTATAATTATGTAATGAATAGCAAGGAGCAATAAAAAAACAGGAATGGAGTGTGGCGATTTTTGAGAAATCTTCATCTGTCAGTCGCTGTAACTAGTTACATATTAGACTTACAAAAAGTGTAAGAAATTTTATCTTCTTTAACTTTGTCGCTGACATTTTTATCGTTGGATTTAACCTTTGCGGAGTTATTTTTTAAAAAAACAATTTTTGTAACTCCCCCCTACAAGGTCGAAAACTTGGATTTTTCATAATAGTCGACTATAATAGGCGACTGTAGAAAATGGTTCCGATTTTATAGATGATGAAACTTTCAGAAAAGATAGTATATATAGTGACTTCAATTACTTGCCTAGGCAACCCTGCGAGAACCTTATCCGACAGCGAGGAAAACATCACTTCCGGTATTCATTTTGAAGTAGTTACTAGTCCTATAGAGTTATAGCTTTTAATTTTTATGAACTTGTTGGTCGGTAAGAGCTTTTTTAGGAATATGTATGTTTGCCGTCTTAAATAATGATCAAACATTATGGCAACTCAGTTTTTCTTTTTATTTTTTCATGTTATTACACGTCCCATCGAGTTGGGGTATATTTTTTATCAAATCAAAGTTTAAGTCCTACAGTAACAGAAAAAAATAGGTTGTCACATCCTACATTGATCATAATACCTGGCAACCTTCTTTATAGCCCAATCAAATGAGGAAAAAGGTGATGAACATTTCCAAGCGTGCGAATGTTGACTGAGGTATCATTTTATCGGGAACTTTTCGAGGATTAACCCTATGTAGGTGATAATGTGGCGAAAACCCTTGGAGGGGGGGAAGAAAAAAAATAAAAACCACCCAGACTATTTCTTTTCTCAGAAACTGTAATAGATACGAAAAAAAGTTGCCTATGAAAGTTGCTGGAAATAAATTTTATGAAAAAAAGTATTGGTGTTTTTCTCATAATTATTATAGAAAAAAAGTTATGCGCGATAAAAGATCAGATAATGAAGTCGAAGAAGAATGTTTTTACTGAATAGAAAGTTTTGTAATGTAACTGAATGTATTTGTCATAAAAATAAATATATAATTAGTTGAAAAATGAAGTAATTCTATTTTCTCCATCACCTGAAAGGCATGCAGTATAGAAGAACGAGTATTTTGTAATTTTTTAATTGCTTGATTTATTGCTGACAAACAAAAATGTTTTTTTTTGAAAGTCAAAAGAAAATGTCTACAAAATAGTCTTTTGCCAAATAACTTGATTTATCAATTAAACAAGATTATAATATAAAAACGATTTGGAATTTGTGGAAAATTATTTTTTTATGCGAAACAACTCTTTACTATAAATAATGCTATGAAGCTGTATTTCTTGCAAGTAGGTTCCCAATTTAAAATTTATTATTGCATATCTTGAGAGCAGTGATGGATATGAAAAATTTCCTTGGACTTTTTAGTGTAGAAGACGCCGCAGAATATTGAAAAAAGAGAATTTTTCTTTGCTTTGCGTTATAACTGAATTATATTGATTTTTAAATTTCATTGTCGTGATGATTTTTATTCCCCCCTCCCATCCAGGGCTCTGACCACATTATCACCTACATAGGGTTAATCCTCGCTAAATTCCCATTAAAATGATACCTCACTCATCAATTTGCGTGCTTGGAAAAGTTCATCACGTTTTCCCTTATTTGATTGGACTATAAAGTAGGTTGCCAAGTATTAGGATCAATGTAGGATGTGGCAACCTATTTTTTTCTGTTAGTATAGGACTTAAACTTTGATTTGATAAAAAATTATTCTAAAGTCGATGGGAGGAGTAATAACATGAAAAAAAAAGAAGAACTGAGTTGCCATTATGTTTAATCATTATTTAAGACGGCAACCATATATATTCCTATAATGCTCTTACCGACAAATTCAAAAATTAAAAGCTCTAACTCTGTGGGACTAGTAACTTCATCAAAACGAATTCCGGAAGTGGTGTTTTTCCCGCTGTCGGATCAGGTTCTCGAAGGATTGACTAGGCAGGTGATTGAAGCAATATGTACTATCATTTCTGAAAGTTTCATCCTCTATAAAATCGAAAACATTTTTTACGGTCGCTGCTCCCACTATAAGAATCCAGACCTAAACAACGTATTTCAAAATGGTTTCTACTCTATTTTCTGTAAAGCAAAGGCCTTATTTGTCCCTACTGACTGGATTATAGAATAAACTCAGATTTAGATAAATGATTGATTTATCTAAATCTCCAGTATTTTATCAGATTCTAAAACATCGACAAACTGATTTATCTTCTGTTACCTAGGATTAATCATATAGATACAGATCGTCTTGTGACTAAGAAAATACAATATATTGCTAAAATATGAAATGAATGATTCATATAGATGATGATTTATTGAACTCAGGAGATGATAAAAGAGAAGAAATTTTCCCAACTATATAAGAGATTCAGATCTGAAATATTTTGTGTTGTAAAACTGGAAATCAACTGTAGAATGAAATTCTTTATGTCTAGAAAATACTGTTAATAATAGAAAACTGTCAAGCCAGGTTGCTCGACGCGTCAAATTTGGTTAAGGATGAAGTAGAATGCCAGGGCAAGTCGTATGGAAGCTTTTGTGGCAATAACGAAAATCTCTGTGTATCTTGAGAATTAATTAGTGCTGGCAACTGAAACCGGTTTTCTGGATAACCAGTTAATCGGTTTTGGATTATTCGCGCTTTTATACAAAATCGAAAACTGGTTACTCGGTTGATCGTTTAACCAGTTATTCGAATAACCAGTTAATCGGATAACCGGTTAATAGGAGAACCGAATATTCGATTAACCGATTATCCAGAAACCGGTTATTTAAATAACCGATTATTCGAATAACCGACTATTTGGATAATCCACTAATATCGTTTCTTTTAAATGTTGCTGAACTCTGAAACAATATGTAGGCAGGTGGCCACCGAGGCCTGTTTAGTTTAGAATTTATATAAAACCTGATATATTTTGTATTTTGTCATATTTGTCGTAGTTTGCGAATATTAACTAAACACAATAATACTGTCCAGCCGGCAAAAGAAGGCCCACGCTGTAAGGAGAAATATTGCCAATAACTGATAAGTCGCCAGGTTCGTGCAAAACTATATACTAGGAACATAATATCTCTCCCAATGAGTAGGTGCGGATACAAACGATCGCAAAAATTGGCCATGCACTAATTCATTTATTTCATTTACACTTAATTATTGTGAATGGGATGTAGAAATCACATTCTTTCCGCGGGTCTTCTTTCCCCGACCAGACGGAACACAACAGTAAAAACTTTAGCTAGACTTTCGTTATGACATGCCTTATGCATGGCGTGCGCCTTGAGCGAGCTCTAAATAAAAGCAGGAAAACAATCCTTTGCATTATTTTCTTTGCAGTTTTTATTTTCAACTTCAACATCTCGTATCTTAATTATGCAATATTTATATAGAATTCCAGATCGGGAGGTAGCGAAATACTCTGATTCCGTTCTGAAAATTAAAGAAAATATCTTTTATTTCCTTTTTAGCAATTTCAAACACGACAGTTTTCTGTTTATATGTTTTCATAGAATAATCGTTTTGGCGCAGAAGTTTACTTAATAATTTTTTTTTTTAATAATTTATAGGACAGAGGCTTAGTACCCAAAGAAGGTGAGAAGAAACATTATAGGATGCCACAAATAAATAACTATAGACAATATATTTTACTCTTGTGATCGCAAGTTAAATATACATGTGTGTGTTGGTACTGTTGGTGTTATATTCACCAATACTTTCAGCCCTCTTTGTGTTAATATTGGATATTACCAATCTCGCCAAAATAATAGTTTTATAAAATTGTTGTATCGAGTTTTTTTGTATTACTGAAATGAAAATATTAAATTTATTTGTCTTCTAAACTCTAAATTATAAACTCAGTCTAATCAGTTTTCTTGTAAATCGGTTTTTCAAGTATCCGACTAACCTTTTTCGGATAACCGATTAACCGGTTTGCGGATAATCGATTAATCGGCTTTCGGATAATCAATTAACCGGTTTCCGGATAACCGATTAACCGTCTTTAATCTATATTCGGATACCTGGTTTTATCTGAAACCGGTTTTTTGAGGAAACCTATTAACCGGTATCACTTTTTTTCGGTTTTTGCAATTAGATGTTACCAACCTCGCCAAAATAATAGTTTTATAAAATTGTTGTATGGAGTTTTTTGTATTACTGAAATGAAAATATTAAATTTATTTGCCTTCTAAACTCTAAATTATAAACTCAGTCTAATCTGTTTTCTTGTAAATCGGTTTTTCAAGTATCCGACTAACCTTTTTCGGATAACCGATTAACCGGTTTGCGGATAATCGATTAATCGGCTTTCAGATAATCAATTAACCGGTTTCCGGATAACCGATTAACCGTCTTTAATCTATATTCGGATACCTGGTTTTATCTGAAACCGGTTTTTTGAGGAAACCGATTAACCGGTTTCACTTTTTTTCGGTTTTTTGCAATTGGATGTTACCAACCTCGCCAAAATAATAGTTTTATAAAATTGTTGTATGGAGTTTTTTTTGTATTACTGAAATGAAAATATTAAATTTGTTTGCCTTCTAAACTCTAAATTATAAACTCAGTCTAATCTGTTTTCTTGTAAATCGGTTTTTCAAGTATCCGACTAACCTTTTTCGGATAACCGATTAACCGGTTTGCGGATAATCGATTAATCGGCTTTCGGATAATCAATTAACCGGTTTCCGGATAACCGATTAACCGTCTTTAATCTATATTCGGATACCTGGTTTTATCTGAAACCGGTTTTTGAGGAAACCTATTAACCGGTATCACTTTTTTTCGGTTTTTTGCAATTGGATGTTACCAACCTCGCCAAAATAATAGTTTTATAAAATTGTTGTATGGAGTTTTTTGTATTACTGAAATGAAAATATTAAATTTATTTGCCTCCTAAACTCTAAATTGTAAACTCAGTCTAATCTGTTTTCTTGTAAATCGGTTTTTCAAGTATCCGACTAACCTTTTTCGGATAACCGATTAACCGGTTTGCGGATAATCGATTAATCGGCTTTCAGATAATCAATTAACCGGTTTCCGGATAACCGATTAACCGGCTTTAATCTATATTTGGATACCTGGTTTTAACTGAAACCGGTTTTTGAGGAAACAGATTAACCGGTTCACTTTTTTCCGTTTTTGCCAGCACTAGAATTAATGCATCTACCGCTGGATAAAAGCGTTGAATTTGTTCGACTACCAGATGAAGTACATGGTCTATACTGACTACATATACTACATTTGGATATATACTTTCAATAACTGACCAGCTTTATCCATATACTGTGCTGTATCTGTAACTGGTAACCTGAGAACTACTAACGCCCATTGTCTTAAGCGTTATTTTTACAAGCGTTTTTGCTACTTCACTAATTATGACGGCGGTTCATCCGGTTGGAGACGCGCAGTACAAAATTAGCTAGATTATTTTATTTTGCATCCGTTGTTCTCGCTGTTAACCATATTTTTTTGATTATTGGTTCTTGTTCAAGTCTATTTGTAATTAATTGATCAGCACGAGTTATTTAATAATAATAATATAACTTTCTGCTATTGTGAGACATGCTTTATCCAAAATAGATAAAACGATTCTTTGTCGTGTACCCATAATATGTCTAATCTTTCTTAGCGTTAGACACTAGGAGTAATTGATTTGGTTTATTCTCTAATAATATGTAATATTGTAATAGTATTTTAGGTTACTTTGTATAAAAATAAAGTAATTTTTTATTTCATATGTAGTATTAACAATTGAAAGCTTTTTGCTTAATAATGTTTGACAGGCAACTATTATAAAATAAGATTAAGTTCTTTTCAATTCGTTATCAAAATCACAGAGGCGGTAAAAAAGGGACGCTTCAGAGGTATTTAGATAAGAGTTAGGTTATACATCAGTCTTATCAGTAACGGAAAAAACTAAAACATATAGTTGTCTGTATCTTAATCAAGGGAAACCATTTCAGATTCTTAAGTCATAAAATTCCAATTTGGCATACAATTATTTGTAACCATCCACAAATAAAACCTTTTGAAGTTAATTTTAAACGGTACACTTAATTTCATTGACTGTAATTGCTATTTTAACTCTATAAATAAAATTTTAAATAAGTATTTATTTTTTGCTCAAATCAGAAATATTCACATCTTGTTTATGAAATTTTAGTTACGGTTTTTACAGAAGATAATTATTTATTTATATTTATAATTGCGAGTATATTACGTATATACGTTGCAATATCTATTTAATTTGAATTCATTTTTATAAAGTTTGTGAAAGCTATAATGAAAGAAACTTTAAAATAAATAAATTACATATGGTACAATATCTCAACAACTTATTACACTTACGACATAAAATATACTTTAAACAATTAAATGACGGAGTAATAATGACTGAAACTGATATCAGAACTTACCTTTATTGCTGAATTTTGGGCAGACGTGTCTATCTGGACTAAGAACATTATTAGCAACAACATGCTCTACATGACAGAAATATATAAATACGACATGAGATAAATACGTAATTTAGATCACCGATATGCATATTTTTCTTTGGTTGTAATTATTTAAGCATCAAAAAACTGAAGAAGATACTAGTTTATTTTAACGAGGCCTGGCAAGAAGAGGATTTAAGGAAAACAGTAATTGGTAAATGCATTTCATAACATTAGCATTATTGATAAAATAAGGGATTGATATAGCTATATACATGACTACTGCCCACTCTGTAAAATTTTCATTGGCATGTTGATAAAAACAATTGGGACTACCAACATGCTTGGTTTTCCAAATAGGTAATTAAATTGTTAAAAGTGTGTTATCACCAGTACACTAAACAAGAGACACTTCGTTACTGTTACTTGTTGTAAAGTAAAGTTGTGGAATATTATGAAAATGAAATAAGTATTGCCTGGGATGTTCCAGCCATTGTGATGGATGAAATGTGATTCCAGCACACAATTGATTAAATGAAAATTTTTCAGAAAGGTTACTTAATTAGTGTTAAGTGGAACCATCCCTTAGCCAGTTTGCTGCCCAGACATAACTCTCCTCAAATTTTTCTTTGAGCGTATATTAAGCAACAAATATGGTCATAAACATAATAGGGCTAATGACTTGCAAAATAACCATTAGATCTGTGATGCTCTCTAAAGTAAGAGTTGTATGATCGGCTGGCATATTCTCTGTCAAGGGAGTGGTAATTTTAAAGTATTTCTTTTATCATAATAAATAGCAGGCAGATCCGATCAGATCTTCAATAAAGTATTATTTTTAATATTAATAATGTAAGGATAAATATCAATTTATAAATGCACTACAATTTTAAGAATAATTTTTGAATAATCCTGTTTGTTTGTATTACAAGATAATAGGCAATACCTGATTGCTAACATTATTTATATGTCACAAATTATACCTGTCTATATCATTTGATGACATTTTAATAGAATCTTTCTCGTAATAACAGAGGTAACCATCAATACGCTATCATTAATTCGATTAAAACACATCAATAAAAGAGACAATGTTCTTTGTCGAAATAATAATTTGACTTGCAATACATTGTTGAAAAGATTTAACTGTAGATTCGCGACTTGAGACGCTTGGTTTATTAGAATCAATTCAAGATTTATGACACAATCAAAATTTTAGTGTTTTAAGTCATAAATTTATATTATCAGGCGTTTGTTTCGACTCATTTTTCCAATTAAATTAACTGTAAAATTACCAAGTTTCTGACAGTGCTTATATAATAGAATTATCCATTTTCGTTATATTTAAAATACGACATTTTGTAATTAGAATTAACTTGCACAATACGATATGAAGAAAAATTAATCGAAAATCAAAGATATAGAGATACATGAAACAATATTACACTGATAACTGAAAAACCTTAAAGTTGACCAGTATGGGTATATTTCCATAAAGAAATGTTATTGCGTAAAGTATCCTCACAGAAGCTGTTTATTTCCCACCTTTTTTCTATCAGTTATTAACGATTTTCTGATTTGAGGAAATAGGCCAGTCGGCGAGGGCATTCTAAACAAGCTGGAGTTAATTTTAATATATTAAATTGGGTCTCAAAAATTACATACTAATTTTTCACCACTCGAGACTGAATTTTTGCCGCCATCTTGAAAAAATATCCAAGAGAATATATTTCTTTTGAAATATTTGCAAATCTCGGTTAGTGTCAACAGAAAAACATATAGTTTTCATATTTAAAGATGTCCTATATATTTTTGTTCCAAAGCTGTCTATTTTGAGGAAATAGTCTTCGAAACATGACACTACTAAATATTTACACAAAGCCAAACGTACTACTTCGTTCTCCATTCTTTGACTTGCCCAATTTCGGCTGCCAGCTGGAAATTACCTCATTGTTTAATGTTTCTTGCTATCTTACAATTGTTTTGAAGTGAATGGTTCATTCATTTGACTTTATACATAACCTTTCTCATTTTCTGAAGTTAAATGAGAACGGCTGAATACTCCAATGCATTTTCTGTTTCATTATCTGTATTCCGTTCTCGTATTTTCGTCCAGTTCATACACGTCCACAATATTCGAACAAGACTTTCCTTGGTAGACTCCGCAAATTATTGGACAACGTAAACCTGCTTTACGACAACTACAATCTGCATTGTAAGCTTTGGTGCATTTACAAGAAACGAGTTTTAATAATTTTTGAGGGGCTGCATCTTGTAGAGTGTGGATCAGTATCAAACATTTTTTTTTGAACTTTTCCACCCCCAGTCTAAATGTGTCTTTTATTTCCACACCATTGCTCAATTTAGATTTATAAGCGAATAAATTGCAAGCGAACTGCATCTTTGATTGGTGGTAATGTTGCTGGTTTTGGTAAGCTATTGGTACTAGATTGTATGAAGTACTGATATCAGTTTATTTATCATTCACCATTTTTCGCTCCATATACGGGTGAAGAATGAATTTTTCGGCTGCTTTTTCAACTGCCTTTGGAAACGCATTCGACTTCTTTAAAATGTCAACAGTGCTCTGAAAACTTTATATTGAGCCGTAGCTTATATTTTGGTATAACATCCAGAAATCCAACAAAACACATATTTCAGAGCCTATTACCTCTAAACAAGTAAACGTACAACAAAATGCATACAACATTTTTTGTAGAAAATTTACCTGTCTGTAACTTTCATGACTATATGTCTTTCTGTTGAGTTGACACTAACCGAAATATTTGCAAATGTTTCAAAATTTTTAATTTATCCTGATTTTTTTTAAAATGGCAGCAAAACTCAACCTCTCAGGAGGTGCAAAATTAGTACGTGACACCCAATTAAGTAGTTCAAAATTAATTCCAGCTTGTTCGGAATTATTTCCGCAGTCAGTTTATTTAGATGACCTGCCAATTGGCCTAACATGCCTGACCTAGAATCGAGAAAAATATACATAGATCTTGTCAAACTTTTTGACCGCATAGTTTATCGTTTATCAATATATTAATGTATTTCACCTATGTGATTAGCATTTCTTCCAATCACATTTAAGGGTAATTAAATTTTGTCTTATAGTTAGTTATAACAGATATGATTCCACTTTCATCAATAAAACTTCGGGCTAGGGATGGCGATCTTTTATGAAAAGATCTTTTCTCGGGATCGATTCAGATCAAACCCTGAAGATCGATTCAAATATTAATCGGTTTGCAAAAGATCAATCCTTGAAAAATCGATATTTTGTATAAACAGGCCAATGAAATTGCAGATTACGGAATCCTTCGATGGATACAGGTAATAGCAATACAATAGTCAGTAGATACTGTTATTACCAAAAATTAGAAACACCGATGTGAAAAATTGTATCGAATAAAAACTAGAACATAACAAAAACTCAAAAAACGATCAAAAGAATGTAAACCGAATCACCGATAGTAACGACACTGGTTCAGCTCAGTTTCTCAGGAATTTATCTGTAATATATTTCTAATGATCTTTATACACAAATCGAAAAAATAATCGATTTCGAATAAAATAGATCGATTCTCGATTAAATTGGTAATGAAAGAATTTATCCAAAAATTGATGTTTTCCTTTGGAAAAGATCGCCAATCCTACTTTGGGTGTGCGCAAGACACTAACTTGGCCAAAACTTTCTTTAAATATTATTTCACAATGATTTTACTTTTATGACAGAAATACTTTTATTGCTGAATTAAAGAAAAGTAAAAAATTTGAGAATATAATACTATCAAAAGTCACATAAAATCAAAACTGCAGCAAATCTAATAAATTTTCGCTAAGACGTAATACCATTTACCAGAAACTGTCAGTTTAATACAATACTAATGGAAGTTCGTTAATATGTCCCGACTTTGTCAAATATCTTGAAACTTATGTTAAACTGAAAACTGAACTATTCTGAATATATTAGGGATATTTCATTGAGACAATTAGATTAAAAGGATTCATCGGTAGAAATTGTAAATCTTTCAGAATTCAGCTTTTAATATATATGTCTTGTATATTATTTAAAACTTGAATCTAAATCATGTTCTTGATGGCTTTTAACCTGAGCAAATATTTGAAAATATATGTGTAAAAGCTGTAAAATCTGAAACAACTAACTCTAAATTCTGAAAATTCATCTTTGAATGGAATTCCCATTGATATTCCTTTATGTGTATGATTCTACATTATATGCATAATCAATATCAAAGGGGGCTTCGTAAGTAAGGTTGAATACTTCAGAAGGTGATTCCTTAAACGATTTTAAACAAGAAAGTTCTTAAGAACAAGGGTCCGAAGATGATTCACTGCAGAGTTATGGTGCTTCAAAATTAGAGAAAAGTTATTTCATTATTTTTGGAATCATCGGGAGTATGTACAATTCACAATAATAAGCTCTTGTAACTTTTATAATAAAATACAAATTACAATATTGCAACTTTCACAATTTTAAAATATTATAATATTAAAATTTCTAACAGAATTACCTGCAAAAGTTTGAATTTAAATTTCTTATACTCTGTATTATCCAAGCAATATGTTGTGACAATTGTCTAGTAAAAAAGGATACTCGCCATCTAATTCCTCTATAATTTTGTCCGCCACGACCTAAATCCCAATGTAAGCAAGTGTCACCACATACAAAAATATTTTTTAATGTAAATCGTGTCGGACCTTATCTAGAGAACAACTGATTTAGTAACTTTATCTTTTTAATGTTGGTAAACACGTCATGATCCCCGTTTTTGTGATTATACCAGACGGAGTGAATATATATACGACTGTCACGCCATTATTCACAAAAAGGTCCCTTTCCTATTGCCCTTTCCAATTTCCGAAAACCATAAAAACTCTACTCATGCATGTGTTCACTAATACAGATTCTATGCAATAGTCCATCTGACCATATTAATTTAATTGTCTGCTAAAAACTGCCTAGTATATTACATATTCGATGCTTGTCATTATTAGTACAGTGGGGAGATTTGGGTTTTTATATACGATACTTATAATTAACGTGATATTTCGGAAAAATCAAGGGAACTAAATAATAATCTTAACAAACGAGGACGGCAAAAAAATGGAAATTAAATAACCAACAATAATATTATCAATGAACAAAAATGTTTAAACAATGGTTATCCTTGCTGAAAGAAAAATTGAATAAAATTAATACTGTTATTTACTTATTTATTTATTTATTTACAATTACAAGATAGAAAATACAGTTAGTTAATTAATTAGAAGTTGTAAAATATTGTAACACCAATAACATGAAATAATATTAGACAATACACTTAATATAGAATATAGAAACAAGTCGATTACATTACATAAAGAGGTATACATACATATGTATACAGATGCACACTTTTGAGCATTAGCACGTGGATTTCATATCCAGAATTCCAGATAATGGATGCGTACTTCAAGTGCGAACGAACAAAAGCGTAATATAGGGTCAATAGTACATCCCTGGAGCAAAATTCTTTCGAGTTGCGAATGATAAACCCCAAATTCTTATTAACTTTTGCAACGATTGCGTAGCTGTGATTTTTAAAATTTAATTGTGGGTCAAAAATTACTCTTAAATCTTAAAACATATTTGGGCGCTGTAGAGAGGTGTCTTCCAGGCTATAAGGAAAGATTATTGGATTCTGTTTTCGGGAGAACGACATAACATTGTATTTGTTAATGTTCAAAGCCAACTTATTTGTTATACACCAGTTATTTATTCTGTCAAGATTACATTGTAAGTTAAGACAATCATCTATGCTAGAAATAGAACATTATATTTTCGTATTGTCTGCATTTTATATCTAGGCTGGATGTGATATCATTTATGTACACGTTAAACAAAAGAGGTCCCTGAACTGACCCCTGTGGTACTTCTGATGTAACGTTTAATTTTTTTTTAAATATATCCTTTGTGTTGTACAAACTGAACTCTTTTATTCAGGTAAGACTTAAATAAATTAAGTAAGGCGCCTGAAGACCCACACTATCAAGTTTTGATAACATTACGTTATGGTGTAATCTATCAAAGGCCTTTGTAAAATCTGTATATATTACATCTACCTGGCCTTGGCGATCAAGTCTCTCCGAGATAAACTGTGAAATACAGAGAATGTTTGAGATTGCATACCTACACTTCATAAATCCGTGCTGATGAGGACTAATAATATTTTTTCAAAGGATTGAACAAACAAGTGTGCATAAATAACTCAAACACCTACGAAAAATTAAACATAACCTTGATGGTTCTGTAGTTGCGTATGTTTTGCTTGCAACCGTTTTCGAAAATCGGACAGAGGAGAAAGAGGAAGATCTAAAAATTAACGAAAAAATAAACTTAATTGGCTTTAGAAACACTGTGACACAGTCTCTAACTAGAAATGTGGGGATATTATCAGGACCCGTAGCCATTTTTGGCTCTTTAAAGCTGTTAAAACGTCACTTAGATAAATCCGTAACAGAATTCAAATTCGCGTTCTCAATAGTCGACGTGAAAATTGGTGCACTACTTCGTGTGTATGTACTTGCAAGAAACTCACTAAATCCATCTACAATGTCTTTGGTATTTCTAAGTTCTACGTTGTTTAATTTCATCATTGACGGAAAACTAGAAGTATTCTTATTATTGAAAAACGACCAAAATGTGTGAGGGTCAGAGTTTATTTTAGTTTCAACTTAAGGAATGTATTTGTTACATGAGATCTGCATATACAGTTTAGCACGCGCTCTTAATTCTTTGAATTTTCTATGTGCCTCTTCAGAGCCATGCTTATTATGTTTACGCAACTGTATATTCTTTACGCGTAGATTAATTTTAATATCCCTAGTAAACCATGGCGAATTTTATTTACATATGGTGCAGTCTTATAAGTATCAACAGCATTATGTATCTATGGATATCATATAAAGCATGTATCTATGGATATTATATTAACAAATAATGTCAAGCAGCAGCAACTGTGTAGCTGTCCCACAAGTAGCCGCTTCAGAGGGACTGCAGTACCAAACAGAATTTACAATTTTGTATTTTATTACTTATTGAAATAAAAAGTTATCATAACTGAATAAATTTCCATTTCCTTTTATCTGTTTGGAAGTAATACAACATATAGTTGAATTACATCCAATGCAGCTTTGCAGCCCTTATTGTTTAGAAATTGCTATACATAGTTTATAAAAGCTAAAAAACTTTGTCAAAAGAAGCAGATTTGAATCTTTTTTCAGCTGTCTGTGTTCCTTGTTTTCCTATAATTTTTTTTTACAAGCTACACATTTGTTCTTGTACTTCTTGAAAGCGTTGCCAATCATCTGAGTATTTGATAAAACGTTTTCCAAAAAAAAAGTAAAAAATGAGATCAATACAAGAGTCTAACAAAAGTTAATAGCAAATAAAGGGCTCGGTGCAAGAACTGGTCAGCTCAATTTTTTTTAAGTTTTCCAAAATTAATAAAAAAACAATTTTTCAAGGTATACTATGCCAAAAGTTTAACGAAATTACTTTATATATATAATAATCAGTACGATAAACTATTTTCAGTATAAAGATTTGCTGGCATTTTTTTATAAAAGAAACGTTTTTCTTAAATGGTGCTCTCAGTTTTTTGCCCCAAATTTAAAACTCGACAAATCAAATACATTAAAATGCAGATTTATAAATCACCAAACAAAAAAAGAAAAAAATACATATTTTTTTCTATAATGTTGACACATTTCATCTTCAACATCATCGTCATCGATATCAGGTTATTCTAAAGATATTTCTGGTTCATTATTATTCTTACAATATTGTAGTACCATTTATCATTTTTTAGCATGCACTTATCAGCGAGAAATGAAACGTTTTCAAGTTTGTTTTGCTTAATGAGGATGGGGTAACTAACATATAGCATTTTAGTTGGCAGAAGATAATGTAGCTGAAGTTGTCTTAAAGTTATACTGAGAAAAGTTTGTAATACCAATAGAGACACTACATTTTACGATGTTACTTTTTTTCGTCCTTAACTGGACAGCTATGGTGGCCAAATTTTGCCCCGAAAAGGAAAAAGCCTCCATTCGTAATAAAATATCACATTATAGTTCCAGGGCTGTTCTTCCGTACCAAAACACGCATAATTCTTATTACACTTAAATTCAATCGAAAAATTGACGTCGCCAAAAAGCGGAGGTAATTGCACCAAGACAAGGATAATTATTGGATTAAGTTTTTGAAATGGTTCTGAGAATGTATTTGTTTCATAATAGCATACTCATACTTCGTACTTACACATCAGCATGAACATTTTCGTGTTGATACATATATTATTGTTGGCAGATTAAATCATACACTGTATTTTAGTTTAATTGTTCCTAAATAAATAACATTTGATAATTTTTTTTTTAAATATCGATGAGTCAATAAGAATCGCCTTTCTATATTTATAAAATTCCTGGTCCCTAGTCATAATATTTTGCACGTATATTGCCAGAAAATTTAAAATAACACCCAAAATGGTTTTCAATAACGCCCAACATGCGTAATACGGCTTTACACAATGGCAATATTATTCAAAAACTCACCATAAAACCGCTTAGGGTTAGTGATGGGGTCAATATAGTAGGAAATTATTCATTGAATTCAAAATTAGGACTGCTGTTTACTGCACTACACGGTGCATTAGTTTAAAGTTTGTTTCAAACTTCTACATGTACATGTCAAAGCCCTTTGAGACGTGTTTCTATGAATTAATAATAAATTAAAATCTGTTATGTTTTCAACCGGTAAGAAGTTTCAGAGAAAAATTTTTTTCCATGACAAGATGCTAGTTACTATTTCTTCTACACTGATAGAGAACATTTTCTATTAAGTTAATCATGCCAGTTTTAATCGTCTTTATTTAAATGAAAAATTAACAAATTTAAATGTTTAAGAAATTAATTATAATAAAATAAAAGTATTTGTTTTTTAATTTGTTTATTTAGAAAATTACATGAAATGAAATTTACAGTATAGATTTACAATAATGAAGATTCGGAATCTCAAAATTCCCCAATCCCAGTCAATAGTTTACCTTATAAATTCTGGAACTGTTAATCCCGAAATAATTCCGATTCCCTTTTTCGTAATTGCAATTTAATAATATTCTCCCTGATGATAATAATGCTTTTATTGTATACAGAATGTATCCCAAAACTGATAGACAACAAAGAGAGTTACTCTGCGCTACTGCCACATCGGCATAGAAGTCTGGTATTTTGTGACATCGGTGAATGAGAAGAATGAATATTATTTATTGTGGCGTCTCCGGTGCCCGGCTGAAATCGACATTCGCTTGCGCATGGTATCGTGCCGAGCCCCTTTAGTACAGTCAACTCTCTCTCGCATATTTAAACTCTGATACTCTTACTTTTTATCACATTAAACTCAGGTTTTGCATGAAATAGAGTTAAATAGTGTATACAAGTATTTACCGCTTTTTTTTAAATTATCTATTTTCTTCTTAAGTCCCATAAATCCTTAGGTGGCGTCCACGATTTTTTTTATCTAACACAGTTATAGGCCAGCTGCTTAATCTCACCCCAAGGTTTTTCAATCCTTGTTACCATTGTCCATGCCAACCTCTACCACAATTTTCTTTGGATTCCCAGTCAACAGCTATCCTCAAAATGCATTGCTGTGGCTTGTGCAGTGTGCGGCTCAGCCTACAAGTCGATCCTAACCTCTTTGGACCTTCTCGGAAGTTCTTCATTAAAAAACATGATCTGGCTAGAACATACATGTTATTTTGTATAAACACTTCCTGGTGAAAACATGAAGTTGGTTTATTACTGATCTGATGATCATCCGGACTTCACAGCAGAAGAGCACCGATTTAACTTTCTTGAAAATGAAAGATCTTACCACTTCCTGGGACAATGTGAAGCGTTTGGACGACTGAGACACAGTATCTTCGGTTCTGAGGCGCTTCTAAGGGAGGAGATGAGCTCCCTCGCAATGAGTGACATCCTGACCTTCATCAGGAGGTCGGAAAGTTTCGATGAGGGAGCAAGAGAAGCACATGGCTGAGGGGACAGCTGGGGGTTGGTAGAAAGGGCCCGTCTGTGGCCTACTTGCCAGGCGTCAGCCTCCCCCACCATGACCATGTAGGACCTTGAGTTCCATAATGTGTACAGTAATTCAAAAGATCAGGGCGCTTCCAGGATTCTTTCGTTTACATCTCTATTCGTGTCCTCTGTATGATTAATAACTTCCGAGATATCCGAATTCGTCGACTCTCTCAATTAGATCGTTGCTCATGGGAAGGACTGTGACATTAGGTGTTAGTATGCGCATTTCTTTTTTTTCGTTTTAGTTATGTTAATTTTTATACCTATTCTGGGAGCTTATTCGATTTCAATACATTGGTGTTTTTAAATCATCATTAGAATCATTTCATTAGGCCGATGGCAGAATACTACAGATTTTCAAGTTATAATTAGAACTTGGAAAAATTTGCTCAGCTTCCAGCTTTTCTTGCAGTAGGGGGTCTTTATTAATGCTGGCAGAAACCGAAAAAAGTGAAACCAGTTAATTGGTTTCCTCAAAAACCGGTTTCGGATAAAACCGGGTATCCAAATATAGTTCAAAACCGATTAATCGGTTATCTGAAAACCTGGTAATCGGTTGTCCGAAAACCGGGTAATCGGTTATTTAAAAAACCGATTAATAAGAAAACAGATTAGATTGAGTTTATAATTTAGATTTTAGAAGACGAATTTTAATATTTTGATTTCAGTAGATTAGTAGGTACTAGTATAAAAAAACTCGATACTACAATTTTTTAGAACTATTATGTACCAGTTATTTTGGCGAAGTCGGTAATCCAAAATTAATATAAAGAGGGCTAAAAGTATTGGTGAATGTAACAACACACACATGTATATTTCACTAGTGATCACAAGAGTAAAAGCATATTGTTTAGTTATTTATTTATAGCATCCTATAATATTTATTCTCAGCTGTTTTGGGTATTAAGCCACTTTCCTTCTACCCCAAAAGGATTATTCTATGAGAATATATAAACAGAAAACAGTCGTGTTTGAAATTGCTAATAAGCAAATAAAAGAAATTTTTCCCTAATTTTGAGCATGGAATTAGAGTATCCCATTACCGATCTCTAATTCCAATAAATATTGTGTAATAAGATACGAGACGGTGAAGTTGAAAATAAAAACTTCAAAGAAAATAATGCAAAGGATTATTTTCCTGTTTTTATTTAGAGCACGCGCATGGCGCACGCCATGCAGTCATGTCATAACGAAAGTCTAGTTGGGCTCTTTAGTGTTGTGATTATTATGTTTAGTTAATATTCGCAAACTACAACAAAAATTACAAAATACAAAATATATCACGTTTTATATAAATTCTAAACTAAACAGGCGTCAATGGCCACCTGCCCGCCTGTAGTTTTAGATTTTAACAACATTTGAATGAATGGAAATGCATATTATTTGATTATCCTAATAGTCGGTTATTCGATAACCGGTTATTTGAAGAACCGGTTATTCGGATAACCTGTTATTCGAATATTCGGTTATCCAAATAATCGGTTATTCGAATAACCAGTTTTCGAATAACTGGTTCGAATAACCGATTAACCGGTAGCCGGTTTACGATTTTTCACAAAACCGCGAATAAGTTAAAACCGACTAACCGGTTATCAAGGAAACCGGTTTTAGTTGCCAGCACTACTCTTTATAGTACATTACATCGTATTTACAACTTTACATCCCTTTCGAATGATACAGTCATCCACTAAACTTGAGGTTGACATATCTGGTCTATATGAGAAAGTAATATAGTGGCTTAAACCATATTAAAACTAAAGAAAAACTATTTACCTATATATTTGTACAATTTGGTTTCTATCTGGTGTTTAAATATTATCTGACAAAATTTACATAAAACTGTAGTTTTATTCAAACCAAATATCTCGACTAATACGTAGATTTAACAAAACAATTGTTAAGCATAGTTTATACGGAATGAACATATTTTTTAAGGGCACAATGAACCTAAAAAAAGTCTTATATTACCTGAACTCAGTATGTAAATATATTTATATATGCATATATTTCTCTTTTTCATTTCTTTCCCATTAAATATATTCCATATTATCAAACAATAGATAATGGATTTAAATTAAAAACTAGAATATTATTATACTCCATTTTAACCATAATTAGCCAGTTGAATATGTTTATCTACTATTTATTTGCCTTATGATATGATAATGTTTTATAAATATTTCGTTTTATACTACAGTGTGAACACTTTAAAATACAGAAATATTAATAAATTACATTGGATTATGCGCAAATTTTATGTGTTTTATTGTTAGTGTTTGACACTGCTCATTAATTATTTATTTGTGGCATCTTACAATGTTTTTAAACTCTGATTAATCCTTTTGATGCAGAGGTTTATTTAACAATTTCTTTTAATAATTTATAGAACAGGACACTCATAGAAGGTGCGATGTTTGATGTACTTTTTTTGCTGCAAATATAAAAATAAATTTTCATACAGACATTTATCATAAATTATTATTCCTGTTAATAACATTCACACACACTGATTAACAAATGTTCAATATATTTTGTTGCTTCTTGCATTAAAATATATTTTTTTGCATTTTCTACTATATTATGGATTGAAATATACACAATAAAGAAAATACTTTGCTCTACATGAAATTGAATGTCAAGCCCCGTCAGGAAGTGTGATATGGGTACAGCTAAAAAGGAATAAATAAAGAAATCGCCTATTGTAATAATAATGAAATGTTAAAAGATGTTACAGGGTAAGTTAACATAAATATTGTAGATCTAAATTTTGTTTTCGGCTTGTTTTTTTTGTTCCACATCTGGATAACCTTGGGTCACATTCCAGCAGTAGTTGGTCACTTTTCTTGGTAAAATTTTTCCATTGCAAATATAAAAACTTTCCCCATGTTCAGTAATTAATGATTCACAATTCTCACTGTCAAACTAATTGAGATTCGAATTAAGTATATAAACTTTTACAGACGTATTGTATAAATTTACTCATACACAGGCCGACACACATTTTGGTGCCTGTGATTTGTTAAGTGTTTCTCGGTAATTTTGGGATGCAGAATCCAAAAAATATCGTCAGATTTGCTCTATTAGAACTAGTTTTTGAGATGCGGTATATCTGCCTATTTTTTGAATCGATAAATAGATAATAAAATCATCTCATCTTTTAACCTATATACATTTCAGGTTATTACTATTTATTTTATTATATTTTTTATTTTATTTCTATTTTATGAATACAGCTGCCCAGACAGATATGCATCCAATTACAGGGCAGGAAATATACAAAGAAATATGTGCACAGTACAGAGTAAACGACTTAATACTAAATGTTTTACAGATAAATAATTACTATTAAACTAAAAAGAGAATTTATGAGAAGATAGATTAAACAGTGGTTTGGTATGAACTAGAGGTTTACTTAAGAGCGATTCAAAATACATTGCTTTATACTATTAACACTACAATTAAAAATATCAAGGTTCGACTGATAGCTTAAGTAATTTGAGCACATATTGTGAATAGGCGACGATTTTAGTACATTTGTTCTTGGTGTAGCTAGGTAGAAGATGCTGTGTGAGCGAGTTTGAGAATATGGAACTTTGAAATGTATGGAACTAAGAATATCCGGGCAGTCAGTCTGACTTGGTAATAGTTTGTGTAAGAACAACACAGAAAAGTAGATCCTACGTGTTGCTAAGTCATTTAGATTAAATTTGGCTAGTAAGTCAGATTGTGGCGTGCCTCTGGAAGGATAAATTCCGTCAGCTTTGAATGAAAGATGTTTAACGTGCCTTCTCTGAACCCGATCCAAATTAAGGATATGAATATTGTAATGTGGGTTTCAGACAATACCACCGTATTCCAGTTTTGGCCGTACAAAAGCATTGAACAGGAGAGAAAGAGTGGAAATATCTTTAAAATGCCTAGATTTCTGTAGGCATTAGCAGTTATGTGATCTATGTGGGCAGTAAAGGTTAGTTTTGAGTCAAAGATGATTCCGAGATCCTTGAATTGAGTGCATCTCGTAACTATTTCATTGCCTATTTTGTAGGAAAATTTTATCGAGTTATTCCTCCTCGTAAAAGTCATCGCGTTACATTTTGATATATTTAAAGGTAATCTATTACTTTCACACCATGAATTTATTTTTGAGAGGTCATGCTGTAATCGATGGCAATCTTCTTCGGAGTTAATAGATGCAAACAATTTAAGATCGTCGGCATATAGGAGAACATTACTTTGTATATCTTGGCAGATATCATTGATGAAGATTATAAATAATAGTGGGCCCAAAACAGAGCCCTGCGGAACTTCTGACGTCGCTAATACTTCAATAGATGAAAACCCATGATACTCCACGTTTAATGTTCTGTTGCCCAGATATGACTCAAAGAAGCTTAGAAAGTCAAGACTTAGACCAAAAGCTGACAACTTCTGTAATAGGAGCCCATGGTCTAATCTGTCAAATGCTTTAGACAAGTCTGTATAAATTATGTCTACTTGACCACCATGATCCAGCGAATTTGCGATGGCATGTGTAACACATACCAAGTTGGTAATTGTTTTATTTACTACAACTGCTTGCTGAAAAAAGGCAGAAAATACGTGGTAAGGTATTTTTTTTTATATAAAATAGACATATACATTGATCAATCATCTCTTGAAAACTTTATTTTATAAGACTTTCTTGTATGAGGTTTACCAGAACAGTTTCGCTGAAGACTGCAGCAGTAGTCGGCCATGATGTGGATATCTCATCTTCCTTGATATCTTTTTTCCATAGTTTTTATATCCTGATTGAATCTTCCCCCCCGTTCTTTACTAAAATCGTCTAGGTTTTCTGGAAAACGGTCTATGATGCTGTGGAGGTAGTGAACCTTAATGCTCATGTTACAACCGAGCTTATTCAATTTGGAAAGCATCTCTTCCACTAATTCAACGTAATCCTCTTATGCTTTCCAAGAAAATTTTTAACTACATGAACAAACAAACACCACACATTAGACTCAACCTCGTTCATTGATTGTGTGAAATGTGGATCTCTTATAAGCTACCTTATCTGAGGACCATAAAAAATTCCGACGTTCAGTTTCCGTGCTAATCCCAAGAAACGTATGTGACAAGTAGCCAAAACAAGTTCCATCCCTATTCAATGCTTTCACCATTTACCTCATAAGCCCCAGTTTGATATGCAAGGGTGGAAGGATGATTTTGTCTCTCAACCAATGGTTCGTTGAGGACGTTGTATGTTCCTTCAACCATAACGTTCCTTGCACGCCATATTCTCTTAATCCAGTGCTTATTCTTAGCTCTGATGTCCCAAAGACATAAAAACAGGGACATTTCTTATAACCACCTTGCTGTCCAAGGATAAAGTTTACTATCTTTAGATAAATACAAATCGTCCACTGATGTTTTTCATACTTAATTCTTTTAAGAACTAGCGATATTGTCTCATACCCTGGTAGAATGTCCAATAGGCATAGAGCCATATTTATTACCATTGTGTAAAAGGACACATATCAAACTTCGCTTTGCACTATCAGTAACAAGACGCCATTCGCCTGGTGTGTAATCTGACAAACCCATTTTCTCTAAGAGGCCATTTATATCATTACAGAATATCAGGTTATTTTCCTGAGAGAAAAAGGGCAGCAGATCTTTCTCTCTTACGATAAACTGTAATATTAGTAACTGAATAGAGTTGGTTATTTTCATTTACTCTGGAGACAAGTAATTTGGAAGGCTGGGGTCTCTAATGAGATCATACAGCTATTGTTGAGTGAAACGTAGGGGATTTGCTTAATCTCCAGATCTATTTCAGGCGTTGATGTATCAATACCTGAGAGTATAGGCAGGTTGCTGAATGAAGGAACAGATATTTCTTTAGAATGCGGTAGAGGTCTCCTCGCTGAATCCCGATCAAGATATATCCATTTGTGCCGATTATTACGATGGATGCCTTTGATGTTTACGAGACAAAGATAACAGTCATTAAAATGGTTTTTTGGTTCCCGCCAAACCATTGGTATTCCAAACACTAGGCACTTCCTCTTTCCATTTTTGTCCACTGTCGCAAATATTCAACGAATGTTTTACATACGAAATGTGGAGTCCAACATTTATCCTGGTCCCCTAACTGGACGCCAAATATGCCCTTTTCGCAAAGTCAGAAACGGGTTTTCTGCTTTCTTTCATAGTGTGCTCATCACATATGTAACAAAAAACGTCTGGATGATTCACACAGCTACGTCTACTTACCGAAGCCATAGTTTTTTATACAACGTATCTCTCCACGAAAACAGTAGCAAACTGAATACCAAACTGAACTGCAGAATGAGGGCGTAAACACCGGCGACTATCGGCCAGCATGAATTATTTAGTGTGAGTATCACGTGGTTGAGGGTTGGGTTTTATGATCATAGGGAATATCCAGTAGGGCTATTTAGACCCTATTTTTCGGTAAGAAACTACTATTTTGGTCTCTGAATACATCATTATTTCATTAATTTTGCATTTTATCAGACCAAAATTTGTTATATTGTATCCCAAAAACTAGAGCTCCTACGAAAAAAATCGCGATATAATTTTCGATTCAGCACATCAAAAATATCTCAAATCAGTGCTTAGTTTTCTGGCACCAAGACAAAAATTTTTTTTTGTGGACCTGTGAATTGTTAGCTCTTCTGTTGCCAAGTAACTTATTAGCTACTAGCTTAAATGCATTACATTCAAATTTCTCCGTCCCTTGGAGTATTTCATCTAATTTATGTTCCCTAAATAGAGAATTGGTATTTGAGTTTGGAAAAAAATACCTTCTTTTATTTTCGCATCAGTGAGTCCACGCAATTTTGTTTGTAGATATTGGAAATTTGGCCCATTTCTGTCTATTGTTCTTACAAACTGTATTATTAACTCCAATTTGATATAAAATGGATGCAGAATAATCTTCAGTGGCTCATTTTAGATGGCCTCAGCTTCAGCAGTCAGCTTACCTCGAAGATCACTCACTCCTTTTTTATATAATGTAAAGAACATGCTCTGCTGTCCCATTCACAGAGGAACCAACGAAACTTTGTATAACCCAGCTGTATACATAGCAATAGGGCTATAAATTTTGATTCACTGCAAATCTGTTACTTAGAAAAATGTGGACATATAATCATATCAACCTATTCTAACTCACAGCTGCTACAGAAATATTTCTAGTCACCATTGCCATCACACCAACAAACCAGTTTATGTAGTAGAACAGTTTTCCTCATTAGTTTAGAGAGTTCATGAAAAGTTTCTAGTCTTCAGATTTATGCTCAATATTCAGTGATTTTAATAAACCAGTAAAGTCACTGCAAACTACAAGATCTCATTCTATTTAAAAAAACTGGATAAGTATTTTAGTCATTGTGGGTATACAGACAATTATATTTCTTAAATAATTGAGTCAGTTGTACTGAACATAATGTGCATATTATCTTTTTTTGTAATCCAAGTTTCAGCGTTTTGGCAAATAGCCGGGAACATAATTATTTAAGAAGATGTATGTTATACTTATCTGTGATAAGATTTGTAAAAGTTAGTAAATAATAATTAACAAAAATTTTCAGTTAATATTATTTTTCATTCCACTCTATATTTTAACTTTTATCAAGAAGAGGAACTTAATTTGTTTTTAAATTATTTCATTGACGCTAAGGAGTATTTCCACTATATAATTTCAATTATTCTGTTCTCTGAAGCCATTAATGTTTATTACATTAAGGTTTACAAGTTTGGTTACTTTGGATTCTTTAAATGTGCCGGCTACCCTGATGAAGCGATGCAGGCGGAAACACGTGTCGGTAGATATTTTAAAGTTTTTTAAAGTGAGTGTCAACTGGTGAGTACCTTGTGTTTTATTTATTTTTGGTTTTACTAGACAGAATAGTTGAAATTAAAAATAACATTATTGAGTCAGTTGTACTGAACATAATGTGCATATTATCTTTTTTGTAATCCAAGTTTCAACGTTTTGGCAAATAGCCGGGAAATAATTGTTTAAAAAGATATATGTTATTCTTTTCTGTGATAAGATTTGTAAAAGTTAGTAAATAATAATTAGCAAAAAATATTCAGTTAATATTATTTTTCATTCCACTCTATATTTTAACTTTTACCAAGAAGAGGAACTTAATTTGTTTTTAAATTATTTTATACGACCCTAAGGGGTATTTCCTCTATATAATTTCAGTTATTCTGTTCTCTGAAGCCATTAATGTTTATTACATTAAGGTTTACGAGTTTTCTTACTTTGGATTCTTTAAATGTGCTAGCTACCCTGATGAAGCAATGCAAGTAGAAACACGTGTCGGTAAATATTTTAAAGTTTTTTTAAAGTGAGTGTCAACTGGTGAGTACCTTGTGTTTTATTTATTTTTGGTTTTTAAGTACCTCTCATCCGTACTCTTGAAAAGGGCCTAACACCGAAACACGTGTAGAGTGAAAATACAATTTTGAAACATTTAAAAGCAAATTTTCTTTGTTTATTTAAAAAATATATAATAAAGTTTCATAAGGAGCCAACCGCAGAATCAGTACAATGTATAATTATATTTCCTTCTAAAAGGTTCTATTCTTGTTATATAGAACTTAACAGTTCCACTTTATTATTTAGGAGATTTTTTAGTCCCTCATTAGGTCGTTTAGATCATTATGCCGATACATTTTGGTTTGAAAGTTAGAGTTGGAATTTTAATCTGTTCTTATCTTGCTGTTTTTTTTTTTTGGACGCAAAAGTGACTTCTCCGCAAATATAACAAAAATTATCTGCGGTATTAACTTGAACATATCCAAAATAGTCAATTACTGTAAACCTATGGTATACAACAACAGAGTCAGGTACCGGTAATAACCCAATCCATACTGAGGGTGAATTGGTAGAAGTTATATTCATATTGCTGGATGTTAAAAAGATGACTCAAAATGAATAATTGTCGAATACTTTAACAGTGTGGCTGCACAAATTATTCTTTAAGTACAAAACTCAAAAATTGTACAAAATTCAAGAAATGAACTTACAAACGCGCTGAACACCAACCCCCCCCCCAAGTTTTTTGAGACTAGAGCAAATTAACAATTATAAAGGCCATATTGTCACCGAAACATTTTCACTCTTGACCAATGTTATTTGGAATACCTGCAAAAGAAAATACGGGAAAACTGTTCCTTATATTTTTGTTATCAATTGTGAAATTCACAGTTTGCATGATGTTAGAAATGAAAATGCTTTATTGCTTGTATCAGACGTAGCGACATATACACAGTGGCCCAGAATAAATCTAACAAGACTGTAATGGATAAGAAATTTTCTAATTTTGGAATGGCTCTTCGTGAATCAGTCCTGCTTAGTGTAAAACTATGATACAGCAAGAATGCGTTGATCAGTGTGTAACGAAGTGATTATTTTATAGAATTAAATTATGTAACTAGGTGCTATTTGTCTGATTCAAAAGATATTTTAAACATTGTAATACCGCGCCCTTAATAGCGATATTGTCAGTTGCTCATTAATAATAGTATAATTATTATTAGATGTAAGATAGGTAGTAGTAATCCGTTTGTATAAACATATTAAATATGCCGAGCTGCAGATAGTACGTGAATCGCGAAATGCGAATCGCGCATATTGTCCCCGGCACTCCTGTGCCTGCCCCACCGTGAAGGATCCCGAGATTGGAAACAAACAAATCAGTTTCCGTCTGGCCGCTGACCGGAGCACCACGCCGACCAGCACAGTAAGTAATCTTGTGAGTATAGAGGTACATACGTATATAAATTTAATTGCGAAGTCCGTAAAAGGTGACGTAGTTGCAATATTCCGCGCATGACTACCGCGTCCTCCTACTTCTGCTGTTGGCAGTGTTTAGTAGCTTGAGGATTTTTCAGACAAGTTAGTTTCCGTCTGGCTGCTGACCGAAGAACCACGCCGACCAGCATAGTAAGTAATCTCTTTGTGAGTATAAAGGTATAGGTATTTAAATTTAATTCGGGATTTTTCTAAGTCCGTAAAAGGTGACGTATTGCCATATTTCGTGCATGACTACCGCGTCTCCGCCTATTTCTGCTTTTGGCAGAGTTTAGTAGCTTGAGGATTTTTCAGAGCGTCCAGGACAGTACGTTGCTGTCGCCAGTACCTATCAGACGTGCCGACACTGACCGCTCTAGAGAGGAAGCAGCCCAGGATACGGAAGTAGGTATCAAGGTTTGATAAATAAAGGTTTGGTAGATAGAAAGTATTACTTGGCTGGTGTGTATTTTCCGGACATTGTTCAGCGTTTGTAAAACGCGACCGCCTCGTCCGTGGGGTCCGCGAGCGAAAAGACATATCCGCCTCATACCCTTCCCTCCGAGTATAGAACGGGAGAGCGGATGAAGGTTGGACTCATAACCGCGTTAACCGCGTGTCCCCTAGGCTACCTGAGCAAGTCATATTTCATTAACTGTAGTGTGTAAATTACCTTTTCTCGACCCGTGGCTTATCCGTTTCTTCACTGTAGTTGTCCGGCCTCTATCGTCCCGCCGATAGAGTAAAGTGGTGTATCTGACCTTTAAACAGAAACTGACGCCCGAGATATCCGTACCGTGAGCACCGCCGTAGTTTGGGGCGTCAAGGTGACACTTCTCCTCTTGTGTAGAGAAGAAGGGGACGTCACAAGTGTTATAGAGGGTGTTTTATGTAAATTTATAAAAATCGTCACTAATAAACTACCTTTATTTTTCAATGCATGAAAAAAATCCATTAAAAAAATGTTGTTTAAAATGCAATTTGCAATTGCAATTTAGGAGCATAAATATACTTTGTTGGAACTGTCATTTTTTTACTATTAATCGGTTTATTGAAAATTAAGATAAACCGTTATATAAAAAACATATTTTTCTGCTATTTTGTAACCTTATAATTCGAAAACTAACTAAAAATTTGGGTTATTTGTTTTAGAAACACCTATGTTTATTTTCTTAAAACGTTGCAATCATTATATACTTAATGAAATGTATTGTCTGAACGTTATTTGTAGCTTTTTCTAAATTTTTCTTTTTCTTGGAACCACATGAATAATTCTTGGTTATCTAAAAAACACAGTTAGTTATTCAGTATGTAACTGGAAAAATAAACCTCTGCGCTTGTGACTAGGCCAAAAGATTAAAAAAAATAAATGTTTGAATACGAAAACAGATTCGTTTTCCGAAACGTTAGAGAAATATATTATTATTTTTGTATGTCATATTGGTTGTCAAAAACACCCTGTGACTAATCTTTTGACACAAAGTCACAAGTGCAGAGGCTTATTTTTTCCAGTAGAATACTGGGTAACTAACCGAATTTTTTAAATAACGAAGAATGTACATATTCTCATAAAATCATCGTTAAATCATTCATTAGTTAAACTGTTTTGAAAATAATATGAAACGCTTAAATAGAAGTTGTGGATCAAATTTAAATATCATCCCGAAAGAATTGAGTAGAATTTAAAATATTAATAAGTGTTTCCTGTCCTTAGTATAAACAACATTATTTGAAAATCCAACCGTTTTGAAAATACAGAGCGTTGAAGTGAATTTCTATCGAATCCTTTGGGGAGAAATTTATCGTAAAAAGTTTATGTTTCAATTAAAATATTATGAAAAATGATGAATATTTGACATGAATTTCACCTGTTGTTTTTCATTGCTTCACTTTTTATAACTATTCCAAGAAAAAAATTACTTGGGATGCTTACATTAAGACTGGTCACAAACAATTGCATATTTCCTGATACCTCTTGGAATTTCAAGGCAGTATTCCATAACAAGTAGTACCGTTCCTTATTAGCCATGTCTATAATTATTTAGTGAGCTAGCTACCTATAATTATAGGTTTAATTTATTTAAAAATAAAATCGTGATTTTACTCGCCGTGATATTTTAATTATTAAGTAAATAATTAGATTTATGCGTGTCTATGAGAAAATTCATAATAATATTAAAGGGTGGAATTATCAATATTATTTTTCTTTATTATTTATGAGAATATTAATGTATGTTTTTAGAATTATTTTTTATTTAAAAAAAATCAATATCTGATTGTGTGCTGTCCTGACATTTTTTCATAATTTTAGTGTTTTAATATTTGTGGCGTCTCGGAAGAAACACTGAAATTATGAGACATTCAGATAATTTTAATAAATACGTTAATACGCAAAGATTTCTTTAGATGAACAGGCAATACTCTCCACCGCGGCTTTAGCGATACTAGTTCTTCTACTTTGTCTCGTATGCACCTCCCAGGAAGCGCCCTGACGCAATCTTTAACTTTCGTTTGGACTTCATATTCAGACGGGCAACTGTAAACTGTGCATACTACTAGTCGTGTACCCAGTGCGTTGGCTCGATTTGTATATTCATTTATTTCATCGTATACTATAAAATAAATACTACGTGCACGAAAAATGAGAACTCTACCTCTGTTCTGCATTGAGTGCATATCGAAATTGATTTGAAAAGTTTATACTTGTAAATATAAATTTTTGTTTTATTTTTGTTTGTTGTTTTTGGATATTGGAGTATTGTTAGAAGTATCTGGTAATATCCTAATTATTTTATGATAATCACACTTTCACAGTCTGACAACATTACGTATGGCTAACACAGAATTGGTTCTTTCCTAATTGATGAAGCTGACTTTCTCCCTCAAAAGTCCAAATCACATTTGCTCTACTTTTAGCACGGGTCTCAGCTAAACTAAGTTGTTTTACGGTTACAAAAACTGTATCAAAAGAAATTATTATTTCATTTACGTAGTTTAACCGTAAAGCAACCTAGGTTTGCTAAGATTGGTGGTAAAAGGAATGCAACATATTTAATTGCACAAATTATTATTAAAACGGCCGATTAAACTCACCTCGTTTAATAAGTATTATTTATTTAATAAAACTTTTATTACGCAATTACATAATTCAAACTTCTTCATCCTGATTTATATATAGCATATCGCAGTGCTGTCAATTCCCTTGTTACTCCCCACTGACAGGTGACAGGATTGCCAACCAAATATTTCTGCATACCTGTCTTTAAATAAAGATCATATTCATAATAATATTATTATTAAATTATAACGATTTCAAACATAACAGTAATTAATAATTCTTAATTCTGAATTCAGTTTATTTTCTTTTAAAGGCCCACAGATCATGATTATAAATAGGTAACTGTAAAAATGATAAATTGTCATTTTTATGGAGGTGAACATTTTCACTAAATTTATTTGGGGTTAAAATTATGAAGAAATCGCACTTAACTGATGTCATGTGTAATATGTATAAGAAAATACAGAGAATGAATTTAAGTAAATGTATGTCACACGTGACTAATCGGAATAATACGTATAAAACTAATATTGAATCATTGCATGATAATTATAAGATGATAAAGAAATATTACGTATATAAAATAAAATATTATTCCATGAACGATACACCATAGTTGCTTTATAATTAATACATTCCTATTCAGATTTTCAACTTGTGAAGAATATGTTTTGTAACAAACTTAAAACCGTTTTATGTACTCAGTACATCAATAATTAATCTCCTAAGTACGCAATGTGATAGCAAAATATTTACAAAACATTTTGATGTTATAAAAACATAATGCTGATAGATCATGTATTATATTACTGTTATATAATATTGAAATCTTATGATTCTATAGTTAATATATAAATACTAATGATGCAACTATATAAAGATGATAGAACAGTGTGATACAGCAAGGTTCTCTAAAATACCCGAGTCTGGTAGACTGGGAATGGTTCAGCAATATTTTAAACAATTCTAAAAATATCTCTCGATGGCTACTGATTTATGTTGCTGAAATAATAGTTGACAAATTACAAGTATCGTAGGTTATGTATTTTCTCTACATATTACTCCGCCCATGGTTTTACCAGAAATCAAACGTTTTTGTTGGTTTTCTTTATGTAATAGTGACTTCCGAAAACGATTTATTTTGATTTTAAAGTACACTGAAATACCGCTGTAACTACTGGCGGTTTACATTGACAATGCTTAGTAAATTGTGAGGTAGTAGTGGAGAAGGAATATACTTTTAATATTCACTTTTGATTACAAATACTTTCCTAGAAATGGCGCAGGTGCAGGTTTTAAATCAATTATTTAACGGTAAAAACTGTAAATGTAATTTAGTTGAAATTAGACAAATTTTATACCACAACAGCATAGAAATTGAATGTGTTACTATATGTAAAAGCTAAACAAGATTCTCCAAAGCGATAAATACATATAAAATTTCCAATAGTGACTATGTACATACATACATGTAAATAATGGGTAGTACGCGAATTAACGAGTTTAATAAACTTTCATGAAATGGGTTATCTGATTTACATATAGATTATCTTTGACCATGAATTTGGTAAATATTATCAATTAATTTATACAACAGTTCATCAGATAGCTTTTCTTCCACTTCCGTTAAATTCAACTGAGGATGTTTAATTTAAAATAATTTGATGTCATTAAAAACAGCTTTGATCATAATTTAATGATTTATTCGCTGGGAACATATGTCAGTGCTCCTATTACATAGCAATATCTTTCATAAAATTGTATGAGGGCTCGCTGCGTGCTTCAAATGCAGATTATTGCCTAAAATTTTGTGGACCATTATTTACATTTTATCAGTTTAGGGAATCAGGAGAATGACAATATGGAAGTGAAAATTTGCTGTGTTCTTTATGACTCAGAATAATTAGGTTGTAATAATATTAAATTGGTTACCTGTTTTCTTTATCTATTTACGTTATACTTAAAATATACATGTTTGCATGTTTTAGTTTATAACTGCCATACAGTATGTTGTTTTTTGTACACTCAAAAAAGACAAGCATTAGCCGGACATAAAAATTACAGAACTCCATTCAAGAAAATAATATTTTTTCATGACAAGAAGATTTACAGTTCAAGCAAACAACGAGTAATTTAACACATAGGTATAACTTTAATAAACATCATTGCAACAACACAGAAACAACATGGGAACATCATAGGAATAAGAAATAAGAATGAATAATTAAATAAATCGCCATTATTATTCAAACGTTCCCTGGATTTGCGTATTGTGCTTAAATGGGGATTTAATAACATCTGTGGTGTTCTTGACTCACAAGCTTTTGAATTGTGGTATGCTCAACCTCAAATAAAAAATCTAGAGGAGATAGATCTGGAGATCACGACGGCTATTTAATAGGTCCATTGGTACCAATCTAAGAATTAGTAAATAAACGATTTAAAAAAGTTACACATACTCTTGTATTATGTGCTGCAACACCATCTTATTGGTACAATCAGCTGAGTCGAACATCTAAAGGAAAATGGTGTAAAAAATTCTTTAGTTTCTAAAAAATTTAGATAGAGTTCTTGATTTATATTCCCCTCAAAAAATGGGGTCCAACAATTCTTGTGTCTAACACACTAAGCCATGCATTGACACCAAAATGTTCTTGCAATAGGCTCCATGCAAAAATATAATTTTGGCATTTTTGGAACCTTTATTTAATACAAAAAATCGCTGCCAATTACTTGGGGATCAGAACTTCCTCACCGTACTAAAACTCGACGTGTTGTGGAGTTTATAATAAAAGTAATTTTTGACGTTTCAAAAAGGTCACATTTTGACGTTTCAAAAAAGTCACTTTGTCGTTTCAATAAAGTCACATTGGTGGAATGTCACTAATATTTTTTTTAGACATTGGGACCGATTTTGCTCATCAACGAACTGAATCTCTTCCATAACCTGTGGAATGTGTGTACCAAAGTTGAAAGCTTTATCTCAAAAACTGTAGCTGCTATCGCGAACCACACAGATAGACATACAGACACATAGACAGAAAACTTTTTCTCTCTGCAATATTGTGTGTCGTCATAAATCGTCGACATTCGTCTAGAAATGCAATAAAAATTTTCAACATTTTTTTCATGAATACATAACTTCCTCGAGGGGTGAGAAAGTAAAATAGTGTGTAAAGGATATTTATCTTTTCTTTTACAAAAGTTATTCAACATTAAAATTTGAATTAGTCCATTACGCGCACAAACATTGCCAAGTGGGCAGACTGATATAGTGACGTCATAGAATAGCAAGCATCGTAGTTGCTATTGAATAATGAACACAAAGCAGGCAAAGTAGCCTTAAAAAGGCTGTCAAAAATGTACCGTGGGACAGTGGCGTACGCGAAATTAACTAATACGAGAAACAATAAACTGTTACAATTTATAACAATGTATGTAATATTTACTCCCTTTACTAGCTTGATGAACTAGCTTGCTTATCCCAAACTGGAGATGTGTAGCCATTTTGCAGCATCAGGTATGTGTCTATGGTTGTCTCCATGAGTGATGTTCGCTTTAGTGAAAATAAATTCTTATATTTTGAAAACGACTGTCCGACATATACTGATGTAATACACGCATACGTAAAATAGTCTTTGAACTCACTTAATGGATCTGGGGCTGCACCATCACATATTGTCTTAATTTGGTAAACCGGTGTCTTTATTTAACACCTATAGGGCGTAGCAGTAGATTTATTTGCAGTGACTCCGCTAACGACAACGCACTGTTTTCTAATTTTTTTATGCTTTCATGTAATGGTTTATAGTTCTTCGCAATATTTCTTAAAGCTATTTCAACAGAAATATCTTCAAATTTTGTCTGGCTTTCCTTAATAACTGCAGCTTCATCTGAATTGAATTGTAGTATCACAGCTTTTATTTGTTGGAAATAATCAGCATAATAAAAAGTTGCCTGCAACCATGTTCCCCAACGTGTAAGAATCGGCTGTGGTGGTTCAGGAATACTGGGGCACTTGCTATGAAATGCACGGAGACGTTTAGGAGATTTAAGGAACACTTTTTTGTACTTGTTATTAATCCACCTCTGGAAAACCATTTCGAATAGTTTCCGCCACAAGATATAAAGCATGAACTATACACGTAACATGTATAAACGTACAACCTTGTTATTGCAAAGAACGGCCTACTGAACGCATTGTCACGGCGCCATCAAACACAAACATCAACACTTGACTTTTGGACAGTTCAAATTTTTCTAACGTCTCCAGCATCACCCTGGTGATTGTTTCGCTAGTACACTGACTTAGTCTTTTGCTAGCTAATAACAATAGAACTGTCGATGTAAGAGGGTCCAGTACTCCTACTATAACATTTAAAATAGAATTTTTCTTTAATCTGTTGTCTCTTCAACAAATAACCACAGCCGTGTATTTTTTAATTTACATTTCATCTTATTTACCATGTCTACGTGTATAGTTGGTAGATAGTTACATAACGTTGTACGACTTGGTAACTTCACCTGGGCATTTTATTTATTCCCGAACTCTCGAAATGGTTGTTTATCGAGTATGTACAGGGGAACATCACAGGCAATCAGCACTAATAGTAAATCAAACATAAACTGTGTTGTCGAAGGCACGCCATTTTTTTTTATTTTTATAGTGTATACTATTTACGTGAAGTCCACAATCACGCTTATCCCAGCACATCAAATCTTTCTCGCACACTTTACAATTTATTTTAGTACCATCATAGAATAAATCCGGGAATTCAACTATGAATTTATTCACTTTATCAGCAAATAACCGTTTTATACCCCTGCGTACGTCTGCTATGCTTTATTATTAAATTAATATCAACAATATAGTACAACAAATGAAATAAAAACACAAAAACAATATGCAATACGCCCAAGTGACTTAACGTGTACACAACTCGAAAGCTAATAATAGACTGGACTGGAGAAAGAGTTTCGCAGTCAAGGTGAATGCCGGCGACAGTACATTTGTACTTTACGACCATGATACACAGAAACGGCAGCTTTAGTGATTACTGTTGTTTCTTAAAGCAAGACGATTTGACCTCCTATAAAAGAAAAAAATTAGCTGACCATATGTTTTTCAAAAATTGATCTCTGTCTTTGTAGATATATCTATGTTAGCCTAATATATATCATATACATCATTTGTATATAGTAATAAATAGATTAGTAAAATTAACAATAATGTTATTCTTGCCCATAATATTTTATTTATGTAACAAGAAAACATTGTGTGTTACACTTTTTGCTTGTCATTTCTGTAATCAAAAGGCTTTATTTCAGTGGGACATGCTATTCAGGTACATGTTAAAAAATATGTATTTTTTTTGTCCGCCAGTATAAATTTTCAACAAGCACTTCTTTAAGTTGACCCTTTGTAGATATATTGTAACATAAATATTCTAATAGGTGTTTATTGTAATATTAATTATCTCATTTCTGTTAATTCTTATAATTTCACAACTTAACGTTACTTTCGAGTTTGATGCTTGGAATCATTAAACACATTTAGTATTATTTAACGTACCTTTTAGGTCCGTCATAATTGTGTACGTACAAGTAACAAGTGTGACGACATATTTAAATGTATATTCAAGGGGACTGTTCCGATGAGTAGATAACAAATGATAACCTTTTTAACATGCGCTACTAATGAAATATTAAATCGAAGTAGCAGTTAATTATATATAAAAATGCATTTAATTAATTAATAGAACTGTTTTATGCATTCTGTATGTTGACATAAAATAATGACATCTTCATAAAATCACCAGACTGTGTATAATATATAATACGGGTAATATATTTAAAATATAAAAGTAAACACACGTTGTAAAAACGAAATGAGTAGTGGACCATTATGTGAGCAGCTATTTATCAGAAAATAAGGACTTGTGGTTCTTATTACTTAATTTATAATAAAACATGCACTTTTATCTTTATTTCGTTCTAAAATTTATTGATGCTTCTCACATAAAGTTGTACATCAATAACAGACCATCAGTGTAATTGCATTTTCAAATTGTTTTTTCAGTATTGCAAATAATTAGTACTAGTAATCAAACAACCTTTATTTCGTTCTTTAATGGATTGATGATTCTCACATAAAGTTGTACAATAAAAACAGAGCATCAGTATAATTGCATTTTCAATTTGTTTTTCCAGTATTGCAAATAATTAGTACTTGTAAGCAAACAACCATTTTACTTAATTTTATTGTCACCTATTAGTAATAATTTTGTAAAGTCTAACACAAGATGTAAGAAAGAGATAAACCGAGCTATAAATTTAAATTGCTTGTTGACATCGAAGGGTAACTGGGTTGCAGCAATAATTGTAACATTGTAACAAAGGCGCCACTGGTTATCTATTTTCTTTGCCGAAAGCGACGTACAACAAAGGACATAGTTCAACAACTCGAAACGTCTTTGTTTCAATTTTCACAGACAACAAGGCATAGGTTCTTCTGTATTTTATATCTTGTGTTGTGCTGTAGGTATACATTTGTCTTCATTTGAAAATTTTCCACGCGCAATTGCTCAGGAAGTGATGATAGGAAAACAAGTCCAATAGTATCTTGTTAGTTATGACGCACAAGAGTGGTAAAATTGAAGAAAAGCTGGACAAAACATGCACAACTAGCAAACTACCCTTACAATAATTTGATTAAAAGATAATTATAGTATACAAAAGCTGTATAGAAGCTGTTGATTTTCAAACTTGTATAAAGGTGTCATATAACACAATTTGGTTTTGGGTGCAAAATATCTGCAATTTAACCAATCTATAAAACTGTTTTATAAAAGATTTTTTAATTACTGTAAGAACTTATACTGTAAGGACCTACTTGTAGTTACGCAAAAAAATTATAAGAAAAATATCTCTCCTTTGTTACAAAACAGTGTTACGCTGTATTTGCCGCTGAAAAACTTTAATACATTGTACTGATTCTGCGGTTGGCTCCTTGTGAAACATTATTAAATATTTTAAATAAACAAAGAAAATTTGCTTTTAAATGTTTCAAAATTGTATTTTCACTCTACACGTGTTTCGGCTTTTTAGGCCCTTTTCAAGAGTACAGATGAGAGGTACTTGAAAAGGGCCTAAAAAGCCGAAACACGTATAGAGTGAAAATACAATTTTGAAACATTTAAAAGCAAATTTTCTTTGTTTGATTAAAATAGAAAAACTTTAATGTTATGATGGCAATTGTAAAAGAAAATTTCAGCTATTTTTCCAGATTGTTGAAATGCATTATTATAAAACCATTATATAAAAAATATTGTAAAACATTAATTTCAAATTACAGACCTACTTCTCTCGTACCTTCAAAAATACTAGAAGCATGAACAACTTGTAGGCCATCTTAAAAGTAAAAACAACCTTACACATTGTCACTACAGATTTTGCAAAAATTGCAGCAGATCATATGCAACGTTTGAACTTCTAGATCATATAAGTAATATAAAAGGAGATAGACAAGAGCCCCTTGGAATGTTCTGTGATATATGTATGTCATAATGTATTCCAAGAGACAGTTGTTTATCTCCTATTATAGATCTAAGATCTAAGGCGTCTGATTGTGTGAATCATTATACGAATATTCTATAAATAAATTGGATTACTATGAAGTTAGAGAAATAACAAATAATTGGTTTAAATCATACCTCAAAAATCATTAAATATTATTCTTGTTTGCTTGCATAATAATATCTCATGCACGAAATTTTACTGCCAGTCATGGAATATCAAATATGGAGTACCCCAGGGTTCCCTTCTGGGACCAATATTATTTCTAGTATATTAATGGTCAAGTTAATAATTATTATTCATCAGTAAAATGTTCACTATACACGGATGACACAAGCGTTTTCCTTACTACTCATATATCGATACTTTAATCACAACAGCACAAATGAAAATTACCGATGTATCTGACTGGTTCACATCTAGCAAATTATTACTTATTTTAGAAAAGTCCGTCAACATGTTATTTCAACTCAACAAAAATATACCCCAAAATACATCGATCTCAAATGTAGGAAACCTCGAACCCGTTTGCAGTACGAAATTTCTAGATTTGCACATTGATGAAAAACTTGAGTAAATGTAATGTAATGTAAATGTAATCAATAAGAAATTGTGTAGCACAGTTTTTGCAATAGTAATTATAAAAAATCATATCTGTTTTAATTCAGCTAAGACTATATACTATGCGATCTTTCAATATGGGATTGAATTTTGGGGAAATTCGACAAAAATGTAAACAGTAAATTTTTAATTCAAAAGTCCACCCACCTAGACTTATGTGGTCTAGGTGGGCGGATACGACTCATGTCGAAATATCCACACACACAATATAAGAAATAAAGACACACATCTACCCCAATTTTATAATTATTACAATATTAGCCAAAGGAATCTTCTGCAGATGGGTTTACACATCTTTATATAACCATTTACCATAGCATATTCAAGCAATTAGGAATTTAAATATATCAAACCTGAATTAAACAATTATCTGTCATTTCACGTATTTACATTGCCACAGAATTTTTTGGATCTACTTGCAATTTTAAAATGTGGATCTGAAAATTTTATTTACATTTGAAACATCACACATCTACAAAAACATAAAATGAGCTAAGTAAGTTTAGTTTCTGTACTGCATTTTTAGTGTTATTATGACTATTACCATGTAAAAATGATATGTAAGAGTGATAATTATTGTGATTGACAATAAATTCGATTCTATTAATAATAACAGTTTTATTAACGTTCCGCTGAAGTAAGTTTTTCACCCACTTTTGTATCAATCGTCATTTTATTCAGACATTTAATGGAGTAATGTAGTGTAATCCACAAAAGAATATGACAATATCAAAATTCACTTTTTATTAGAAGTTTTGCTATAATTTATCATTAGAGAAATTGTTCTAACTGAACCACTTTTTGAGGTCAAAATTATATTCGTTTTTTTTAATACATTTTTGTGAACGTTCATAAAATCATCAACACATAAAAATGTTAGATACTTAAAAAGTATATATATACTATCACAGTGAAATGGTCTTCGTAGTCAAAACTAAGTAGTAGGAATAATCACAATACTTAAGGGGCCTAGTCAGGAAAAAGCTTCGGATAGCTGTCAACTCTCTAAAAAGTTTTTATACATGCGCCGCTGACTAATTTTGCTCTTGATTATACCTTCACTGGACGTTTTATTCACCGATTTCATTGAGGTGCGAATCCCGATAGAGGTAACACTTCCTTGCTCCATTTGTAGTGACAAAGATACTTATTTAGAAAATTCGTTTTAACCAAATAGTAAGGAATAAAAGTTTGAAACTTGCTGAGCATAATAATGAAGATTCATTCTAGAAGACATGTATGAATTTTACCTTGAATTTTACCGATTGATATCATAATTCAGGAGCTAATCACGTTCAAATTTCACTTATATTTACAGTATAAATTTTCCCTACATAAAGTGAAAATTAATTAAAATAGATATACATGTACCTTCTAATACACTTTCAACTACTCATCCTCCCAATTTGGTGTAATTTGATCAAACCGTATGGAAGAAATAAATGTTGAAAAATTACCTTACAAACACTGGTTCGATTAGCCCTCTTAAACGGAATATTACTGATGTTCTTTATCGAAATTCCACGTTCGAACTTTTTCTAAAATTTCTCGACGGATCTGCTCGAATATGAATAGGCGAATATAACAAAATGAAATCAAAGGGTACGTCTCTGTTTCCTTAATAGAAAAAAATATTAACTAGAAGATTATCCACAAGATCTTATTGATCTCGTTCAAAAGAAAACTAAGCAGACAACATTCAGTTTCATTAAAACATATATATTTTGATATATAACTTAGTCTAAAGAATAATCTGATATGGTATCAGAAACTTTTTCAGTTCTCAAAATAACACAATATTCCTTCATATTTAAAAACAGTATTAGCTTTTCACTGTTAACATAGATATTAATAATCATAAGAAATAAACTCCTGGTTTGGTATACAGAGTCTCAAATAAAGTCCATGTTTTCACTCGTTGAAAGCAACAAAAAGCCCAGAAATACAAAGATTTTCTTATAAAGGAATAAATCTCTCGACTGCTGGCGTTACACATGTATCGATATCGACACTATTTTGTGTCATTCTATTGAGGAAACCAATTCTAAGGATCTTCCGACTATTCTGGCCAAAAAAAGCCGATACTCTAATCCCCATTGCGGCTTTATTAGATTCATGATACCACAGACGTGGTATTAGTTTTTCTACAGGGCGCTTTAGAGGTTACGAATTAATATCTTTTAGTGACTATTTCCCACATGTATCTACATCCAATAAAATTTCTTAATTTTTTGTCACAAACTCGAATGAAAACACTTTATTAGTGGCAAAATTTCAAAAAAGTCTTTAGAGTTATTGCCACTTAAATTAATTCTGTTAATATAGAAACCTTTCATTAAAATAATTAATTTTTCGTTTGACGTAACTAATAGGAATCGTTTGGGCGAAGTGTCAATTAAAGAACATAATAATGTTCATTGTGTTGAATTTGAAAAAGTAGTTCGATAAAATATATCCTTTTACTTCTAAAAAAATTCTTTCCAACTAGAATTTATTGATTTAAAATAATTACCTATAAAACGATTAAAATTCCAAATACAAACAGATAAATTGAACAGAAAGAATACATTATTTTATAGTTTTTCGGTCCTTAACAGACGTTCAAGGATATTTTCACAATTCATTGTTATTATATTTAATAAATGAAGAGTATACAATTTTAAAATGCCACAATATTTCTACATACCGTGAGAGTAAAAAGTGCAGTATTTTTTTTGTTTTTTAGAGTTTACACAATTAACAGATATTTACAACTGTTAAAAAACAACTAACTATTTTTTTTTACCACATTATAATCTATTCTTAGAAAAGTTGTGTACATTTAATAATAATAATAATAGGTAGGTTAATCCCATATGAGTAATTATTCATGGTAAGTCAAACAGAAAAATTCTCATATAAAGGAATTTTATAAGAATTTTTCTGTTTGTCATGAATAATAATAATGTTTATTTAAGTAAATAATGTCACTTCGTAGTTTAGCAATTTTCATAATAATAGACATTAGAGAAAGTCAACAAAAATACAGGAGTAAAAGAAGGCCACAAAGAGGTTTTAAAAATATCCTGATATACATGGCATTTAATTTAAATAAATGTTACTTGCCCCTGTACAGTCGTCTTGGCTCACCCTGTATATTCGAAAACAATTTCCGGTTATAGACTTTTTTTGTCTAGTATACTTTGGTTTTTAAGTCAAGTTGTTACAGTTGAATTCATCATTGTGAGAAATATTTATGTATATTAAGTATAAAAATCAACTAATTCGTTAACTTTAATTATAAATTACATTCTTAACATCACATTTTCAAAATTCACTTCAAAAATTATTATTAATAATATTTTATCCATTTGCATTAAAACGTCACGTTTTAAGGTTATATCGTAGACGTCATGATTGCTGTTTAACATTATATCTCTGTGAGCAATAGAAATATCAGAGACAACCACGGGACATTCAAGTACATATAAAAATATGTTCGGTTTTAGGTATAATTACTGACATACTTCTACCCTTGTTGTACATAGGAGTTTCTCAAGGAATTTATCTTTGTTGCAGTTTGGGAAGATTTTCGTAGATGCCGCTGGCAGCACAGGAAACGTCATCGTTGATGTAGGATCTTCGATCATAAACACATGATCGAAGTGTAGGATCCAGTCGCCATATTGTTTGTTTTGATGCTGATATTGTGTAGTGTGTGTCGTTTTTTATTTTATATTAGATTACGAACTGTAAAATACTGTGACTTTTAAATAGGTACTATTTTATTTGAACTTTTTAGTTATTATTGTTAGTGTATATAATTTTATTATAGCCATGCCACAAAAACATTGTCTTATAAAAAATGCACTATTTTCCAGTCAATGACCAAAAGTAAGTTTGTGTTTTGTGTTTTAAAGGTATTTAAATGAAATTGTTTCCTTTTGTTAGGTCCAACCTTTTGCCATAAACCCAAGATTTCTGTTCACTGAATTCATCTTTGATAATGTGAACTTCTCATTGTATTCCTGTTCTGACCGTTATGGAATTGTAACCAGGGAGATCGTGCAAGCTGTGTGGAAAATTGGGATTCTTTGGTGGTGTAAAAAGAAAAAACCAAGAAAACATCCAGAATCATAAGGATTCAGAAAAAATCTAAACATAAGCTGACGACATTCCAGCATCGATAGTTGTTGATATGAGGTTTGTTCCAGCAGCAGTCAGAAACAGTTTGCAAACTATAAAATAAATAAATATGTTTTATTTTATTAGCTTCTTATGGCTTGATAACTTTAATGCTATTATTAATATTTTTTTATAATTTCAAGTATTGATGTTGCTTGAAACTGTAATATGTACATATGCGCCTACCTAATAAGTTTATATTTACCCAATAATTATTAATTAGGTATATAATTTATGTACCTACGAACAAGTACATCTTCGTTCTTGTGTAGGATATGTATATTTATTTGTAAAAACCTATCGGTGTTTATAATATGTTTTGTTAATGTAAACTTTACCTAAGCAATTAAATATTATTACTATTATATTTGTTAAAAGTATTGTTAAATTGCAGACCACATTGTATAAATAATGTGTAGCATTAATCGATGTTGATACATATATCTGGGATGTTGGGAAGCAAATGTACATTTTTTTCCTTATTGGTAGGCTTAATTATATATTTTTTGAACTTGCCATATACGTTTTGAATTACATAGGTACCTGTTCTTCAAGAAAGTATTATAATCATTATTTAATTGTAAAATGTTTAACTTTTTGTTTAGCCATTTATTTTTCTGTGGTTTAGTTATTTAAAATATCTTCATAATTATTGCATTCGTTGTGGCTTGTTATTTTATTGATTTTCTATCAATAAACGATTTATTTTACCTGTTTTGTTTTATTTCTTCATTAAAATGTAATTGAAAATATAACAACAGCCAACAAAACGCATCGCGCGCATTTTTAAATCACGGCTCATCGTCGCGCACGTCATCTATTCTAATCTTCCCAAACAGTAGACCAGTGCAATATTCCGAATAGAAACAATACAAGTACTTGAACGTCTCGTAGTTGTCTCTGGAAATATTCAAATTCTAATGCCATCAGTTACCTAAATGTCATTTATTCGAATATTATTGGCAGTGTTCAATTGTTGTCGGAATTGCACACCGAGTTGATCTGTGGTCACGTGAGCTCGTCTGTTTTGTATAGACCATTCAGTTATAAAGATCGTTACCTTGTGTGTGAAATGAGTAACTATAGAATACCAAAAGTTTCAATAAATCTCAGGCCGTGGTATTTTATGATTCACCTTGAATAAATATTATTTTATATAATTTTCTTATCTTTCTAATTTTTCTAATTAACGTTTTATATTTTATATTTGTCTTAATAAATATTGATACGTGTTTACATAATTTCACATTCATTCGACAGGTGACCGACTTTGATATTTTCTGGCTAGACTTTCTGCGATTCTGTGTTTTCTATCACGTGATAACTCCATCGGTTGATTTCCTCCCCTTTCATAGTCAGTCGTCGTAGTGATTGGACATATATTTTGTAACTTGTAGTGGTGAAGGATTGAAATTTTGATCCAAAATTATTTTAGTGGATGTTAATCATCGTTGTTTTGGGATTATTTCTTTCACCAATTTAAAGGATGCTACTTAGTATCTTATCAGCTAAACGCTGGATTATTTAGGGTGCTGCTTAGTATTTTGTCAGCTAAATGCTGGATTGTTTCTACACACAAAAAAATAAACATGTGTATGGACGTAGGACTTTGCCCTCTAGCAGAGTAATTTTTTTTAAATTAGGACGATAATTAACAAGTACTTACTTGTGTTTCTTATTAAAATTTTAGGCAACTGTCAAGGGGTTTTCACTGGGCTTTTATTAGACCACCAGGAGACTTGCACTGGATTCCGGTGAATGATTCTTAGGAAAGGTGGCTTACACTTGACTGTTATTAACTATCAGGGGACTATCACGGATTTATCATAGGACTTTTACTTGGTGAATTATGAATTTCATCGTCGAGTTTTGTAATGCTGCAATTTGGTTAATGGAACAATATTACTCTGGTGTTGAAAAACAAAAAATTGAACACACTTTCCACTTTCCAGGTTGTTTTAATATTATGTGTTTTTTTTTTGTAAACTGCATGCAATTGCATTTGATATAAATCAACCTACTGGTATTACATACTTTCGTTTTAGAGATAGTTTATGAATTTAAAAATTTCACATACCTAATTGTAAATATTTCTTTTATATTTAAAACTTGGCTGATTAACTGGACATCAAGTCCATTAAACATTTTATTAAAATTATGTTGTTTAATTTCCTAGAATAGGTTTCATCAAAAATATAAAGTGTGGTAAGGTATAAAGTTTATACGATGTCAATTGAAATTGGTCATTGTTACAGCACAGGACTGTGCGCACTTAACTTGATATGTTGTCCTATGAATTTAGCAATGGTATCGAGAATCGAATGGTAGTTGAAATTGTGCAGGCGAGTCCGAGACTGGCATTGTAAACAGCCGAATGAACCATCTACGACTGCACGTGTTTAAAGATAATAAAACAGACAGGCCCACTAGTATAAAAAAAACTCATTAAATCGTTTCTCCGCAATTACGTAGACTTGTGAGATGTGCCGGCATTGGCTATGGTTTGAGGACGATGGGCGACGATTGGCTGGGATCATGATATTCGTCAGTCCGGTTGGTCGGTAGGTGTTTAAGTTTATATAAGTCAGTAGTCAACGTGGAGTCGATTACCTAGTTATTTATTACATTTGTCCAGTGCAGTGCAGAAATATCTATTACAATATCAAGTGTGGTTCAGTTTATACTTAGTGTTCATATTGGTAAATATTTATTACTACATAAAAGGTATTTAAGATATTGTATTATTTACTAATTTACCATGGCTTTCTGGAGACCATTTGAATAACGCCCGAAAATCCCGAAATAGTTGAGCCTGTTATTGTCGAGGAAGACGAAATAAATTTAGAGTTTCAAAATAAAGATTTACACGTACAAAGTCAACGCATTATTTTAAATATATATGAACGTTTAAAAAGCGAAAATCGTGAAAAATGTGAAAAAGAAATAATAGAACGTATTAACGAATTAACTAAAATATCAAAATCAACAATTTATCGTGTAATTAAAAAAGGAGATGTTATAGATCACGGTACAAATAGGAAACGGAAAAATATGAAATTAAAAAATATTGATGATGCTACCAAAGATGTAATACGGCGTATAATTTATAATATGTATGAAAAAAATATAGTTCCTACGTTAAAAATGATTCGAGAAAAATTAAGCGATTATCCTGATTATAATTATAGTTCTTTAGATACACTACGAAATGTTTTATTAGAATGCGGTTTTAAACATAAAAAACTTGACAGTCGTATGGTAATTATGGAATCGCGACGTATAGTAGCACTTCGGGTAGATTATTTGGAAAAAATCAGAGAATATCATAAACTAAACAGGCATATAGTGTATCTAGATGAGACGTAGTTTGACACGTATGATGTAGTTTAGTATGGTTGGGTAGATGGTTCAAATAATGTTTTAAATACTCCGTGTTCTAGAGGAAAACGCGTTATCATACTTTATGCGGGAAGTGAAAACGGGTTTGTACCTAATGCGTTGCTCTTGTCGGCCAAAAAAAATATCGCGGTCTTCTGCAGACTATCACGAAGATATGACAGCCGATCTAATCGAAAAATGGTTTTCAGAACAGCTTTTACCAAATATTCCGCCTAAATCGGTAATTGTATTAGATAATACAAGAAGTATTATCACTCGCGAATATTAAATAAAATACCAAACATCAGTACAAGAAAGGAAGACATTTTAAAATATGGAAATTCCTGTAAAAGTTCCAATAAAGCGCGAATTACTGAAAAGAATAAAAGAACATGGTTTGGGCACCTTTAAAAGATCGTTTGCGAAAATGTAATGACTCTCCAACGTTAAGCGCGGTAGTAGTTGATCATATAAGAGAAGTAATAACTGACCTCGACGATACTGATTTATGGAAAAATTGCGTTCAGCATGTAATTAATAAAGAAAATCAATATCCAACACTACCCCCCATTGCGCCGATTATAATTCCTCTTCAGAAAGTGAAGATTCGGACGCGTCAACTTTTAGCCTTTAACTTTTTTTAATATACATATATTTTCAGAACAAAATATTTAGATATTATATTAGGTATGAAGTTTACTTTTTTATTGTTACATTTCTTGGAATATATTTTATTTAGTTGACAAGAAATTTTAATTTAAGTTACTTTATTCTAGAGACATATTTTAATTTTGTTTTTATTTATGTTTTATCTAAACAAATATTTATTTTTGTGGTACCAATTCTTTGCTTTGGTTAAGAAACTTACATTTTTATTTTAGAAGAAACTTTAATTTTATTTTTTACTATATAACATCCTTGCCCATCACTAATCTAATCTGTTCCATTCCCTCATCCTGGCAAGGATATGTTCATACCTTCTCGTTGGTCCTTGCTGAGTAATAACATATTTCAATATAGTATGGGTTAACTTTAAAACTAAACCCAATAAATTTAAGTATTTAGACTTTATATCTAAAACTGATATAATATTTCAAAAATATTTTATTGGCGAAATGAATAAAAACAGCCTATCTAATAAACAAAAAATAATAAAAATTAATGCAATTTTCAAAAAAATATAACATTTTCTTATGACAAGCATTTCTATTTACCTCCGCCCATGTACAATAAAGAGATGCCGACGGTTTTTGCAGACTTTTAGTTTTAATACGATTTCAATTGACTTCGTACAAACTTTACCAAATTCTGTGGTCAAATATTAATTGTTTATTTCTTGAATTTAGAGTACCTACTGAGAAGCTGAAGGCACCAGTTTCGTTTGTATGACACTGTTAACCCAACCTGGGATATAACGAGTTAGCCGAGGATTGATAAGGTGTTCAATTTTATTTTGATGCAACGTTTTACTTGGCATCCCAACGTGTATTAACGTAGCATTGTGACGGATATCGTTACATTATGACGCCCAACATAAAAAAATTTTACAAAGTTTCTAGCTATCATAGAACTCGAGGTATCGAAGTCGGACGAACTATTGCCCCACGCTGTATATAAATTGGTTTCTCTATAAAACTTGGCCTATCTTTATTAAACATAATCATAATATTATGATTGAAATTTGTTTTAAAAGGTTTTTAATCAATGTCCGGCATAATATTTATTTATTTACGATTAGTAAATAGCTGATTATATAAAATATATGTAACTATTATTGAACAATGACGCTTCACTATTATCAATTTACAACGAGAAATACATAAATATTTTTATGTAGACAAAATGAAATCCCTTTAGCACAGCTATGGATCGGATATGCAGTCCTCAAGACTAGTATATCTGTGGATGCATCTGTCGCTTTGTATTGTTACAAGCCCATGACAATACAATATGATTTTATAGTTGGTTTCCGATATAAAAAGAACTGTTACAACTGTAACCTGCTTGCATTGGTTTTCTCCCCTTAGCACAATTAAAACTAACTGGGAATCCAAAGAAACAAGGTATTAAAAAAAGAACAAATCAGAATAATGAAAAAGTGAACAATTCTTTTTTTGTGTAAATTTATTTAATTTATCTTTCATTAAAAAAGTGGTAAAGTGATGAATTTATAAAACAGTTATAAAACATGTATCTGGTGATCCTTTGCAAAATACTGAATAGAACATCTGTATGTGACGTCACGTTTCTTAAATTCGTTACTTAGAGTATAAACAAATAACAAATCATAACCTTACTTCAGTTTCTTATAATATAGAAATACCATTTTACTTATTTAATAACATTTCAATTTTTTGTCTCCTTACATTTTTAATTAAAATGACAAGTTTCTGTACTGTGGTGGATTGTGAAAACAACGTGGCAAGAGACAGTGCCAGTTTTTATAGAATTCCATCAGTCCTTGATAATCATGATATTGTTTAAGATTATCACGGACTGATGGAATTCTATAAAAACTGGCACTGTCTCTTGCCACGTTGTTTTCACAACCCGCCACAGTACAATCAATTTGTGTGTGACAATAATCACTACACGTGATCAAAACCAAGTTTTCTGACATAGGAAACACAGGAATATGTTCACCATAAAATATTACAACCAATCATCAAACTATTATGTAACTAAATAGCATTTAGGATTATAGCCTCTTCTTTGTTTTACCTCCAAGCAAGTTAGCCACGACCATAAGGTCATGTGCCGCAGATGCTCTATATACGGGTACCCCCTCCACTTTTTGTCTATAACGACATTTTATCCCAAAACAAATAAAATGGGAAGCTAATAATTTTGTTCGTTTTGTTTCAAATATATAAATATTTTAAATTGTAAGATGGGCAATAGTTCTTCAGGCATAGATGTGTTGTTATATTTTCACTACGCTCTCAATGTTTTTTTATGCTGACATAGAAAACTTGACCAAATAGCCCTGATGATACTAGTAAATATTATCGAAAATTTGATTAATGGGATATTTTTCAATCATTTTTTTACCTAATTCAGTAGCCATAACCTCATTTAATTCAAAAAAAATTAATCAATTTTTTTAATCAAACATAATCGATAATACAAATAGGGGATGGTATTAGCTTCTCGGTTTTTGTTGCGGAATGGGCTACACATTTAGACACAACGGACACACACCAAATATCCGAGTATGTTGATTAGCTTCTGTTTCAAAAAAGATCCCAGCTCCTCGCCTCTGTATCTAACTCGGGACTCCAGAGGAAGAGGCCAGTGTCCTTACCGTTCGACCACGACATCACAAATATTTAAAGGAAATTACTTTAAATATATTAAAGAAATTTGCTTTTTAATGTTTCAAAATTTTTTTCATTAGAAACTCGTTATTCGGCTTTTTAATTAAGCCTTTGTCAAGAGTACAGGGAATATTAAACAGTAAAATTTGTGTTCATTACTAATATACCCACATCTGATACCTACTATAAAACTATTGTAAAATATGCTTTCATAAGTTGGACATTACTTTATTTTTTTAAGTCTAAATTATTTTATCTAAAATATGATGACCAGTAAAAATTTGTTGTTCATTCGTTAAATTTTTATTATTTTTAACAGCTTTACTTATTCCTAGTTATTCTAATAGATCAATTTTCTTTCCTTTCTTTTCGAATGGAGTAATTTAACATTATTTAAATCTATAAAACGACTTAAATCTATAAAACGACTCTTTTCTATGCAATGTGTTGACATGCCCATACTATATACATTGTTTACAACAGGTCTTTTGTGTTCCTCGAATCGCTTATTTACATTTCATCTAGTTTGTCTAATGTACATAGCATCGTAGTTACTATATTTTAACTTACATACTCCTGTTTTTTTGTAACTTTTCAATTTTGTCTTTATTATTCATTAATATCTAACCTAAATTACTTTTATTTACTGAAATTGTTCTACGTCTCAGTTTATTAAGTTTATTACTAACTCTGTTGCTGATCTTGATTGGATTTACTATGAATTATTGTAATTCATAGTATATCTATTGCAAATAAAAATGGAACCATTCCACAGGCACATACACTATTAACATTTCCATTAAGCGAAGAGAATTTTAAAAAAGAAGTTAATGTAATTAGAAAAATTGCAAAAGATAATAGATATAAAGAAAGCCTAATACATAATCTAATACAAAACAAACAAAAGAAAAATTTACGTAGAGAGTTTTATGATGGTTCCTCCCAGGAATGCAATAAGAGATATAAATGTATTAATTATAGCGCTAAAATCAGCAACAAAGTTAGTAATAAACTTAATAAACTTGGATATAATTTCAATAAATAAAAATAATTTAGGTGAAATGTTAATTAATAATAAAGACAAAACTGATACCTATGTCACAAAAACAGGAGTATATGATTTAAAATGTAGTGACTTCGATGCTGTATATATTGGACAAACTGGACGAAATGTAAGAAGATGATTCGAAGAACACAAAAAATCTATTGTAAACAATGTATAGAGCACGGGTAAGTCAACGCATTGCATAGAAAACAGTCATTTTATAGATTTAAATAATGTTAAATTACTCCATTCGGAAAAGAAAGGAAAAAAAAATTGATCTATTAGAACAATTAGAAATAAGTAAGGCTGTTAAAAATAATAAAAATTTAACGAATGAACAACAAATTTTTACTGGTCATCATATTTTAGATAAAACAATTTAGATTTAAAAAATAGTTTTATAGTAGATGTGGTTATATAAGAAATGAACACAAATCTTACTGTTCAGTATTCCCTGTACTCTTGACAAAGACGTAAACAGTCGAAACACGTGGAGAGTTTCTAATTAAAAAAATTTTTGGAACATTAAAAAGCCTTTCATATATTTAAAATATTTAATAATGTTTCAGAAGAAGCCAACCGCAGAATCAGTTCAGTGTATTGCAATATTATGCTTGTCTTCCTTTCTTAAATATTTATTTTAATGATACTCCTGCTACTAAAAATTGTTCAAAGTCACTACTTTTCACGCTTGATATATTGGCCTCATTAATAATTTTAAATTGCTTTAAACGCATTTTAGTTTAAAGCAAAAAAGTGTTCCACTATCAAATAAAAACAGCGCCTAAGTCGTATTCAAATTGCCTAAAATACGACAAATGCTGCAATATTACCCCACTTACGGCCAAAAAGCGGTTGAAAGGACCAAAAGTTTTGTAAAGATAATGTCACGGTGCTGTCAAACTAGCACCTGGCTTGTTGGCAATTTTATGGCATGCTTCTCTCCGATAGGTACCTACTGTATAAAAATGAGACCCTGAAAATAGTAAATGTTTGAATTTCATCTGACATTTCATTATCTACGGTATCTATTACTTTGAAAGCTTGCCATATCAATTAGTACGAAATCCTATTTATTTACGATTAATGAAATTTTTTAGTGAAAATTTTACTTAAAATCAATTTTTTTCACCATTTTTGATAAACGATTTATATTTCATCAGGTAAAATTTCGTATTTTATCTTTTATGTTTTGTGCTGCAGATTAACTTAAATAATAATTACAACTATAGCAGCACACGATCTAATATCCATTTTAAGTTGCAAAGTGGATATAACATGAACATATCTTAACACAAACATCACATAAATTAGACAACCCTCAAGTCCAAAGTAGGAGCTGCACAGGCGGAGGTTACACTGATAAACAAACGAGGACACACGATGACTCTTTTTGACTTTGTCAGGGTCAAATCCGAGATTTAAACCATAGAGTCAGCATGCAGTCAAACCAGCTACACTGCTCTACTGAGCTCCGTACTTGTAATATTTTTTATTACATTTATAGTTGATGTTTATAGAAAATTAGGCTTAAAAACTACATCTCAGGTAGTCATTCTAGTTATGGGCTTACGTACAACTCTCGTACAACTAATAAAATGAGAATAAATATAGTGAAATGCAATGGTAAACGATTAATGTACTCGCGTAATCAATTGAAACTGAAAAAAACAAAACTATATTTTAAATGTGGGTGTTGTTAATACTTAATTACTGAAGAAATCTAAGATAAATTTTCCTTAGTTAAATCTATATAAATTACCTAAAGCTAAATAACAAAGCACTAAATTATATGTTGGTTTTGCACGATAATAAAGGTGTTATAAATTGAAAACGAATATAATATATCGCAGTTCAAATAAATAAACAAGCAGATATACGTATAAGACAGAACCCCCACCACCTACATAGAGCGCAATTGAGGCCTGGGGCTCCGACGATCAGCAGTTTGCAATTGCATTTCGATTGATAAAGTAAAGTTTCAGGCGCTTCGTTGTGTTATGCTAAAAATATCTGGATGGGTTCCTTCGCGAAATTCCGTAGACGGGTATATAATAATAATAATAATAATAATCATTTTTTGGTGTTAGTACAAAAAAATGTTTACACAAGTCACAAGAAAATAGTGGAATAGTGATAAAATTGAGTTAAAATTGATCGTGTATAAATGCTTAAATCTAAATAAAAGAATGTATAAAACAACCAACTTACAAATACCGACATAGACAGAAATTTTATGATAAATAGTAGTATTTTACAAGTCTAAAAGATTGTCATTAAGATATTCCTCAATGGAATAAAAGGCTTTGTCCTTAAGATACTTTTTGATTCTTTGTTTGAATTTATTCAAGTCGAAGGATTTAACTCTTTTGGGTAATTTGTTATAGAATTTAATGCAGTGATAACTGATGCCATCTCTAGATTTCGTAATTCGAGGGACGTTTTGTCTTATGTTATGTCCAAATCGTGTGTGATATGGGTGCCTCTCACGCTGTTCATCAAATGTATGTAAATTGCGTTTAATATATAGAAGACACTCTAGTAGTTATACAGAGGGCATAGTAAGGAAGTTAAAAGTCCTAAAATGTTGACGACAGTCGTCTCTGTATTTTAGGCCAGCGAGGATCCTAATATATTTCCTTTGAAGACTAAAGATTCTTGCACTATGAGATGAGTGTCCCCAGTTCAAGATAGCATAGGTCATAAGAGAATGGAAAACGGCATTGTATGCTGTTGTAATAACCTGCTTTGTAACTGTATGCATCAGATTTCTCAGTAGAAAGATTTTTTTTTTACAGGGATTTGGATAAGTTTACTATATGCCCTTCCCAAGTTAGCTTAGGGTCAATGTACACGCCAAGAAATTTTACCATAATCAATATTGTTGTCTTGGCGGAGAGTAAAAGTCTGTGACTGAGCCCTGTTCTGGTTCAGGTTCAGTTTATTTGCGAGAAACCATTGCTTAATTTTCGATTGTGTTCTCACAACCTCCTCTGTCTGTAGATTATGATCCCTATCAGAGTGAAAAGCCATAGTGTCATCAGCAAATAATATAAAAGTAGCGTTATCGTCGCAGTTAGCAAGGTCATTTATATAAATGATGAATAGAATGGGGCCAAGTACCGAACACTGCGGTACACCATGTTTTATCGTTGTTTGGTGTGACTCCTTATTGTTGTATGACACATACTGCTTCCTATCTGATAAGTACGATTTGATGAGTGATATGCTATTATCATCAAATCTGTAACGTTCTAGTTTTCCTAAGAGGATGTCGTGGGACACACAATCAAATGCCTTTGTTAGATCATAAAAGGTTCCATTGCATTGCTTGAATTGCCTTGTTCAAAATTTTGCAGTACAATATGCGTTAAGTTATTTATTGCCAAAGTTGTTGATAGTTTGGTTCTGAACCCATATTGACTTGAGTGAAATAGTTTATTTTCTTCAAAGAAATTTGTAATTTAGATCTTTAATACCGCCTCAAAAATCTTGGCCAATATGGGAACTAGAGAGATAGGTCTGTAATTGGATGTATCCGCTGTACTGTCCTTTTAATAAATAGGTATAACCTTTGATAATTTAAGTGCATCTGGAAATATATTATGCCTGATGCATTGGTTGATTAAATTTGTAAGTGGATATATAATGATGTTTTTAATAGTTTTTATGATTTGTACATTTGTATCATCATAGGCATCTTTACTTTTACTATTTTTTAGGTTTTCCAGGATCTCTCTGATTTCATTGTAAGAGACTTCTCTGAATATAAAACCTGGGTTAGGAGGTACATTTGCAAAAAAAATCAAAAGGCCATTTGCTATATAAAATAAAACGGAACTAGACTTTAAAGTCTAACTTTCAGAACTTTAAATACACTTTAGTTGCGTCTGTAGACGTGGAATGGCCGTTTTCAACCTACAAATGGGTTTATAATGACAGGCGCCGGAATATAACTCCAAATAGAACAATTTTTAATAATACTTTTATTCTAATGCCAAAAAATAATTGTTATAGTTCATTTAATTTTGGTAGTGTTTCTGACAATACAGAGACATTTTCGGTATCACTCTCGGTCTCGCCACCGAGACCGAAAACGAGAGCGGGACAGAGATACCATGTCCGAGATTGAGAGAGAGACCGAGACCAAGCACCGAGAGTCTCGTTTGATCTCGGTCTCGGTACATATTTTTTTAAATGGTTGCCAATTGTACATTTTCCTTTCAATAGAATTGTGTAAATTAAAAATAGACAGAATTTAAGAACGAAACGAAGTAAAAGATCCCTAAAAGAATTGAACCATATTTTTGTAAAAAGAATTTAGCGAGAAAATAAAATCGAACAGAAAGATTTTTATGAATACTCGTACTAAACTAATAAAAATATAACAATGCAATATATCTAATAAGTAAATTTCTCTAATACGTGTCATATTAAAATTAAACTTTAAAAAAAAAGTTAAAGCTATCCTGTAAGCCCACAAGTTGCCCATGATTTCATAGAGAAGACTTCTGGCAGACTCTTTGTTTAAATAGTTTCGATGTTTCCGTACTACTAGGGCTGCTTTTGAGAGTAATCTCTCAGGAGGTACTAACGTAGTCGTTACACTGAGAATATCTCATGCCCGATCCACTGGTTTGTTAGTATTTTCTTCAGTGTCTATAATAACATGCAACACTATAACCTCCTCATCCTCACTTCCAGTTTACGGTGTTTCTGGCACATTTTTCCGGTGTTTCCACTTACTATCTTGTGAGCTTTCAGGTATAGAACTTAGGCGTTTGCATTTTGATACCATGCATTCATCCGTTAAAAAAGATTGGGAAAATTAAACATAAACTCTAACTACTTGCATCACAATTGCGATCACGTTGCTTGTCTTGATTAGTTTAATAGCTTAATAGCGCAGCGCTAGTGAGACGTGCATGCACAGATTGATAAATTCGCTAGATAATCAATTATTCAAGCTCAATGGTACCGAGACCCGATAGTCTCGGGTACGAGACCGATACGTACCATGCGGAACCGAGACCGACACGAGACTGAAGCACTAAATTTTGGACATTGCAAAAATCACCCGTCATAAGTATAAGGTAAGATATTGTCTATTTTGTATTGTATATCATTTTTGTACATGAATGTATTGATGTGTTCACACTCGAGCTGATTCCGCCACTGATATTCGCGAAAAAAACTAATAAAACACAAAGTGTATACAATATTATATTAGGTATAAATAATCTGGCGATACAATTTTCCATTATAGATTTGTCTTTAGGAACAAATATATCTGATATTAATTAAATTAACAAATATTTCCACGAATTTACAAATTTTCCACAAATGATGTATTTAATAATGAAAATATGGTATAAAAATAAATGTCCACGTATTTGAATTAATCGGTACTGAATAATCGATGGGGATTGCTATCCTTAAGGGGTGTATTGAAAATAATAGCCTAATTCGACATCAACATCTGTTTATCTCACTTTTCGCAATGTAAAATAAATGCACCTCCCGTTGCGACTTTATGACTTCATATTTATTATTATAAGGGTTCTGCAGGGTGCATTTGTTACCAAGAATTTGTATGCTATATTGTTTAATTATTCTCGCAATAGGTACGTAATTTTAATGCAAATCTCATATAAACTACTACTCTGTTTATAATTAACTGTTTATTAAATTTATGTTAGTCGAATTATATTATAATTAACAAACTAGTTATTTGGTACAAATGTTGATACAAAATTGATAATTTGAGTTATTAAATTAGATTAAATTATTTTAATTATACGGGGTTTATTTTAATAACCATTTCATAGTTTGTGAATTTAAATTGAATTTATTAGCTATTTTCTGATTTCAAACATTTCTTGGTAAACACGAAATTTCAGTCATGAGATTTTTCAACTATTTTGTATTACATGGGAAAAATAGTTAACGCAATTATCTTCATTATTTCTTTTAATACATACCCACATGTTCTAAAAATGCACGGTAAAAATTCAGTAGCATATTCCATACATCAAATTAAGACTAAGAATTCCTGTGAAGATGTGTCCTATAACACTTCGCTTGGAGATACAAGGTAATGAAGGGCTATCAGAGTTAAATACAACACAAAAAATAAACGTTCTCGCACTGTACATGCACCGGAAGCTATCAAATAACGCTTAAGTACTGGATATTACTTCACAAAAATAACACTTCATACTATTGTAACAATGGGAAATTACATAAAATCGCCGGAACACTATCGAAATAACGTGATTCCTAACATATTCAACATAGGCTAGTAGGACTCTAGCAGTGTTGATATTTCTCGTTACTTCGCGGCTTGTTTAGAGTCCGCAGTGGTTGTGTTCACGTTTTCTTCAAAGTCTCTGGACAGCTTCTGCTTTAAATTTAGGGGCCGTTTAATCTATGCGATGTGTTTTTTTATATACCTATAATCTCTTGAATAGTATTTCGTATTTGTTAAAAATGAAAATTTCTTAAAATGGTATAGAAGTTATCCTATAATCTAGGATTTTGATTTCTGGTCACGATAATTAGTTTTAAAATAAAAGTTATCTTCAAAAGTTCTTGTTTTAGGTTACAGATTAGTTACAAGAGAATACTGGCGACTCTTAAATTTGTCTTTTTATAAATACACATAAATATAGCATGTAGAATAAATGTTTATTTTATTTATTTGAAAGAAGTTATTCATTTTTAACAAACAAAATGAGTATAGAAAACACAATTTAAGTTTTTCTTAAAAATAATTTACATTTTTTATACGTATTCCATCAGTAAATGCAGGGCAGGATTTAGCCTTGGTGCCGCCTTAGGTCCAAATATTTTGCCGCTCTCCCTCTTTTAATAATTTGACACAATTTTAATAACCATTATTTTTTGAATGGGTGATACCTACTTTTGAACATATAAGCAACGCATACAAGGGAACAAGGGTGTACTTTACAACTAATTAGAAATTTTATATTTACTATTAAATAATACAATTTTTTGTAGGAAAGGCATCAGTTGCATGTATCATCGTAATTAATACATACATTTGAGATGCAAGTAATGACCTGATTTACTCCCCACTACCCAAATTAGCAATCTATTTAGAGTAGAAATCTGTGCATTTTATGCAATTAATAATAACTTTATTGTTGAGCTGAGTTAAGTAAGTTGCCATTCGTAAATTTGAATTTGATTAATTGGCATAGACTAAAATATGTCTCTGAGCAAATGACAATCAAATGGTGTACAAATTTTGTGCATGAACTTATACCATTCAGAAAAAGATATTTTTCTAGAAATAAATTTCACAAAAAAATATGCCTTCGACTACATTGCATGAAAAATCTTCCTCACTGTATAATATTGCAAACTGTCAAAAAAGATAATTTGAGTAACTGTTTTCAATTATTTCAAAATATCTCAAAAATTATTTACAATTTATCTCGGGATTGAAAAACTAACACTTTGAGCGATGTTTTATGAATATTTTACAACAAAAATAAGTATATAAAAAGGTTTGTTGATATATTCTTTTTAATTAAACGGAGCTGTATATGATTCAAAATTATATCTGAATTTAATAACAAATATGCTTATTATTATCGAATACATGTAGATTAAGATAAATTTACTCGTTGTTTTGCCGCTGTCTTCGTTTCCAAGTATTTTATAAATAAGACAGTTAATAATAGTTAATACATGTTAATAACGATTAATAATGTATTAGATACGGTGTTATTTATCTCCCTCCACTGATTGTAGATATGTTCTTTTTTAGGATTATAGTAATTTCCTTGATGTAGAACAGATTTTTTTATAATAGGCAATTGACAGAAAAATATCTTTATCTGAATGGTTTAAGTTCATGCACAAAATTTGTACACCATTTGATTGTTATTTGCTCAGAAGCATGTTTTAGTCTATGCCAATTAATCAAATTCAAATTTACGAATGGCAACTTACTTACCTCTGCTCAACAATAAAGTTATTATTAATTGCGTAAAGTGCACAGATTTCTACTATAAACAGATTGCTAATTTGGGTAGTGGGGAGTAAATCAGGTCATTACTTGCATCTCAAATGTATGTATTAATTACGATGATACATGCAACTGATACCTTTCCTACAAAAAATTGTGTTATTTAATAGTAAATATAAAATTTCTAATTAGTTGTAAAGTACACCATTGTTTCCTTGTTTGCTTTGTTTATGTGTTCAAAAGTATGTATTACCCATTCAAAAAATAATGGTTTTTAAAATTGTGTCAAATTTTTAAAAGAGGGAGAGCGGTAAAATATTTGGGCCTAGGGCGGCGCCAAGGCTAAATCCAGCCCTGCATTTACTGATGGAATACGTATAAAAAATGTAAATTATTTTTAAGAAAAACTTAAATTGTGTTTTCTATACTCATTATGTTTGTTAAAAATGAATAACTTCTTTCAAATAAACAAAATAAACATTTATTCTACATGCTATGTTTATGTGTATTTATAAAAGGACAAATTTAAGAGTCGTCATAATACTACTAAATAATTTAACAGTTCAGAGGGAAATTTCAGTCAATTATCATCATATACACATTCTGCTGAACATGTTATATAAAATAACCAACATATTCGCTTCCGGTTATTTCTGCGCACAAAGGCAAATTCTCGCATTTATTAACGTTTATTTTATAATGGTGGAGCAAAGTTTGGCTTGATTATAGAGGGTAGGGTCAAAATATTTGTGTCAATTTTGTATTTTGTTTGAAATGGAGGTGTAAATAGAGTTTTTTGGGACAAGCCTCGAGGTCAAACTATTTAGAAATTTTTTTCAAAATCCTCTACAAAGTGCATAATTTATTTTTGAGTAAGAGAATTCAACAACGAGGTTACAGTGCTTTCCTCAAAAAATCTGAACTGAACACATCAATTAAAGCAAATATAATCGTAACACGAACATTTTGAAAATATATTTTTAATAATTTATTTGTTTCAGGTGAATAGAGTTATTTAACTCTTATCTTTGAAAATAAAAAAAATAAAACACCACATTGACGTTAATTTTGAAAAAATTTAAAAAAAAGTTAGAAACATTTGTGAACGAAATTAATGAAATATTTAATACCATTTATTAAAAAATAATGATAATTTGCATACATAATTTTACACTACTAAATGAGATTAACCTACTTACTATCTATCTGAATATTTACTAATTAACGATTAATTTTATAACATATTTTTAAATCTATTTCCTACTCAAAATAAACAAATTTTTCCAGCACAAAGTCAGATTAATATTGAATTTTTGAATTTCTTTTTCCTGATATGTTTTATGTTTTAATCTCCCATCCTTCTCAAACACTATTTAATAATCACATATATTGTATATTTCTTTATATTAATTAGTTAAATTAATGAAGTCGCACAAAGGCAGTTATTGTTTAGGCAGCTCAAAAACTAATATTTTATATAAATATAATTAGAATATAATGAAATATTAAAATAAATGTATTGCATTATATCAATTTGGAATAATAAATTGAATTGAATTGAAAAATTTAATTGAATACCTAGTAAATAAATTAACATTGCGAAAAACCATTATGTAATTATACTGGCATTATCCTCAGTTTTATTTCCTCTGAAATTTTGGAGAAACAGCAACACACCCATTAAAAATAATAATAATAATACTCTTCCGTTTGAACGACTTGATCTCACATTGTCTTTATTCAATACAATCCAAAACAATTAGTTTTTAGTGTTGGACACTTGCGCTCGGAAGCAACCCAACGTAATGTGACAGAGTTACATGTAAGTCGATAAGTTGGACGTGGGCGAGGATATTACACATATTATAATATTAAATACTCTGCCTCTCTATGAAGCTACATTAAAATTAAAACTGACAAAATGTATGAAAAAACCAATTAAAAAAATTAAAACCATATTTGTACTTAAAATTTTTGGTTTTGGTTTTGGTTACAATTTTCATATTAAGGCAAAATTGGAAAATATAAATCCAAATTCCACTACAAAGAATTCAAAGATGGAACAGTTATGTCGGATTGCCTGGTTTTGTTTTTAATTCCTATTCTTAGGGTAGTGGTGAGAGGTATGTGAAACTTCTCATATGGTCCAAATGCTACTATCCGACCGACATCATAGATGTCTCTGTGGGGGATAGCGACTTGCGAAGCAAGTACCGGGAGCGGCGATCTCTAGCCCAGGTGGACTAAACTACTGCTATTAAATATGATCTGAACGAAACAACTACTCAGCGGGCAAATACCCCGACTGCATTGGATTATACCTTCAAATCATGATAGATCGGTAGTCGATATCATCTGTCAATTCCTAACCAGACATAGACCGGTTTCGTACGTATTAGTTCTCCTCAGTATGCCATAGGTTATGGAACAGACAAATGATAGTGGCCAACCTGCTAGTCCTATACTGACTAAGGTAAATTGAGTAGTGGTAAGTAGTGGTGGCTTAGTCAGTATATGACTAGCAGGTTGGCCACGATAGTGGTGATAGTTTCACACACCTCTCACCACTATTCAATTCACCTTAGTCAGTATATGACTAGCAGGTTGGCCACTATCATTTGTCTGTTCCATAACCTATGGCATACTGAGGAGAACTAATAAGTTCAAAACCGGTCTATGTCTGGTTAGGAATTGAAAAATGATATTGGCTATCGATCTATCATGATTTGAAGGTATAATCTAATGCAGGTCGGGATATTTGCCCGCTGAGTAGTTGTTTCGTTCAAATCATATCCTATTCTTAGGTATATATTAAATGATAATTATATTTACGAATTTGTCAGTGAAATAGGAATATATATATAGTATACACACATATAGACAAGAATATGTGTGTAAAACAATAAAATAATTCATGATAAAGGAAACAGAAAAATTCTCATAAAATTCCTTTATTAATGTGACCGGTTTCGTGAACAAATTAATTACTTCACATCATCAGACACAGGAATTTTTATAAACATAAAACCAGGGGTAGTCAAATTAGAATTAAAATAGTTTTGCAACATGTCAAATTATAAGTAAATGTAAGATATAAATTTTGTTAGTATCTAATTAACTTTTTTAATAAAATTTCTAAAATTTAACGTGCTTCTTTTAAACACATACATATACTACAATAGTTAAAATCTAATAATTAATTAGATTATACAATAGTTAAAATCTAATAATTAATTAGATTTTAACTATTGTAGTATATGTATGTGTTTAAAAGAAGCACGTTAAATTTTAGAAATTTTATTAAAAAAGTTAATTAGATACTAACAAAATTTATATCTTACATTTACTTATAATTTGACATGTTGCAAAACTATTTTAATTCTAATTTGACTACCCTGGTTTTATATTTATAAAAATTCCTGTGTCTGATGATGTGAAGTAATTAATTTGTTCACGAAACCGGTCACATTAATAAAGGAATTTTATGAGAATTTTTCTGTTTCCTTTATCATGAATAATTACTCATATGGGATCAACCTATCTACGTTAATAAAATAATTTTTAAGAAAACAAGTTACAAAAAGAAAATATCGAATAGGTGAAAATTTTGACAGATCGGCCTCAAGAGCCTGTAGACTACAAGCTCCAAAATTGTCTACTTGTATACTGTTCTAAATATAAATAGCGCTTACTAGTGCGGAGTTCGTGGTAGTGTAGGTGACATGTAAGTATAATCGACATTTTCAAAATCGCAGTAAGGATTTTAAGGTTATACATGGAACGTTTAATATTCCGATAGAAGTTATAAAGGAACTAGAACACTCCACTTTATGTCTTGCAGAAACTTTCGCAATCATCGATACATCGATACATACAAGCGGCGTTTCAAAAATTGATAGATACATCCAGCATGCTAGTTAGTATGCCAAAAACTCGTTCATGCTTAAAAATCCCGATTATGTGAAACTGAGTTATCTTCATCAGAGTGTTGTCTTCAGAGGATTTGTGAATAATATTGACAGTCCACGAATATTACTTCAGTTGATGTTGATCCGTTATAAGAATATCTTCACAGAAAAACGCAGGCACTTAATCGAAAGGAGAGTAGAAAGCTTGCTTATATTACAAAAAAAATATGTTGGAACTTTAAAACTTCCACTTGTAACTTTTGGGTGTTTTTGTAAACGATAACATTCCGTAAAAAATAATTAAAAATATGTTTTTTGTTTTTACATATTCCAAAAAATAAAAAAGTTTCAAGCAAAATACAAAATTTCATGAATTTCAGTTTTCATAATTTTTTCGCAAATGTTTTTAGACAGAAAATATTTTTTTACGGATTTTTAACATTTTCAAAAATATGTCGTTGTATGTATGCCAAATTTAATTTAGCCCTCTATCTCTTCAGAGAAACGAGGTAGCAACGATGAGTCTTGAATGTAAAACACCCTGTACATTATATTGCTTTTGATTTTATATGACGAATAATAAGCCTCACATGTCCCGGACATTAAACCGTTTTCTGTTATTATTTTTTTCCAATTTCCGTCTCGATTCTCGGACATATTTGATATTATATAAAATACTTATTTATAATTGGTATTAGTATCGTCTTTATAAATATAATAATCCAAATTAAGTCTGTATAACATGACGCCAGTGAGACAGGAATAATATGACAAAAATATTAACAAAATAAATACGGAAATATTAACAAAATATATACGGAACACTGTTGCGTGCTTCCTACTCATCTCCTGCATAACTAGTTTTGAAACTAATATCTATTAAGATACGCTCTAGTTTCAGCAGATTATTAGTACACTTCTGAAATTCTGGATACAAGTATAATTTTTTTACCAAATGGACTCTGCAAAAGTCTTTAAAATGGATTGCTTACTTTATTAGCTAATGTATATATTTCTTGGTATATAGGGTACTGAAACGATGTTGTAATAAATATATTAATATTAAAATTTCCCAATGCTATTTCCATGAAAAGGCAATAGTTATTTACGTAACAAGATCGGAGAGTGATTCTTTACTGGGCGAGCTGGCAATTTCTAGGGAGATCTCTGAATGCCAGTGAGCCCTTTCTGGGTGTGTTGTGTACAATATTTTTTCTGCAACTGACTCAATAATGTTTTGTTTTTAATTTCAACTATTCTGTCTAGTAAAACCAAAAATAAATAAAACAAAAGGTACTCACCAGTTGAACACTCACTTTAAAAACTTTAAAATATCTACCGACACGTGTTTCTGCTTGCGTAGCATCGTCAGGGTAGCCAGCTTATTTAAAGAACCCAAAGCAACAAAACTTGTAAACCTTAATGTAATAAACATTAATGGCTTCAGAGAACATAATAATTGAAATTATATAGTGGAAATTCCCCTTAGGTTAGAATAATTTAAAAACAAATTAAGTTCCTCTTCTTGGTAAAAGTTATCACAGATAAGTATAACATATATCTTTTTAAACAATTATTTTCCCAGCTATTTTTCTTCTATTATTTTTGGTTTTACTAGACATAATAGTTGAAATTAAAAACAACATTATTGAGTCAGTTGTACTGAACATAATGTGAATATTATCTTTTTTGTAATCCAAGTTTCAGCGTTTTGGCAAATAGCCGGGAAAATAATTGTTTAAGATTTGTAAAAGTTAGTAAATAATAATTAGCAAAAACAAAAAAAAAATTCAGTTATTATTTTCCATTCCACTGATATTATTTGTTATTGTTTTGCTTCAAAACTGTCATAATTTACCTTCCGTTCTTAAAATACTCAACAAATATTAGTGATATGATGTAAGTATTCCATTTACCAAATGGCCATAATACTAACTGCTGAAGAAGTAGAAATTATTAGTAGTAGTAGTTACTTATTTTACTAGGCAAGTAGGCCACAATGCGCCCTTTTTTACCTAGGGACCTACAGTTTAGCGTGGACTCCGAACCACGGTCCTCGACTGTCAACTAACCCACCGCCTGGGCCTGCCCGCCTGCACCGCTAGCAGAGTGGCAAACCTCCTGGGTAGGTCTCTTCGACCCTCCACCCGGGCTTGCCTCTCCGCCTGCATCAGGCTAGCGGCCTTCCCGGGATTGTCTGTTGACAGCCTACCGACTGTTAGATGAGCTATCGTTCATCCATCCAATTGCCGGACTCGATCAGTGCTGCTTAACTTCGCTGATCGAATATCGGATATTAAACGGATGTCCATACCTCATCCCCCGTAGAAATTATTAAATTGTTAAGTGACAATGTACATTCTACACGTGAAGTTGCTTGTAAGATTAACGCGAGATATCCAAATTGTCTTCCAATTTCATACACTGTAATCAAAACTTTAATTTAACTAAGTGCAAACAGATCTGGGAAAATAAAACGAAAATATCCTGATAGCTCACTGGCCGACACAATTTTTGTAACACAATACTGTTTTTATATTGTTAATACCTACCTATTAACTGAAAAAATATCCAATAAGTCCTAATACGTACCATTTTTGTATGAACACAATAGACCCTATTATATTACCAGGTAATGGATTTAATGATGGGTCAGCAATTTCAAAAGAGCAAATCAAATTAGGGTGGAACATTTTCCGTATCAGTCTACTCTAGTAGCACACAACGTCCTAGGGACGTCCATTCTAAGTCCATATTATGTACAGACGTCCATGGACATAAAATAGACATCCAAAGGACGTCCGTATCGGACCATTAAATGTACAAACTTCCAAGGACATAAAATGGATGACCGATGAACGTCCATGTTTGGACATTTAATATACCAACTTTAAAGGACTTAAAACGGACGTAAAATGTTCATTTTGCGAATAGATGAACACTCACGTTTTATAGATTTTTTTGCAGGGATAGCGTGATTTGATTGATTTAACTAAGTAAATTTTTTTCAAATTATTTCCACTAGGTGGTGATATTCTGGTTCTAGTTCCAAAAAAATTTTTAGGTTTGTTATGTTTCCTTGTGAGTTGGTATATGGGCGTGTCCTATGTATTCATAATGATAACAATAAATTCAAAAATTAAATTTATTACATAAATAGTGAAAAAGTAAAAACATCTATAAGTCATATCTGGATTATAAAAATAACATAATAACAGTATTGTATTGTATTAAAGTATTAAGCATATTTCGTGTGTTATGCACGTAAAATGAATAATATTAATATATGATATGAAAGGTACAAATGTAATTCAAAATTCGCGCGAGTGGAAACGTACATGTTCCATGTTGCCAAGTGGAAAAATAATAAATTCTTAACAACTGATTTCAACATTCAACAGATAATATCTAAACAACTTAATAAAATCGTGTGTTTCAGTTATTATCGTCATTTACTATTATTTTTTTTATACAAAGAGATGTAATAGTTACAATTATTATCATCTTATGTACAAAAATTATGCCGTGGCGGGAAATGAAGGTATTTGATTTGACAACAATGCTAAGTAAACGTCTTTCTAGAAAAAGTGATAGAGATGACTTTGGCCGTTTATTTGCTAGATTTTGCTTCGCTTTTGGTGTAGTTTGTATAGTTATTTTGATTTTGTGAAATATAATATAAAATATTACCGTAAGTACACTATTTAACGCTAGTTTAACTCGACATCTAAAAGACTACTAAGTTACTAACGTTTTGAAGTCGACAGCATGATAGAAGTTGACAACAATACAAACCTAAATGTGATTTATTCTGGGGCATTAATATGTTATTTGTAGCATTCTCTTAATATTTCTTGAGGCTTGCTACCTACGAATAATTCTAAGGTTGATTAACTAAAAAATACAGTTACCCAATGTGACACTGCAAAAATAGAATCTTTTGTCTGGTTCTATTTGTCAAAAAACACCCTCTGAATAATTCTCTGATGTAGTCACAAACGCGGAGGCTTATTTTTCCAATGTCATAACTCGATAACTATTTTTTTTAGATAATCGATAAGTTTGGAAAAATGATTTATATGATAGTAAGACCCAAGAAAGAAAAATAAACTAATATAGGTATTATGGGGTACTAAAAAGATATCCAAATAATGTCCCATTATTGACGTCCTTCGGATGTTCCGTATGGACGTCCGAATATGGTTCAAAGTTGTGACATTTGGGCATCCCAAGGACGTCCATAAGATGTCATTTGGACTAAAAAAAGGCTGTCCCTGGGACGTCCTGAATTATTTATAATCTCCGCTGAGGATGTTCATCGGATGTCCATCGGATGTCCATAGGACTACGTTGTGCTATTAGGGTAGTTTTGATCTTCTAAGTGCCCAATTGTGTCTGTTAGAAAGTGTTTTCGTTTGTGTCCATAACTCTGTTACGACAAAAATATCCAGTCAAACGCGCTGAAGTTGCAAAACCTCACCTGACAAGTTTTGTTGGATTTGTGGAGCATTCATTGTGAAATCACAAGCGAGGCAATTGTCTGAAAATGTGAAAAAGAGCACTTTCTATATTTTGGAGTTTTAGTCGAAGATCAAGACTAGCAATGGGCTCCCCATGCTTGTTGTGTACGTTGTAGCATACCACTAGTGCAGTAGATGAAAGAGAAAAGAAAAAGCATCCCTTTTATGGTTCCAATAGTATGGCGAGAACCCACCGATCATTTCGATGATTGCTATTTTTGTGTAAAAAGAATTGAAGGATGTTCCAAAAAGAAAAACAAAAAATCAAATATCGGAATTTGCAATCAGCCCTAAGACCTGTTCCTCACAATGCATCAGACCTACCAGTGCCAACTGAACCTTTAGATTGGCAAAATATGGCTTTGGGAGGAAATGGAAATATAACGACTTTTCAGACAGCCCAGATCAATGTGCCGACTCCTTTGTATATTCCTCACAATTAATTGATTGATTTGGTACTTGACTTGGGACTGTCAAAACAACAAGAAAAGTTTCTTGGTTCTCGACTTAAGGGTTCGAACTTACTTGCTAAAGAAACAAAGACTACGACTAATAGAAAATGAAATTAGAATAGCAGAGTAGGCAAAATACAGATAGAAAAAATATAATATGTTCATAGGTACTGAGATAATTACAAAATACTAATTACAAAATACTAATTACAAAATACTAATTATAAAATACTAATTACAAAATACTAAGATAATTAAAAAATAAAATAAAAGGGGAAAAGAGAAGGAAAGAACACAATTAACCTGAATAGACAAACCAAAATGGCCTTAAGGATTTTGAAAAGTATACAATGATTATAGGGAAAAACAAGTCATTACTTGTATTGATATTGATGGTTTAATTCAGGAACTTAATATCGAGCATTCCCCTTCTGAGGGGCGCTTATTCATAGATTCCTCCAAAATAATTTAAGAGCTGTATTACTACATAATGGACATTTAAATTATAATAGTATGAGCACCATTTTAAATAAAATTAATTACAACAGATACAAATGGTAAATATGTGGAGATTTAAAAGTAATAGCCATTTTAGTAGGGCTTCAAGGAGGCTTTACAAAATATTGATGTTTTCTTTGTTTGTTGGACAGTCGTGCAGTAAAAAAACATTATGTGAAAATAATTTAGCAGGAAAAGAAAGAATTTGAACCAGAAACTAGTAATGTTAAATATCTGCCCATTGTAGACCCTAAAAATGTTTTTATGCCACCTCTTCTTTTATTAAACTTGGGCTAATGAAAAATTTAGTGAAAGCTATGAATAAAGAGAGTGAAGGATTTAAATACTTAAGAGAACTTTTCCCCAATTAAGTGACGCCAAACTTAACGAAGGAATTTTTATTGGTCCTCAAATTAGAAAATTGCTTGATGCAGATTTTAAAGGAACACTCATCAGACAGTAACTCACAGCTTGGGCGTAGTCAGGGAATTTTTAGGGAATAGGAAGGTTGAGAACTACAAGCAACCAGTAAGCGAACTTTTAGATTCGTACCAAACGCTTGGTTACCGTATGTCTTTAAAAATTCATTATCTGCATTCTTATTTAATTTTGATTCCTGAAAATTTGGGCGCGGTAAGCGACTAGCAAGGAGAAAGAATACATCAAGATATCAGGGCAATGGAAATTCGTTTTCAAGGACAATGAGATCCAGCCGTTGGTTCTTTAAGCGAGACGATTTGATCCTCCTTAAAAGAAGAAATGAACTGAACATAAGTCTTTCAAAAATTATTCCTTATCTTTGTAGATATATCTATGTAAGCCTAATATATGTCATACACATCATTGATATATAGCAATAAATAGATTAGTAAAATTAACAATAATGTTATTCCTGCCCATAATGTTTTATCAATGTAACAGGAAAACATGTTACAACTTTTTGCTTGTCATTTCTCTAATCAGAAGGTTTTATTCCAGTGGGATATGTTTCTCAGGTACATGTTACAAAAAAAATTTTTTTGTTCGCCAGTACAGTCATTATTAACTTGCAAGAAAGTGGTGGCGATAATACTAAGTTAAATTTAAAGAGAATTTTAAATATTCTTATTGGGAAAATTTGCGGATACTTAAAGGGTCATAAAATAAAACCATTCAAACCGAAATTTCTCCACATCATGAAGAATGGTGATCAGGGAAGAAAAACGGATTTTGTCTGTGGGTGCAGGGAGAATTTTGGAATGATAGTCGTCTCTTCTCGAAAATTATACTTACGGATGAGGTTACTTTCATTATCAAAGCAGTAAATTTGAGAATGTGTGTAATTAAAAAATATATCCGAGAAGGGGCGAGAAAGTGCATATTCTCATCTCATTCTCGGCGTTCGAGAATGAGATGAGAGTAGATTAAAAGAGATTTTTCTGAAAACATGACTTGGGCATATCAATTTTCGTCTTATTCTTATTCGTCTTCTCATTTTCGCGAAATTCTAGGTATCAAACATTCGACAAAACCTGTATGTATACTATTGCTTTTTGACGCAAAAAGAATAAGAGAATTTTAAATATTCCTATTGGGAAAATTTGCGGATACTTAAAGGGTCATAAAATAAATCCATTCAAACCGAAATTTCTCCACATCTTGAAGAATGGTGATCAGGGAAGAAAGACAGATTTTGGCTGTGCTTGCAGGGAGAATTTTCGAAAATTATACTTACGGATGAGGTTACTTTCATTATCAAAGCGGTAAGTTTGAGAATGTGTGTAATTAAAAAAATATATCCGAGAAGAGGCGAGAAAGTGCATATTCTCATCTCATTCTCGGCGTTCGAGAATGAGATGAGAGTAGATTAAAAGAGATTTTTCTGAAAACATGACTTGGGCATATCAATTTTCGTCTTGTTCTTATTCGCGTTCTCATTCTGGCAAAATGTAGGTATCAAACATTCAACAAACCCTGTATGTATTATTATTGCTTATTGACGCAAAAAGAATATTTAATAATCAGATTAAATTCGTCATACAAGCAATTTCACAATCGACTCTAGCCTGAAATTGATAACCATTGGCTTGCTCAAGGGGCAACTACGACCATCTTATTTACATATTCCTGTAATGCTTGGTCGCTCTTTGATTTATTCTCGGACACAGAAGAAAGAGGACGAATCCATATTCCACTAACGAGGCTGCAAACACAGACTTGCAGTTTAAGCTAACTTCTCGCTTGTAGTTCGGCATTCTGTTTCATCTACTTACACGTCGTGAACCAGACAATCATTGTACAAAGGGCTTTTCCTTTCAAAATGTGCAACTTTGAAATTATGTTACACTGCGGTAAGTTTATAATGAATTTTCTGTTATTGTTGTTTTGTGTGAGCATTTCCGTAATTGTGGTAATTATCATGTAATTATTTCACTTCTGGTTTTGGTGTACGTAGAACAGCGTATTACTATTTATAATTTCTACATTGTTACTTCTGACACGTCTAATGGGTTGACAAACGTATGCGATGGATGATAATTATGATTATCGATCATACTTCTGTTAACTCATTATTCAGTTATTTAATACTTATCAGTAGAGCTGTCCGAGGTGGCTGGAGTACAGCCACGGTCTTGCGATGGCGTCACACGTACCGATTTAGAAGTGATTTACGCTGCAGTCTTATTTGAAAGGTTAATGCGTGAGGTTGTACCTATAAATTATACATAATGTCAAACGCGCCAAAGGGTAAAAAACGACCGTACGCGGACACAGTGAATAAATTTATCGGTGAATTTCCGGATTTATTCTATGACGGATGCAAAATAATTTGTAAAGTTTGTAATCAAGACTTAATGTGCTGGCACAAAACAGATTGTCGTCGTCATATCAACACCGTGCAACATCAAAATAAAAAAAATGGCATGCCTTTGACAACTCAGTTTATGTTTGATTTATTGTTAATGTTAATAGCCTGTAATATTCCGCTACACATACTGGATAAACAACCATTTCGGAAGTTTTGGAATAAATACAATCCCTAGGTGAACTTACCAAGTCGTACATCGTTACGTAGATATATTCCAGCTGTTCGTGAAGACATTGTAAATAGGATTAAATGTGGATTAAAAAATACACGGCTCTGGTTATGTATTGACGAGACGACAGATTGTAAAAAAAATTCTATTTTAAATATTATAGTACGTGTACTGGGCCCTCTTAAACTAACATTTCCACTTTTACTAGCTAGTAAAAGACTAACTGCGTGTACTGGCGAAATAATTACGCGTGGGGTGTTGGAGACATTCGAAAAATTTGAACTTTCAACAAGTCAAGTATTGATGTTTGTGACTGATGGTGCCGCGACAATGCGCATGGTAGGCCGTTCTTTTCAAAGAGACAATTGTAGGTTTTTACATGTTACGTGTAAAGTGCATGCGTTACATCTTGTGGCAGAAACGATTCGAAAATGTTTTCCAGAGGTAGATGCATTAATAGCAAATACAAAAAAAAGTTTTTCTCAAAACTCCTAAACGGCTTCGAGCATTTCACAGACAGTGTCCTGGTATCCCTGAACCACCAGAGCCGATTCTTACACGTTGGAGAACGTGGTTGAAAGCGGCTTTTTATTATGCTGAATATTTTCAACAAATAAAAGCTGTGATACTACAGTTCAACCCTAACGAGGCTGCAGCTATTAGGGGAAAGCCAGACAAGCTTTCAAGACGTTTCCCTTGAAACAGATTTAAAAACTATTAATAACAATTATAGAGGACTACACGACGCAATAGAAAAATTGCAAAATAGTTCGTTGTCGTTAGTGGAATCGCTGCAAATAATGGACGACGTAAATACACAGCTACAGGCTATAAATGACGCAAAAAATAATCGCGTTAGTGAAAAATTCGAGAGTGTATTACAGAAAGATCCTGATTTTAGCAAATTAAGACAAATTTGTGATGGTGCATCTACAACTTCGTTAAGTGAGTTCACAGATTGTTTTACTTATGCCTGTATTACATCCGTAGATGTCGAATGGTCATTTTCAAAATGCAAAACATATTTTTTCACCAAAGCAAACATTGCTGACGGAGACAGCTGTAGAAACATACCTGATGCTATTATACTATAGATCTTCCCCACTTTGTGATGACGACAACCAAACTACTTCATAAATCTGCTTAAAAGAGTGAATTTTATACAAATTTTTATAAAATATAACATTATTGTTAAAATTTATTTCCATTTACTGTACTTATTCAAGTAATATGATATGACGTAAAGATATGAGTCATATGACGGCTCTGTCGGCCAGGTGACCTCGGACAGCTCTACTTATCAGTTATGATTAACTTTTGTCGTAACTAAATTGGTATGAATATTTTGTTTAGATTAGATCCCTACATCATCTTGGACTTTTGATAAGATAATATTATTATTATTCGTATTTCCTGGTGTAAATTCTTCACTGATGGTAATTAAGAAGGCCATGGCCCTACAGAAACCGCAATTTCCCATTGAAAAATATGGTCCTAAGCATTTGTAGGTTACAAAATATTTACACCAATGTCGCTCTAATTAACATTTTTTAGTATTCTAAAACTAGACTGTCGCAAGTATTTAAACAAAAATTTTCAGTGTCTGAAAACAGTCGATTAGACGAGAGTATATGAGAGTTCAGACATAGTGTCACGGTAAATAATTCTCCATGTTAAAGCAGGTTTCGTGTGATAAGGAAAGTGAATAAAATAGTTAGAGTTATATCAAAATGTGCAGAAATTCATGGTAATCATAATAAATCATGTAGTCAGAATCTATTTACTATTAAGTAATAATCAGAAATAATTTAAATTTAACATTGCTAGTCTATAAAATCAATAAAGAAAAATTATAACACAAAAAAAAGTGTGTATAAAAGATGTTCTAAAAAACTGTAGACATATGATTGAAAATAAAATAGTGGACAGAGTCGTACTTCAATATTTATAAATATATAATATCATAAAAGTGGTAATTCATTACATGTAAAAGGTATTTGGCCATAGACACTAACCACCAGTGGTAATACTTATATTTCTTGAACTGCTTGTTGTGCATTTATTTTACAATCACTTAACTGTCTTACCAGTTGTAATTTAAAACTTTCAACATAAGAAAATGCCGAATGAGTCGCTGGTCATCAGTCCAGAGCTAAAAGAAGATCTATATCGGCTTATAGTCCAAGCAAATAAGATACAGTCGGAAGAATTTAGAAAAGATATAAAGAAAGAAATCTATACTTCTCTTAAGTTAGAACAAAAACTAGTGGAACCAAATAAAGAGGTTGTGCAACTAAGAAACAGGTGCATGCTGCTTTAAAGGAAAGTCCGAAAGAATAATATTATTATATTTGGCCTTGATGTGAAAAATGAGACTTTGTTAGAAGACACTTTAAGTAAATTAAACACACTTTTAGGATCTAATATTACGGAAATAGATATCAACAACATATATGTGACAGGAAAGAATACTAAGCCACCTGTAATTTTAGAATTCATATCATTTGTTAGGAAATTGACAGTACTGAAAAATATCAGCAAACTAAAGGGATCAGGGGTCACAATTGCCAATGATCTGTCACTTGAGGACAGACAAGAACACCAATTCCTGCAAGGTCATTTGAAAAAAGCAAGAGAACAAAACCTACAGGCTAAAATTAAGGGGCATAGTTTAATCATTGCGAATGAAATATACACGGTGGATGATCTTAAAAAGCTTGAAAACATTGTTAAAGACACGGAATCGGACGATGAATCAGTAATAGATGACGCTGATAAGGTGGTTGAATCCGAAATTGAAACAAGTGTGAAGAAGTTTAATTTAGTTCCAAGTGATTCTAATTCACAACAAAAAACTAACGAAGGAAAAAAAAAGAGGCTATGAATACTAAGGATAAAGCAGCAGAAGAAACTATAGGTATTATCAAGCACAAAAAAAGAAAAATAAATTATTATAGTCCAAAGTTGCATATGGGTACCGGTGGTGGTAACAGACAAACAAGGAGTCACGCAAAAACATAAAAATTAGATATAGGTATTTCTTGTCATTTTTTTATCTTTTTTTTGTTTCTTTTTTGTTATTGTCAGATAAATAGTTATTTCATTATTCTTATAATTTATAATCAAGCAGTCAAATAAAAATGAATCAATTTATTCGTGATTATGAATTTAAGCCCATTAGTACTTTAAATGTTAATAACATAATAGAATATAACAACAATATCAATAATAAAAAGGCAAATTTACATTTTAAGAAGTAGACAAATGCAATAAAATAAGTATATCAGAAATAGGATATGAATCTTTTACAGGTGTAATTGGGTAATTTTGAATTGTATTTCCTTTCCTCTTTGATTAATGTTTTATAGTATACGATGTGAATAACAGAATAAGTATTTAAACAACAATTCTGTAACGATAACAACATAATATGTATTAGAAAATAGTCAATAAACAAAAAATCCCACGTACAAGTAAATTTTGTGGGATTACTTGTTTATTTACCATAAAATCGGTCGTGTAAAATATTACTGTTTTGTAAAGCTTATGGGTTAATAAACATTATTATATATTATATTATATTATATTATATATTATACTTTAGGAAATTTATTTCAAACCTGTAGTGCGCAAATATGATATCCGTAAGATGTCCACCATCCGCTTCTATATATTGCTACAGTCTTCCTCTAAAATTCAGCATAACGTGTTGAAGTAAATGTTCGTTATCATTAATTTTCAGGTTTACATCTTCACGAATCAGATCTTTGAGTTCTTTAATCGTTTGAGAGCGTGTCTGGTAAACCGTTGATATCAAAAAGCGTTAAAGGAAAAGATCTGGCGCTGATAAATCGGGTGATCTTGCTGGCCTTAGAGTATCGCCAAATTTTGAAGCTGGGCGATGAGGAAACATTCAGCGAAAAATATCCATAGTCTACCTTGCCGTATGAGCAGTGGCACCATCTTGTTGAAACCATTTCGTCTTATTCATTGCAGCTCCACAATCACAAATGTTTCCAATATATCAGCATAGCGAACAGAACTGACTGTAACTGTGTGGTCGTTTTCCTCAAAGAAGTATGTTCCAGTTGAAGCAAAAATCGACAATGCATACCGTACCGTCACATTTTGAAGAGGTTTTTATCGCAGTTTACTTCGGTTGTGTTGTGCCTAATAAAGAAAGTATTGTTTGTTAACGTACCTAGTAAGGTGGAAGTGGGCTTCATCTGATATAATATATTTAATGAGAACTTCTGGCATCGTTAATTGCTGTGAAATTTGTATCTTATACATGTGGAATTTCAATTCCAGGTGTAAAAGCAATCGCAAAATTCGCTCTGAAATTTGCAGTGCAACTGAGTGTCGAAACGAACGTTGTGGACTTCGCTGAGCTGCTACTCTGACCCTCTCAATATTTTCTGATGTACAGTTGACCCACCCGTGATAAACACCTGAAAGGAATGCAAAGAAAACATTTGCTGTGATGCCATTGTTAAGTAATAAAAAATCCGAGTATAAAAACTTTGAGAATTCGAATTAAAATAATTTAAAGTGCATTAAGAGTGTATTAACATAATTATAACATGCGCGCCTAATTTTTTTTCATACGGACAAGTTTTCTTCGCATTCCCTTCGAGTGTCTATTACGAATGGACGAACTGTACGAACTGTACGAACTGTACAGCTACCACCAGCAAATCTTGATTGCTCATCCATCCAAATTGCATTCCTTGACGGAAACTTCCCACGCATTGGCACATTAAATTCGTGACGAAAATACCTTTGTGTCTATACTACAGATTCGGACAAAATAAATAACATTACTGCAAAGACTCGTTGATTAATAGACCAGTTAGCCATGTCCCATGAAACTGTTAATATTAACGTACAAATACCTCACTTTCTGACATACAGCAGTTCTTCTTTAGAGTGTGGGAACAGCACTATTCCCTATTAGTAGATAATAGGGTCTTGGATAACTGAGTGAAGACGCAAATATCCAGGGGTCTAGAAAAAGTAAACCGGAAATAAAAATTGACACTGACAATTTTACAAAAATATTTTTATTAATTTAAATCTGTAAATATAACAATCAGCAAAGTAATGGCATATATCAATATAAAACATATTTGTTAAAAATAGATGAATATTTATGTTTGTTTCAAACAAAACCTATTACTATACACCCAAGAGGAATTAAGCGTCTGTAAGTTATATTGCAGAGATATAAAAATTCTACTAGCGAAAAGAAAAATTGCAAATCATGTTTACCCTAAATCAGAATTACATAAATTTGCATTTAGAGCCGGTCTGCACAAGGTCTGAGTGACACACTATTAGTGCCTATTTGCTACCCCAAGGAGCCTCAAATCGTTAACAACCAGTGAGGGTTGGAACAATGATCGTCAGAGCAATGTAAGTTTCTAGCGTCTAAGTTCAACACAACAATCCTAAAGATGGTCTGTTAATCTTGGCTTTATTGCTACTGCAATGGGTTTCAAGTAAACAGCCTAGGTGGAAACAGTTACTCTTCAGAGAGATGCGAATTTGCTAGTTTACAAGTGTATGCGTTTGAAACATTGACTGATTAACATACTGTTAATCCTAGCTTTATTGTTACCACAACGGGTCTCAAATCGTCAGCAACATCCAGAGTCAAAACAGTCAGCCATCAACAAATGTAAGTTACTAGTGTGGCCAATGAACGCACTCCCAAAAACAAAATTTAACTTCCAAAAGAAAACAAAACTCTCTTCGACAAATGGGCAGAAGTGATTCTAAAAAAATAACGGACAGAAATAACAAGTTAAAATTTCAACTTTACGTTACTAAATCTTTTCTGCTGATAAGTAAATATCAAAATTAATATACACGTAGGTATTTTAGACCAACAAATTATAGCCGGAAAGGTTTTTTGGTAAAAGGTCCAATATTTAGAAAAACTACGTCGTCTAAACATTGGACCTTTTACCCAAAAAACCTTTCCAATCAAAATTAATTACTGAATATTTTTACTAAGTTTTTAAAATAGTAAAAAAATTAATACTACGATTACTGGTTTAAATAATAGGTTCTTTATCTCACAAACTCTTTATTAATGCTACCGGTTTCGTGATATTTATACTAAAGTATTACCACATCTTCAGGCAACAATCGTAGTATTATGGACTCACACGGGTACCACTTCCCTAATTTAAAAAAATTAAATTATAAATAAAAAAATAGTTAAATACGGAAAGCAAATATCAGCATTTTTACTCTTTAAAATAGTAGATATTCTTAAAATATCAATTGTAAATTTTGGAAAAATAACCATACTATTGAACAAAGAAGTTTAAATCAACTTCACCACCGAACTATACAATAACAAATTTGCAAAACAATAGTGCCGCAGCCACATAAAGAACAACCCCTACGTCTGAACTGGATTGATTTTTGGTTCAAGGCTTCGCTATAATAACCAAAATAATTTCAAATTAACAAAATGATCAAACTCCCCCATTCAGTCGGTGGCATTATTCTTAAATGAAGAAATCGTGCGCGCAATTTACATCGGGCGCATTAGCAGAACAATGTATTATGAAAATCGAAGACAAAAGGGCCCAGGACATGCCCGTGCGACAATGGGGCGATGCTCGAGTGTTTCACAGCTCGATGCCTCTCATTGTGCTCTATTATGAATGAAAATCTCAAACAAATGACTACTGATCGACTCTCGCCGCTGCTGATGACGTCATTCACGCAGTGTCTAATAAGTGATATGTGTAGGACTTTAGGACCTGCTTGGTATAGAGTGATCCAGCAAAGAAATAATCGTTTATCCTCCTACAATAGGTTAAGCAGATAAATGAATAAATATCTGAATTGCAAAAACATTTTAGTTTCTTATGTTAAAAGCTAAACAAAATTTAATAAAAAGAGCTAAACGTAAAAAAAACGTTTTTAAGTTATTACTTCCTCATCCCTCAACGTGAAGAAGTTATGTATTCGTGAAAAAAATTTTGAAATTTGAATTTTTATTGCATTTCTGGACGAATCTCGACTAATTATGACGATACACAAAATTTCAGACAGAAAAAAATGTTCTGTCTGTCTGTCTGTCTGGTTCGCGTTAGCAGCTGCAGTTTCTGAGATAAATCTTTCAAATTTGGTACACACATTCTAAAGGTCAAAGAAGAGGTTGAGTTGGTTGATAAGCAAAATCGGTCCCAATTTTTGAATCGTCAAAAAATGTGACTTTTTTTGAAACGTCAAAGTGACTTTATTGAAACGTCAAAATGTGGCTTTCTTGAAACGTCAAAAATTACTTTTATTATAAACTCAACCACACGTCGAGTTTTACTACGGTGAGGAAATTCTGATTCCCAAGTAATTGGCAACGGTTTTTTTTCTTTTGAAAAATATCCTTTAATCGTCGTGTCGTTCAATGTTTTATCTCAGTAGTCCGAAAATCTAGGTTGGTTTGAGTGTGAACATTTATTCTGGAAGAGGTGTAGGCTACAAGAATTTTTAACGTAATAGTAATAAAATTTATTGTGAAACAAAACTGTTCGAGATTTGAAAATAAACAGTAAAAGCAAAATTGGTTTTTTCCCATCAAAACTATAACGTACCAAAATATTAAAAAAGGTGAAAAAGATACAGATGCATTTTTTGGCAAAAAAAATAACGATTATATCTGATTCAAAAACAATTGGGAGAAAAGTTGCTTAAGGGTCGGATTAGACTTTCCCCTTCCCTCGTTCTAAAACAGTTGATATGAACATAAAATAATATTTCGATAGAAATATTCTCGCATCAAATTTTATTAAAATTGTATAGGAGACCAATTTTTTAAAAACGATTCGTGTACCAAAATTCAATTTTTTATCATTCACTTATTGACGAAAACGTTTTTTATCCAGTGATGTTTGTCCAGCATTTTGTTTTTATGTATAATCTGCGTTTGACGAGGAGAATTGATTTTAAGTAATGGATGAATTATTACCTATATTAAGAATTCCTCAAACCAACGCGATACTGCGGATACAGGAACTGCCGCGAAATTGTAATTAAAATTATTTGGCAACAAATTGAACAAATATTGTAAGAAAAGTAATTTCTAGCTTAGAATATAATATAATATTGCGGTATATAGTACTACCATTTACACACAAATGACGAGATGGTACTATATCTGGCAATGTACTTTCATCTCGCACCGCATTATCTCCCGCTACCGCTCCCGCTGTATCGCGTTGGTGTGGGGATCCTTTAATGATCAGTAGTTTGAAAAATTCTGAAAGTTCCATTTATAACAATATAAACGCAATACTTTATTATTATAGGCGTACGTACCATAATAAGTGTAAGCAAAGAAATTAACTAGTTATAAAAGCAATAAACTGTTACAATTTATAACAATGTATGCACAGCTTACACTATTAACTAGCTTGCTTATCACAAACTGGAGAAGATGTATAGCCATTTTGCAGCATCAGGTATGTTTCTATGGTTGTCTCCATGAGTGATGTTCGCTTTGGTGAAAATATATTCTTATATTTTGAAAACGACCGTTCGACATCTACTGATGTGATACACGTATACGTAAAATAGTCTTTGAACTCACTTATCGGATCTGCAGATGCACGATCAGTACCATCACAAAGTCTTAATCTGGTAGACCTGGTGTCTTGCTTTAACACACGTGCGAACTTTTCTCCAACAGGCTTATTTTTTGCATCATCTATAGAGTGTAGTAGTCTAATTTCCTTCGTTCACTATTTGCAGTGTCTCCGCTAATAACAATGCACTGTTCTGTAAGTTTTTTTTATGACGTCATGTATCCTTTATAGTTCTTGTGAATAGTTTTTAAAGTTGTTTCAACAGAAACGTCTTCGAATTTTGTCTGGCTTTCCGTAATAGCTGCAGCCTCGTCTGGATTGAATTGTAGTATCACAGCTTTTATTTGTTGTAAATATTCCCAACGTGCAAGAATCAGCTGTGGTGGTTTGGGAATACCGGGACACTTGCTATGAAATGTGCGAAGACGTTTAGGAGATTAAGAAACACTTTTTTAGTACTTGCAATTAATGCATCTATTTCTGGAAAACCTTGTCAAATAGTTTCTGCCACAAGGTGTAAAGCGTGTACTTTTCATGTAACATATACTATCCTACAACCGTGTTCTTGAGAAGAACGACCTACTAAACGCATTGTTGCGGCACCATCGGTCACAAAGATCAACACTTGACTTTTTGACAGGTCAAATTTTTCGCTATTTAAAAAAAAATGCCGATGATGACATCTCGAAAAAAAAACACAATCAGAGAGTGCGATTTATTAGAAAAGATGCCTTTTTGAAAAACGAAATTGACCACTCTGAGAATGTTATGTGAAAACCTTCCAGGAAAGTTGTATTGAATTCTTTCCACATACTAACACCACACTTTATATATTTCTGTGAATTATCCCAAACCAATCAAATTACAATGTTGCCATACAAACGATTGGCTTCAATAATTATTACTATTAATCAAAATGGACGTTTTTCGGTCAAATCATGCTTATAAATATAGTTGTTTATTGAAGGACATTTTTAATGATTTTTTATAATCATTGCAAACATTCAGAGGCAATAGTTGAAATAAGCAACTATCAAGGAATCAATTCAAGTGAGAGGACTTACATATAGACAAGTGTTAGGGATGAGTCGTATTTGTATGATTCGTATAAAATATACGACACTTTCCGATGAACCCTAGGGCGAAAATACAACACAGCGGTGCGACGTCGCATCGCAGAAATCAACGACGTCGTAGAAATTTGCGATGCGACGTCGCTTAGTACATATCCTGGGCGAAACCACAACACTGCGGTGCGACGACGCATCGCAAATTTCCACGACGTCGTTGATTTCTGCGATGCGACATCGCACCGCAGTGTTGTGTTTTTACTTATGAGATCGGGAATGATTCTCTCAAGCAACGCACGCGCAAATCACGGAAGTCTGGTGGTCTTTTATATGCGATTTAGTCTGCTGTGCCAACAGGTTGCGTGTGTACAAGATTTGGTACATTATTTGGTTTTTATATTTAATTATAACACGCCATACATACATCAAACGTGTCGCTTCTGGTATAAGTCTTCTGTGGCCGTGCAATGAACGTTCATCGCATCGCATTGCGGTGCGACTTCGTTTTTGCGACGCGTCGTGGCACCGCACTGTTGTGGCCTGCAACAGCCGTAGGACACGTATTGTGCGGTCCACATCTCACTAGAAGCGTCTTCTCTGCGATGCCGTGGCGATGAAGTTTTAACGTTGCGTCATCGCATCGCATCGCCGTGCGACGTCGTTTTTGCGATGCGACGTCGCACCGTTGTGTTGTGTTTTCGCCCTTATAGTACGAATCTTTGGCACCAGTACAGTTTTGTATTCGTACTTATAGTAGTACGATAACTAGAAAGAAATGACTCAAGGTTGAGGCAGTGCTGAAAGACAAAGACACGAGTCGAAGTTTACTGATTTCGATTTCGTATCGTGTAATTGTATTGTACAAATCATACTATTTTATCGAAATAATACAGTACAACCGTGATGGTAACAAATCACAAATCGTTTCGTTCTTCGATATTATTTATACTGTAAGCTGATTCTCCACTTAGCACGGCGGACAATGAAGCAGTGGTATGAAATATGCAAATCATTTGGTACGAATCTTTTATATGACAGTCAATACGATACGATTCCATGAAAAGAGTCATATTGCCAACTACAGAGCGGTTTTTGATTATTAAGCGTCATCAGTAAGGAATAGGGAAATTCTCCCTCCAACAACGAGTAGTCTAGATGTAATAAACTTATTCTAACATAAATCTGCGACTTGCCGTAAAATATTTTAACACCATTTAGTGGCAGCTTATTGAAATCAACTTCAAAATGCCCAACTAGGTGAAATACGCAAACAAATTACATTCGAGATAATAACAGAGGTAAATATTTCTTAAATTATGGATATGAAACTACTACATACTAGTTCCAACAAGTGTAGTCAGTAAAGGAATGCAAGCTGGAGCTCCTAATAGTAAAGCAGCACGTGGTTTAGGATGCACATAGCAGTAATCACCAACTGTCACATATGTGCCGCTATACCCTTCAGAGCTTCAAGTCACATTTCTGTAATGAATACACTTATTGAAACTAATATAGTAGAATATATTTGCATTTCGAATGATTTTTAATAGTAATACAAAAATGTAGAAGTGGTAATTACAATAGACTACCACCAGGGGATTAATCTAAATCCGAGGACACCTATATGGGCAGATACACAATGGTGTTTGCAGGCCGATCAGCCGTCATCAGTAAGGCGCACCCAAGTGCACATAACAATACCAAAGAATCTGGATCCAATAAACTTGGGCTAACATAAATCAGTGGCTTGAAATAATAATATGATTTTACAATTTTTTTTCGAATTTTCTTTGAATTTCATATTATTTTAATGTTTGAAATAAACTTATCTGAGGCGAAGCAGATCTTGACACCTGGTAAAATTGAGTTAACAATACTTGATAAGCATGGTAATTTTTTACAGCAATCTGAATGTATTTAACTTAGGAACAAAGTGGTAGCTAAAATCATCCATTTCGCTTGCATTTTCATGAGCATTTTTGGAGCCACCTTGTAATTTACATTACGATATATTTTTTACGCTGATATGTGATGAGGATGATGGTCCACAATGGAACCCCAAAAGCAGATAAATTCAATTTTCAGTGGCGTATCAACTGAAAAAAGAGTTTATTCAACGCCAATCAGTCTAATGAAGAGGGTGAAAAGCAGTTGAGAGGGTGAGAATTCTCGAGATCAATCATTTAAATGAAAAATGTTGGAAAGGGAACCTATTTCTGAATCGCTGGTAAGTAGTATTCACTCTGAAGTTGAAGTGAATAAATACGGAAAAGATTTAGAATATCATGCAGAAAATTGAAAAGTAAATAGAGAAAATAGAGGTGTCAACAAGTCAATGGCAGTTTGGAAATGCTGGTCGTGCAGTGTTCAAGAAACCTGGTTTTTCTGTAATTTAATGAACTGATTAATAGAGCTGTCCGAGGTCACCTGGCCGACAGAGCCGTCATATGACTCATATGTTTACATCATATCATAATACTTGAATAAGTACAGTAAATGGAAATAAATTTTAACAATAATGTTACATTTTATAAAAATATGTATAAAACTCACCCTTTTAAGCAGATTTATGAAGTAGATTGGTTGTCGTCATCACAAAGTGGGGAAGATCTATAGTATAATAGCATGAGGTATGTTTCTACAGCTGTCTCCGTCAGCGATGTTCGCTTTGGTGAAAAAATATGTTTTGCATTTTGAAAATGACCATTCGACATCTACGGATGTAATACAGGCATAAGTAAAACAATCTGTGAACTCACTTAACGAAGTTGTAGATGCACCATCACAAATTTGTCTTAATTTGCTAAAATCAGGATCTTTCTGTAATACACTCTCGAATTTTTCACTAACGCGATTATTTTTTGCGTCATTTATAGCCTGTAGCTGTGTATTTACGTCGTCCACTATTTGCAGCGATTCCACTAACGACAACGAACTATTTTGCAATTTTTCTATTGCGTCGTGTAGTCCTCTATAATTATTATTAACAGTTTTTAAATCTGTTTCAGGGGAAACGTCTTGAAAGCTTGTCTGGTTTTCCCTAATAGCTGCAGCCTCGTTAGGGTTGAACTGTAGTATCACAGCTTTTATTTGTTGAAAATATTCAGCATAATAAAAAGCCGCTTTCAACCACGTTCTCCAACGTGTAAGAATCGGCTCTGGTGGTTCAGGGATACCAGGACACTGTCTGTGAAATGCTCGAAGCCGTTTAGGAGATTTGAGAAAAACTTTTTTTGTATTTGCTATTAATGCATCTACCTCTGGAAAACATTTTCGAATCGTTTCTGCCACAAGATGTAACGCATGCACTTTACACGTAACATGTAAAAACCTACAATTGTCTCTTTGAAAAGAACGGCCTACCACGCGCATTGTCGCGGCACCATCAGTCACAAACATCAATACTTGACTTGTTGAAAGTTCAAATTTTTCGAATGTCTCCAACACCCCGTAATTATTTTGCCAGTACACGCAGTTAGTTTTTTACTAGCTAGTACAAGTGGAAATGTTAGTTTAAGAGGGCCCAGTACACGTACTATAATATTTAAAATAGAATTTTTTTTACAATCTGTCGTCTCGTCAATACATAACCAGAGCCGTGTATTTTGTAATCCACATTTAATCCTATTTACAATGTCTTCACGAACAGCTGGAATATATCTACGTGACGATGTACGACTTGGTAAGTTCACCTGGGGATTATATTTATTCCAAAACTTCCGAAATGGTTGTTTATCCAGTATGTGTAGCGGAATATTACAGGCTATTAACATTAACAATAAATCAAACATAAACTGAGTTGTCAAAGGCATGCCATTTTTTTTTATTTTGATGTTGCATGGTGTTGATATGACGACGACAATCTGTTTTGTGCCAGCACATTAAGTCTTGATTACAAACTTTACAAATTATTTTGCATCCGTCATAGAATAAATCCGGAAATTCACAGATAAATTTATTCACTGTGTCCGCGTACGGTCGTTTTTTACCCTTTGGCGCGTTTGACATTATGTATAATTTATAGGTACAACCTCACGCATCAACCTTTCAAATAAGACTGCAGCGTAAATCACTTCTAAATCGGCACGTGTGACGCCATCGCAAGACCGTGGCTGTACTCCAGCCACCTCGGACAGCTCTACTGATTAATAATCATCAAGGAAACTATTGCAAAAAGTTTGTATGTAGACAACATGTAATACTGATATGTAAACTTGACAGGTGTGGATAATAACCACTGGATACTGATATCGGCTATTATGCAAAATATGTAGAATAACTCAAATGCAGGCTGGTATTATTTAAATTGATAAATTCTCCTTCTTCATAGTCTACTTTAAAACTAAGAGAATGTTCTCACACAGATAAAAGACTATTCTCAAATTAAGAACAAAAATATCTTAGTTATTTTCAATTAAAGCAAAGTATTCCTGAAGTGCACTATTCTTTTACATGAAAACTCAATTTTCTTTGCACAGACAAGTATTTTTCTTATAATTTATAAATTTTTAATTTGTTTCATTTAATAATTTATCTGCATATTTCGATAAATTTAGAAATAAAGTTAAATGAACAATTTTTTATTTCATGTAAGACAATTATGTTTTTTCATCAATTATACTGTATGTTCTAAATAAATAGGTAATACTTTTATTAAGTCATGATAAGGGTTAGTTACTATTAGAGCGTTTATCTCGGATGACATAGAAGTAAAAGTCAGGAGCGGCATGGGATTGTAGTACGAATCATTATAAAAATTCTTACCTCTTTTTGTAATTTATTGCTGATTCAACTGAAGGAAATTATATGTAATGATAAGTGCATCACTGTCGATATTACTACGACCCTAAAATAAAGGGGCGAAATGTATTTTCACGGATTCTCCAATATCTCTTAGGCCCAATGAGACATCGATTGTTTCTTGCTCATAGGTTACCTGTACAAATGTCTAAAAACGTAAGGGACCACAAAAAAGTGAGCGAAATCAGAAGATTGTTAAATCGACGAGAGGCATCGAAAAAATGGAGCGAAATCAGACGAAACCTAAATTATGAATGTCATACCGTAATCGTGTTAAAACAATAAAATGTTAAATCTATTGGAGATAGAGGGATGATTTTACCCCTAGAATAATAATAAAAATAATAATCATAATAATAATTGGTATGGAGTTCGGGTTGGACAAATGTGCAGTCGTCGACCTCAAGAGAGGACGATGCGGGGAGTTCTCTAAAGATGCGCAGCTCGCAAACAGAAGCATCCTAAGACATCTGGATGCCGGAGAGACCTATGCATATCTGGGTATGCAACAAAGGCACATCCAGGATGTAAAACTAATAAAGGATTCTCCCCGCGGCAAGTACAGACACCGTCTCCGAAAGATTTGATCTTCCGAACTTTCGAGGAAGAACAAGGTATCTGCAACTAATATGTTGGCCGTTCCGGTTCTGCTCTACTCCTTCGGAGTAATAAAGTGGACGGTAGATGAGCTGCGCCATTTAGATAGAGATACCCTATAAAAACATAGAAACACTGGGTTTATCAATCAGGCTGACATTCGCCTTTCTAAGGTCAGCTGGGCTTAAGTCGTAGACCGAGGGATTCAATATGGCCTGCCAAGATGGTGTTATCAACACTTGGTCTTTCATAGTAGCGTGTGGCGTGTAGAGATTCCTGATATTAACTGCAGGACCTGTCGTCAGGCGCCGGAATCGCTCATGCACTTATAGTACCATCTAAGGCACTCATACGGGGTAGACCAGACACCAGTGTTGCCTTATGTCCCCGGAGATATTGAGTCCGTTGTCGAGAACGAGAAATTCCGGATTTACTGGAACTACTCGTTCCCGACGGTTGGGCTAATCCAAACCAACAAGCATAGTCCTCCTCGACCATCAACTCAAGGTGATGTATGTCATCTAGTTCTCGGCACCTAAGGAGAAAAACATCACCTTGAAGGAGGAGGAGAAACGGACCAAATATCGGGTACGAGCTCTAAGTGCTGTACCCAGGCTACCTGGTAAAAATGGTCATTCTAATAATCGGTGTACTCAGAGGGATAAAGCCTACGCTGCTCCTGGAACTGAGGATCATACCGACCTGCCAAAAATCAGCCGAGTGGCTGGCAGGCCAAATGCAAAAGGTGGTCATTCTGGGTTTTCTCCGTTTGCTTAGGGCACACGATTCTGGTGTCTACAGTTACTAACCCTACGGGATATGGGGAGTAGCTGTAGTTAATGCGCCGGCGCGACACCCGTGCGGCGTCGGACGCCACGGGAGGACTCTTGGCATAGGATATTCCGAAATAATAATAATAATAATAATAATGTTTATTAAATCCAACAGACACTACAGTCCATAAATCTGGATACAATATAGATGCTTATACTAAAGTATATCAAGATTTGTAAAAGCAGTTTAAGATGAGATTTATAATTAATATATAATTTGATGCCCTATAGAACAATATTAATGTGTTAAGTTAAATTAAGTTAAATTAATGTACTGGTGTTAACCGCTTCCGTAACTCAAGAATACATGAAAGTCGTCACAAAAAAATGTTAGCTGAGTATTGCACGTTGTTATACAATCTCCATATGCAAAATAACGGAGAATTCTTGTGTTGGTTTATACAAGGAATATCACACCTAAAGGTAAGAGAATTTTTGGAACCAATTCTAGGCACGTGAAAGTGGAGTAAATTTAATAATTCAAAATTATCAACTTGACCATATACGAGTTTTTACAATTGCATGATGTATGATACCTTACGTCTAATGAAAAAGGGCTCCAAATTAAATTCATTCATTAAATCAGTATAATTATAGTTTACATCTGGATATCTTTTATATTTAATAGAATACATACAACATTTTTGTTGAATTCTCTCAATCACCTGAATGTGAAAATTATAGTGTGGACTCTACACGATACAACAATATTCTAAACAACTTCTCACAAATGCAAAATATAGAGTTTTTAGACAGTCAGTATTTGTAAAGTTTCTTGTGTTCCTTATAATAAAACCAAGCATTTTTATACTACGATTCCTAATGTAATCATAGTGTGGGATAAAAGATAATTCCCATTCAAAGATTACTCCAAGATCCTTTATCTGGTGAGATCTTGTTATAATTACATCGTTTACCGTATATTCATCTGTAATTTTCTTCGGTTTTCTAGAAAAAGTCATCACCTGACATTTCTTAGTATTGAGACTTAATTTGTTAGCAACACACCAAGCGGTCAAGGAGTTAATGTCTGATTGTAATGTTTGGCAATCATGTTCGTCATAGATATCTCTAACAATTTTCAAAACATCAGCATATAAATAAGTTTTAGAGTCTAGCAACTCATCAACATCATTGACAAAAAGTAAGAACATTAACGGACTCAGGTTCAAACCTGAGTCCGCTCAAGCCTTGCGTGACACCACTGCTGGCACAATATAAAATTAAATTGAATCCTCTATGCTCCACATATTGCAGTCTCTCAGTTAATAAAGAAATTATATTACCCGCAGGATTTTTCCTGACGAATAGAAAAAACAAATTGAAATCCCCTATATAAAATAGGGAATGATATATTAAATTTTTACAATATGTTGCTACAGAACAAAAGAACAGTCTCCATGCCAGTCTTGATTTTTTTGCAAAATTCAAAACATTTCTTTAAATTAGGCATATTGTACAAACACTTGGAGCAAATAACCAACCGACTGCCTTCTGTAGAATATGAGGGTGTCAAGTTAGAGTGTCAAGTTTAATAGCTAGTTCAGGAGTATTCATTCTTGGATCGCATTTGTTTCTCATTCTTATTAACAACATTTGCGATCTCATGTCTCTTCTAAATTATTATTCGTCCAGACGTTGACTTATGTTAGTTCATATTTGCTAGAACTGGACTCTTTACTGTAGATAAGTGAACTTGTCTGATCTGTGCTGGCTGCCAACAGTTAGAAGTTAGTCTTTTAATGGCCTAGTATACCATACTCACAAGAGAATCCTCTATTTAGTTTAATCCGCTTTGCAATCTTTATACCTCTAAATTTCCATAACTTGTGTTTTAAAACTGAAGGCAAATATACTGAACTATTAAGTAGTTGTATATCTTTAACTAATTTATGGTTTAGAGAAGTACTTGTATAAAAATTACTACATTTTTACTATTTTTCCTTTTAAAGTATTTGATTTATTTTAAAATTTAGAACTATTGCCTCAACAGCCAGCTTTACGTTATTGGAATACAACAAAGTGATTTTTCTAATTAATTTATAACGGCTTTCCAACAGAATGCTACATATTTTTAAAATCTATAGGCTCTTTGTTCCAAAAAACTTTTAGGCAGATAGATATATGTACATGTAACTTTATTTTACACACAGAATTTGCATTAAATAAAGATAGTTTGGCTTTTTAAAATATATGTTGTGAAAATTTCAAAATGAAACACTCTTTGATTGTCTTAATACCTAATTTAAATTGACACTATCTTATGGTCAATTAAATAATGTGGTTTCGCCTCAGGCAATCACGAAAAATTGCCGAGGTTAACTGAATTGAATTGTACCAACGATTTTTTCTCTTAGTGTATGTATACAGGATGTCTCACCAGGAATTGCATCGATCGATATAAGGAAAAGTAAGCACCAGAAAATTTTGAAAATTTAAGGAGCTACTAATGGCACTGTCCAATCCAACTAAAATAATTACAATATCTGGCACTTCCGGTTATACCGGAAGTAGATACCAACTTGCTTATTATAATAATAATAATAATAATAATATTTATTTATTTGCCCAACAGAAAATCCACTTACAGGACAAAATGTATGAAATACAATAAGAAAAAAAAATTTATATTATAAGGATACATAGTAGAATTAACTTAAACAAAGTAATACATATAACAACAGTAATATAGCACTATAGGGTGACAATATTATAAAATAATAATGACAGCAGTTTAGATCGAGTTATAAACATAATTATTCAATAAAGTAGGTAACATAACAATAATGGTGGGATAGTTAAGCTATGGATGAAAGTGTCTATGAATGGTTTCTTTTAAGGATAGAACTGAACAGAGATTAATATCACACAGATCAGATACAGAGTTAAAATTATGTGACATAACGTAAATAGGCGACTTTTTAATGACATTGGTTCTTGCATTAGGTGTGTAAAAAGTGATATTTTGTCTGGAATTGAAAGTTGGCACTCTAAAATTAAGGAGTTCAAGAAGTGGTGAGCAGTCAATTTTATTATGAAGCAGATTGTGCAGAAAAATTAAACTGTTCATAATCCGTCGAGTCTTTAATGATGACATCTCGAATCTAGATAAAAGTAATTCGTGGTTGAAGCCTCGACCAGGATATACACGATCATTTTTATAAGCTAAGAATTTTAAAAATTTTCTTTGGATAGATTCAAGATATGTTGAATGGTTCTCATAAATTGGGTACCAAATTAGATATCCGTACTCCAATTTGGAACGTACAAGTGAATAATAAAGAACATTCAACGCAGCGTCGTTAGTGAAAGATTTACAATTTCTGATAATGAAACCTAAAGTTTTTGAGGATGATAGTCCTAGATTGTTTATGTGTTCGGCAAAAGATAATTTATTATCAAACAGTATGCCTAAATCTTTTGTTGAATTTTGCCTATCTAACACTTGGTCGTTTAGAGAATACTCGTATAAAATTGGCTTGTTCTTTCGCGAGTATCTTACGACTTTACACTTAGATACATTTAGATTAAGTTTGGAAGTAGTACACCATTCTATAAGCAAGTTAACCTGGGATTGTAAGAATAAGCAATCCTGTATTGTGTTAATCTTAGCATATATTTTTAGATCGTCTGCAAACAGGAGCTTATCACAGTCAATCACTTTAGTGACATCATCAATAAAGAGAAGAAATAAAAGCGGTTATAAATGAAACATCCTATATATTTTAGGGGTTTCGAAAAGAGCATAAAATTCTTAGTCAAAAACATGTAGGATACCCTATGCCTAAACTCAGCCATTTCAGCGATATTTGAAAAATAATTTTGACTGGTGCAATAGTTCACAAAAACCTTTATAACTTTCTTCCTGTAAAAGATACTCATTTGCTTTTTGGCACGCAGAAAGACCATAAGGTGTTTACAGTTTAAAGAAATTCAATAGTAGTATAATAAGTGTTCCATTTTTGACATTACATTTTGTAAATTTCAAACCGCGAAAACTTACTTAAATCAAATGGAACAACCTGTATTTTTTTATATCAAGTTTATGTATAATTAAATTCTTTGTTTTCTGATATAAGCATTGTGGGAGTTTAAGTTACAACTTTTTGAAATATTTTCGATTTTCTTAGAAATTCAAGAATTTTTAGTAAAAATTTTATCAAATTAACCATGATTAAAAACAATCAGTAATGTCAGTCATTCTCTTATGTCAAAAATACCACCGCGTTTAAATTACACCCACGAGGACTTTTTGAGTTTGTTTATTATTTATGGAGAATGTGATAAAATAATATCAATTAAACTGCTAACATTCTTGAAAAGTTCGCTCCCTGAACACATGAGGATTCGAGTTACTCCAATAATGCGACTTGTGTCGATTAAAAAGTCCATTTTTGGTAAATTTAGCTTCATCTGACCATATAATATTTCCCAAATAAGAATCGTCGCCTACAGAGCTTATTAGAATAAATTCACAAAAATGTTCTCTTCTTAAGAAATGTCTCATTTAATCGCTGAACCATTTGGACCGAGAATGGGTGAAATTTATGTTTAATTAAGGTTCTGTGAACTGAATCCTTGCATAGTCCCAATTCCAGAGCAGCTTGTCTTAATGACATCATTGGAAATGCATGAAAATATCCCAGAATTGCTATTTCTACGTTTTCGTCATCAACAATAGGCTTCCGCTTTTGAATTCTTGCTTTGACAGAGCCATAGTTTTTAAAATTATCCAATATGTGTTTTACAGCGTTTGGTGACGGTTTCCGTTTTTGTGGATATCGAGTGGCGAATGTACTACAAGTATTTGATATTACTTTATCACATTCTCCATAAATAATAAACAAAATTAAAAAGTCTTCGTGGGTGTAATTTAAACGCGGTGGACTTTTTTTGACATAAGATAATGACTGACATTACTGATTGTTTATAATCATGGCTAATTTGATAAAAATTTTACTAAAAATTCTTGAATTCCTAAGAAAATGTCAAATATTTCAAAAAGTTGTAACTCCCACAATGCTTATATCGAAAAAAAAGGAATTTAATTACACATAATTTGATGTAAAAAAAACACATGGTGTTCCATTTGACTTGAGCAAGTTTTCGCGATTTGAACTTCACAAAATGTAACGTCAAAAATGGAACACTTACTATTATTGAAGTTCCTTAAACTGTAGAGCGTAGCTTTCTGCGTGCCAGAAAGCAAATGAGTAACTTTTATACTAAGAAATTTATAAAGGTTACTGTAGAACCGTGTAGAATAGAAAATAATATGAAATATTCTAATATTAAAATTCAGCATTTGCTCACTTACATTCATTTATTCTAAAACAACAATTAGTTTTATAACGCCAGATATGGAAACAATAAAAACGTAATTATACAAAATTTATTACATGTATATTTAGTTGCAAGAACTTAATGTTCTGTGAATTTCATCCAAATGGAAACAATGAAAAAAAAAACAAAACAAAATGAGGTACATATTTCTTTGTATGCAATTCTAAGTATTTGTAATATACAACGTGTCCAATTAAGTACCTTCTATCAAGAGGTGATAGAACTATAAAAAAATAAGTTGCCTTAAATCACTTCATAAGAGAGCTAAAGGGGTTAAGTACAACATAGTTATTTGCCAATAAAGGGGATGAGGTATGGACATCCGTTTAATTTCCGATATTCGATCAGTGAAGTTAAGCAGCACTGATCGAGTCCGGCAATTGGATGGATGAACGATAGCTCCTCTAACAGTCGGTAGGCTGTCAACAGACAATCCGAGGAAGGCCGCTAGCCTGATGCAGGTGGAGAGGCAAGCCCGGGTGGAGGGTCGAAGAGACCTACCCAGGAGGTTTGCCACTCTGCTAGTGGTGCAGGCGGGCAGGCCCAGGCGGTGGGTTAGTTGACAGTCGAGGACCGTGGTTCGGAGTCCATGCTAAACTGTAGGTCCCTAGGTAAAAAGGACCCATTGTGGCCTACTTGCCTAGTAAAATAAGTAGCTACTACTACTACTACTACTACTACTATTTGCCAATAAATTCGAAACATCTTAATTTGCAAAAATTAGTATTAGTTTATTAATTTCATAATGTTACATATTTTGTCAAATTTTTATATAAATATCATGATTTGTTGGGGTTACAAGGGGAAAGGGTGAATTTTCGCTAAAATATTCTTATCTTATTTTTTTTTAAACATTTAAAATGGAAAAAGGCACCAATTTTAAAAACTGCATAAAGAAGGTGATCTCACTAAATTTCGATAGGAGCGATCGTTTTGCAGTTATTTGTATTTGAATATTGCAATACAACATAGGTATGCAATATTGGAAGGTAACTACATACCCCTACAAAAATAATTCCACAATATTTTAAACCACTGTTTCGTAGATCAATTTGAAATACACAAAACAGTATGTAGAGGTATGATATTATCTTCCATTATTGCATACCTATCTTGTATTGCAATATTAAAATACAAATAACTCCAAAACGATGGCTTCAATTGAAATTTAGTAGTAAGAGCACCTTTTTTTGCAGTCTTTAACGCGGTGCAAAAATAAGATAAAAAAGAGAAAATTCACCCTCACTCCTCTCCTGTATCAACAAATCATGATACAATTTAGATAAAAAATTGACAAAATAAGTAACATTATGAAATTAACAAATGGTCCAAATGTAATTGTTTCAAGTTAAGACGTTTCTAATTTATTGGCAAATAACTATGTGGTACTTACCGCTCTTTAAGAGGTTGTAGCCCCCTTAGGAACTAAATTAAGGCAAATATATACAAAACTCAACTCTATCACCCCCTAGAAGGAAGGTACTTAATTATGAGACACCCTGTAGAATAGATTTTAATTTCCATCTCTAGTTGTGATGCCTTCTTCGTTTTGAGTAGAATTATTTCTACGATTATCCGTCATTTTAACGTATTTAGAATAACGGAATAAATAAATTGTTCTAGTACTGTGAATTTCCTTTTGATAAATGTATGTTAATGAGGAAAAGAGTGGAAGTAAAATCTTGAGACAGAGAAGTAAATAATTATGCTGTGAAGCTAGGTGAGCGCTGCGCTGAGGGCTTTAGTCGCCTCATTATTTTGAATTTGCATGTTTCCACCGTTTTGTAATTACGCACATATATACATTTATTTAAAAGTCATTTCACAAAAAATTTCAATCTTCTTTTCTAAAACAGTCTGTTTCAAAATAAATAATAAATAGTCTCATTAATATTAAGATTTATTCAAAACCAATTAGTTAGTTCAATACATTTTCATTTTATTGTAAAGGATATATGAATACTATTTACGTGTATACCACATCCATTTCAGAATTTTTTTAATTAAAATGCTATGACAAGTTTTGATGTATTTTGATAATATACATATTTGATCTAAATTACAAAGAGCCTCAGATGTCATTGAGGCTTGTGGCATCTCATTACAAACTTAAGTCACACAACAATTTTAATTTTAAGTGAAATGGTTGAAATGGTATAGTTAATGAATTGCGAGAGGTACCCTTGGAACAATAGGCTCTCAAGATAAAATAAGACATTTAATAGAAGATATTCCAAGATGGACAGACGCTGTTATTCAGGCAAGTGGGGGGCAATACATGATATTAGTTTGTATTCACTCATAATATTTTTGTTTCCTTTTGTTTTCGATTAGTTTTTTTTAGCTATAATGTTGAAATTTGATTATTTGTTTTTAAAATTGTTTTTTCCTTGTTAATATTTTCTTTTAAACTGACTATGTCTATTTAAATTTCCTAAATAGTTATTATTAAAATTTTCGAAAGTATTTAGATATCTTTCACCTAAAAGAAGAAATCTTTATAATTTACTGTTTAAATTTTCCTGATAAAATTCTAATGGCACCACTCTATCGTTTCTTATGGCACAGTAAACATTAAACTGCCAACTTTCTTGAAAATTACGCTCACTGAACACATGAGGATTCGAGTCTTTCCAATAATGCGAATTGTGTCAATTAAAAAGTCCATTTTTGGTAAATTTAGCTTCATTTGACCATATAATATTTCCCAAATAAGAATCGTCGCCTACAGACCTTATTAGAATAAATTAAAAAAAAAAATTTCTCTTCTTGGAAAATGTTTCTTTTAATCGTTGAACCATGTGGAACAAAAATGGGTAAAATTTATGTTCAATTAATATTCTGTGAAGTGAATCCTTGCATAGTCCCGATTACAGAGCAGCTAGTCTTAATGACCATTGGAAATGCATGAAAATATCCCAGAATTGCTATTTCTACGTTTTCGTTATCAACAATAGGCTTCCGCTTTTGAATTCTTGCCTTGATAGAGCCATAGTTTTTAAAATTATCTAGTGTGCGTTTTATAGTGTTTGGTGACGGTTTCCGTTTTTGTGGAGATCGAGTAGCAAATGTACTACAAGTTCTTGATATTACTTTATCACATTCTCCATAAATAATAAACAAATTTCAATAGTCTTCGTGGGTGTACTTTAAATGCGGTGGCATTTTTTGACATAAGAAAATGATTGACATTACTGATTGTTTCTAATCATGGCTAATTTGATAAAATGTTTACTAAAAATTCTTGAATTTCTAAGAAAATCGCAAATATTTCAAAAAGTTGTAACTTCCACAATGCTTATATCAGAAGAAAGGAATTTTCTTTTCTAAAACAGTTTCTATCAAAATAAACAATAAAGAGAGTCTCATTAGCATGGATGGATATTTAGATTTATTCAAAAACAATTAGTCAGTTCAATAAATTTTCATTTTATTGTAAAGGATATATGAATACTATTTCCGTGTATACCACATCCATTTCAGGATTTTTTTGATTAAAATGATATCACAAGTTTTGATGTATTTTGATAATATACATATTTGATCTAAATTACAAAGAGCCTCAGATGTCATTGAGGCTTGTGGCATCTCAACACAAACTTAAATCAAACAACAACAGCTTTAATTTTAAGTAAAATTGTTGAAATGGTATACTTAATGAATTGTGAGAGGTACCTTTGGAACAATAGGCTCTCAAGATAAAATAAGACATTTAATAGAAGATATTCCAAGATGGACAGACGCTGTTATTCAGGCAAGTGGGGGGGGCAATACGATATTAATTTGTAGTCAATTATAATAAACAAAACTATTTTGTTTTTGATTCGTTTTTTTTAGCTATAATGTTGAAATTTGATTACTTGTTCTTAAAATTGTTTTTTTCCTTGTTAATATTTTCTTTTAAACTGACTATGTCTATTTAAACAAAATATCTAGGCATTAAACGATTATAATAATTAAAAGTTTCGTCTGAATTAAAAAGTATATCATTTGCACCGTTTTAATTAAAATTGTATATCTCTTTCAAAAGGAAACCTATTGAGGTGAATCCAAAACGAAATGCGTAAAATGAAGTTAGCTTGATAGCAAATCATATTTTAAAATGTCTATGCTGCCTAATAACTCCACAGGGTGATTTAAACTTAGATCAAAAAACATCATTTTTCTTCCCCTTTGTGACATCACAAAATGATATTTGTTGTGTTACGTGTCACTTTGGCACCCTTTAGTACAGCTTTGAACTTTTTATTTCGGTACGGTCTCGAGCGCCAGATCTTGTTTTAAAGAGTAGAAACATTACTTTATTCTATCAGCGGTATGACAGAAGCTAGGATAACTCAGTGAAGAAACGGAATGTATAGTTGTCGGTTTGCTAGAAATGGACAACTTCACTTTTACCTGCCGAAATTGATTCTCGGTGTACAACCAGATTTGTTATTTATAACTTTGCGATAAATATAATTCAAAATATCAACTTTACGTACTCTATTTTAGATTGGCTTCACAGTACAATAATAAAGAAATACACAACAAAAGAAATTTATATATTTATGCAATGTAATTTATTGTACAGATAAGCCACTTAGGTCTGATTATAACAGAAGACAATCTACTGAAAAATCACTTCGTTACACCTTATGTAATATGATCTACGTTAATTTTCTTTTTCCATTTTTTTTCCTCAATATAGAACAGTGGTCTCTATTTAAGATGGCAACAAATGAGGAAAATTTTTGACTGATCCCAAATCCACAATTTTTGTTCACAGGAAATACAGTGTTTACTACAAAAAGAGTTGTTTTGGCAAAAAAATTAAGGATGTTGGTCCGTAGAAAACCCATACTGTGTTATTCATTGCAAAAATCCATCTTCTCAAAAAAGTTAACATGTGATGTGGAATTGTATGGGATCATTTATTTTATTTGGCTTTTTTTTCATTAATGACAATTTGACAGCAAGTTTTAGATTTTCTTAGAAACTTTTGCATGGAATGTTATTGAAAATCCACCAAATGAGACACATCGATTGGAAAGTCCTTCTGTTTAAAAGGTAATGGCTGATGAGAAAGGTCGTAAATAAATGGGTGGGTTATAACAACCACTTGATACACTGTCTTCCTAGATTTCTAGACTTGTTTCCCATGAATTTTATCTTTGGGTAATATTGAAATATGAAGTTTACAAATCAAAACCTGCCTACAACCAGAAAATAATGTTTGCCCATTACACCACAAGAAATGAGGAATAAAAAAAGTAACAGATGAAGAATTATAAAATGTCTGGATCTTCATGGTTATTTAGTTGAAGAAGCTAGAATTTCTTATAAAAATGATTTATTTATTGTTAATAAAAGTATTAATTTTATTCTTTGTGAAAATACATACCTGTTTTCCTATTTTGATTAAATTACAGATTTACGGTTTTGACATGATTGTCAAATATTTTTTTCCAATAAACCTTTTCAATAGGAATACTCTAACTCCTCGACTCTAGGGATAATTTTTTATCAGAGTGGTCATAGTCAGAAAAATATAAATATGTTTATACATCTTTCAATATTATGATCTACTAAAATTTTTATTGGGATGTTGCTTAAGTTAGTAGCAGACAGTGTATATAAATATTTAACGTATGGAAGTTTTTTGCTTAATACCTAATGAGTATTACTGGAATTATGTTAACCAAGGTATTTGTTTTTTTTTTAGCCATTTTCTCAAGTAGTGAAAAAAAGCATATTAGCAAATCTTGCTTTTAAAAATCAAACCTAAAATATGTGACAGTTTTAGAAGAATATACCCAACAATAATTTTGCAATTTTTCAGAGTAATTATGTTAGACAAATGGGGTGAAAACTCATTATGGTTGCTGAAGTGTGTAAAGTAATGGGCATTTTAATTTCATAAGTTATCGATATGTTCTGTTTTATATTTGTTGTTTACTCCACGATATTATTTTTTTCAGAACTTAACCATGTGTGTAAAAAATATTTTGTAGATGTTGAATACAGAAAACTAACATTTTTGTAAGAAATAATTGGTTTATAATAAACAGTCACCTAAATATGTAGAGTCCATTCATTTGCTGTAGTTCTAACTAAAGACAGATTTTCAAGTAATTGTTGAACAAAAAATTAAATTACAAACTGCGTCATAACTTGAAGTTGCAATTTGTAAACATATTTAAAATTGTTACAGGAAAAACACAGGTGCAGAAATCTAGATAACGCCACAAAGCAATCCAAGTGTTTTTCAAAATTATTCAATGGAGACTGTTGAAATAAAGGAAAAATTTTAAAAATGGAATCCAAAATTCTTACCGTAAATTTTATAATAGGTACTTTATTAACTAATTTCTTGATGCAAGCTCCTTTCAGCGTGAAATTAGACTTTTAATAACTGGAAACAAAAACCACGCCAAAAAAATTTAATCGATGATAACAATCTACATCGGTTATCGGTGAGTAACAGTATAAGTATTAACGAAAACAAATATTTTGCTCCCACCATCATTTGTTTAGGAAAATCTGATTCTGGTTCTGATAATTCAGAGTACGACTAGTCAGAATTTGATTCTGATGAAGTATTGATGAGTGAGTAAGGGGACTATATAGGTCTAGATCCCCGGATCTTGGGGGTGAGGAGGTGCAGGGGGCAAGAAGAAGGTCCTGGTTTTTGGTTTTTCACTTATATCTCGAAAACGGTTAGCCCTAGCCAAAAAGTGGTTATGTACAAAATTGAAGTTGATAGAATTTGCTACAAAAATGTTCTTATTAATTTTTTTTTTGTATCTATTATAGTTTTCACACCTATGTGTATCAGAAGCATATCACATGTCTCTGATGAAGTGCTCCCCCATTTGCCAAACTGCCAAGGGAATTGTCTCGTTTTCTAAGACTGGGTTGACACGTTTTAGAAAATGTGGATGACGATGTCGAAGAGGTGGAGGCCCTTCCCACATCGCTTGAATGAATGGGAGACGAAGTGGAAGAGAATATAGACAAAGAAGACGAGGAGTACGAGCCACCACCTCAGCTGACCTCAGGACTCTCTCGCCCCAAGAGGCCCAAAATGATGTGATTTCCATATTATGATTTTTCGTTAATTTCATTACATATACTGAATGCCATTCCATGTACATAACGTGCCCTGATGTCATTTTATTTTTTTAATTAAATTTTTTTTAATTAAATTTAATGTCAATAAATGATTGTTTTTATTATATAACTAACTTCTCCTCAGATATTCCGGTGCAAAGTATATAAAAAAACGTGAGGCAAAAAGCAGTTTTTCGAGAATTTGCGAATTTCACGAGCCTATACCTCGAAAACTGTAACAGATACGAAACAAATTAATAGAGTCATATTTGTAGGAAATTTTATCAGCATTTTTATGCATAGCTACTTCTTGGCTAGGGCTAACCGTTTTTGAGATATGAGCGAAAAAGCAAAAAAACCCGGACCTATTTGGTGCCCCCTGCACCCCTAGATTCGGAGACTATTGGTATGTTTACTTCCTAAATAGTCCAAATACAGCCCTGAAGTCAGAAATTGAGATCTCTATATTTCCCTCTAGACCGTCTTCATTGACAGGACTATTATGTCACTTTTGATTGACAACAATAGGGTAGGTATCTGAATTAAGCACTCTAGATAACAGCGTCTGATATGTGTCAGTGATTTTATGAATTGAAGGGTAGAACTACTAAATATCAAATATTTTAGTTTTTGCGTTACAAAGGAGCACTGTGCCATGTTCTCACAAAAGTACGTAGTACCATTGTTTACGTAGTAGTTGTAAATAAATATTACAGATGGAGAGAGGTATATATGCCAATCAAATTTGTTATAGAAAGGTTCTTCTATGTGTCTTTATTTGTTGTGTTTTTGGGTTCGTGTTAATATGTTTGTGTAAAATAATAAACACCATAATAAATAAACACCACAAAAATTAGACAAGCCCTGAATCCAAAGCTGAAGCTACACGGGCGAAGGTTATACTTATGAAAAAACACGGACATACAACCTTTCACACAACCATTGCCAGTGTTGCTGGCGGTATTCGACCCCATAGCTAAAATAGAGAGATTATCTAGTCACATTTGCCATAGCACCTCTAGCCAACTACTCTAACAAAAGGTGCAGTGGTAATTAATATTGAAAAAGGAGCTAAAAGGTTCAAATACATTCAAGCAAAAATTCGAGTGCAGGGCAGCAGTCGCCAGGGAAAGAAAATTTCGGCTAAAGAACTTTCACAACAACATGTGAGTTTCTCCTTACTAATATTATTATTCTTATTGCATTCACGAAAACACTCAATATCATTAAAGTACTTAAAATAACGTATGATAGTAGTTGAAGTTGAACCATGGAAGGAAGTAACCATTTTAAAAAAAGAAATAACACTGTTGCAGTTGAGAAGAGCAGAACTGAAATTGAAGCCAAAAAAGATCAGAGTAACAGAAAACAAAAAAAATTGTGCTCTCGATAAGAGATTATCCTTAAGAAACGAAATATAAGAGCTTCCTTTGTGGCATTCTAAACATTAACACTTAGATAAGTGAATGGTGCTAAGGCTCCTATTGAATAGAAGATTTTTCACTTAGCGTTTTTCTGTTTTATCTTGTTTCTTGTGTTTCTATACCATTCTGGAATTTATTTCTTGGTCGAAACATAATTGGTACATTCCACACATATTACATAACCTGTTATTATTTCAAGATTGAATAAAATATTTTTTTCTGTGGATTCCACTCTTCAATTTTGTTTACAAAAGATTTAAAGTTATGAGAGTAACAAAAACGGTTGCAGAAAAAATATTGTAAGTAACACACCCGTAAAGTGTTTACTGGGCTAGCCTTTAATGTCAGCTCGCTCTGGAAACTGCCAGCTCGTCTAGTAAAGAATCAGTTTCTGGTCTTGTTACGTAATTAACTATTGAATTATACTTGAACACAAAAATTATTTAAAATGCGATGTTTTTATGTCATGCCGTTATGGACAGTTCTTAACGTAAAACATCAATGTCAACTTAACAAGCGAAATCTCATATTTATTTAGAACTACACAAAGTGAGTGGACTTTACATAATAATACAGGGTGATTTTTTTTGATCGGATATTAGAATTATCTTGAGAAAGAAAAACATATTGGTCTGAAAATTTGGCTGTAAGTATAAACGGCCAGGATCTATTTAATGAAAATATTTTCAAAAAGGGTGGCATTTCCGGGTATACCGGAAGTTGGCCTCAACTTCGTTATTTTAAATGGATATTTTTATTATTTTGTTTTCTTTGGATTCTACGTAAGATTTTCATTTCCTTTTGTTAAAGGTTCCCTATGCCTAAAATTAATATTTTTCGAGATATAATTTTTTTCCCTAATTTTAGCAGAAAAGGTACATAATATAAAAATTAATATCTCATTAACGGTTAACAGTAAAACGTTGAAATTTGTATGCAGGTAAGAGAGAGTATTGAGGTTACCTATCATGTAAAAAAATTTAAAATTTTCTTACAACAAAGATTCTAGACGACGTCATCTGTCAAATACACAAAAATGGCAAAAACTCATTTTTTTAAAATAGCATGCTACCTATTTAAATACACCAGTCGACGGAGAAAAAAATGCGCTTCTAACCATGTATGGTTTTCCTATAACCAAAATGTATAGTTTTTTAGATATTCGAGGTTGTTTTTAAATTATCCATGAAAATTGAATAGCGTTAGCATTTAGTAGCCTCTGACATCAGCATTAGTGAAAAAACTATCTCTAAAAAATATGATAGATCGGAATTATTAAGAAAATGAAAAATATTTACTCAACAATAAACAATTTATTAAATTATTTTTAAAAAATAGCTAAGAAAACCATAAGTTAAAATATGAAATTAGTTGTTCAAAATGTTGTCCGTTAACTTCTAAATACAAAAGAATTCTTTTATTTACTGCCTGTGCATTAGCACTATAAATTTCATTCAGACCTAAAATTTCAAATGCCCTATCCAAAAGTTTTTGTTTATGGGATCGATAAACTTCATCTTTTATACGACCCCAAAGATAAAATCCAACGGTGTCAGGTTGAAAGACCATGCAGGCCAACACCATGGACCCAATCGTCTTCAAACATCTGAGTAAGCTCGTTACTGACTGGTCCACTACAATGAGTTGGAGCTCCATCGAGTTGGTACCAGCATGAAAAATATTGGTTTAGCGGTAAATTGTCTAAAAAATTACTGACTACGGTTCATAAAATTTCCAAATATTTTCGACCATCTAAATTTTCATCATAAATGTAGTAACGGATTCTATTCTTCATTAGCAAACAAAACACATTAAAGTTGAAGGTGTATTGAAAATTTGAGTGTCGTACAGCATGTGGATTTTGGTTGCTTCAATGGTGCAAATTTCCTCAATTAGAAATACATTCCTTGGAAAATTTTGCTTCGTCCGTCCAAATTACTTTTTCCAAAAATTGAGGATCTTCTTGCGTTCGTATCTTGTTTCGCAAAATTTTATCCTGTGAGCTGGGTCATGAGGATAAAGCTCTTGGACAGTAGTGAATTTATAATTATGGAGTTTATGTTTCTTCAGTATCTTCTATATGGAACTATAGAAAACGCCCAAATCGACAGCTGCTGAAGGAATCGATGAATTTGGATAAGCATGAAAATATCCCAAAACGTTAATTTTATTATCTTGATTTGATGTAATAGGTCTGGGTAAAACTTTCTCTGCATGTCGGCTGCCAAATCTGACAAAATTGCTCTGTAGTCTTCTAAATTTTTGTCGAGTCATTGGTGGTAATTCAGGATACATTTCATTAAATGTTCTGTATGTTCTGCTAATTATTTTCTCGTACTATCTATGAATGTTAAATAAATTGAAAATATCGGAATTTGAATAATTATTTATCATTTTCTTAATAAGACAGCAACGAATGGACTTTGAAATACCAAACACAAATTATGCGTATTATCTGTCACAATATCTGTTGAATAATTTGTTTTGTCAACAATTTTGTTATTAAGTCAATGTCTACATACTAAAGGACCCGTGCTTTCTACAGTTTTCGTCGTTAATATAAAAAAAACTCAAATATCTAAAAAGCAAGACATTTTGGGTGTAAGGATACCATACATGGTTAGAAGCGCATTTTTTTTCTCCGTCGACTGATGTATTTAAATAGGTAGCATGCTATTTAAAAACAATGACTTTTTGCCATTTTTGTGTACTTGACAGATGATGTCATCTAGAATCTTTGTTGTAGGAAAATTTGATTTTTTTTACACGATAGGTTACCTCAATACTCTGTCTTACCGGCAAAAAAATTTCAATGTCTTACTTTTAACCGTTAATGAGATATTAATTTTTATGTTCTGTGCCTTTTCTCCTAAAATTTTCAAATAAAGAATTTCGGAAAAAAATTATATCCGGAAAATTAATTTTAAGCACAGTGAACCTTTAATAAAGAACCTCAGAATCTTACGTAGAATCAAAAAAATATATATAAAAATAGGGTTATTCCATTTAAAATTACTAAGTTAAGGTCAACATCCGATATACCCGGAAATGCCACCATTTTGAAAATATTTTCATTAAATAGATCCTGGCCGTTTATGCCTACAGCCAAATTTTCAGATCAATATGTTTTTTTTTCTCAAGATACCTCTAATGGCCAGTCAAAAAAAATCACCCTATATGTTTAGGCTTTGTACGAAAATAATTTTAAGTATTTCCTCTGATGTGGAATATCTAAAACAACGTTTGCTTTTACAGAATATCCTATTAATGATTTTATACTTAACACGCCGTCAAAAACCGCATTCACAACTGGTGTCGTGCTGCCAACAAATTGAATATGAAGTAAACATGGCACGGTGAGCGTTTACAAACAAAACCAGTTACACTTTTTCTTTTAAGTGAACATAAAATAATAATGAAATAAAAAAAACAAATGTCGATGTTACTCATTCGGCATTTAGTATTCTATTAGAGTAGACTGTTATTTTAATCGGTTATTTGACTTTTATAGAATGAATGACTAATAAATTGTTGTGTCCAAAAATTTGCATAGAATTAAACATACCGTAAGGATCGTTCTCAAGATTAGATTTTAGTTGTACAATTTTCGTATATCAATAAAAATCGAAAAAAATATTGCTGTAAGAACATACATTTCAATATTTGTTCGTCAAGTTAGGTTGATTCGAAAAAAGATTGACCTACCAAACTTTATCGTTCAAGTTATGAGTCATCATTGTTTTTCAGACAAATTGAAACCTATTTGAATAGGATGAACATGTGTCAGTAGATTTGAATCATCCGATTCTGGTGCGTTCTATAGTCTGCTTGCTATTTTTTTGAGTTATAGGGCTACAAAATGACTTTAATATGGGCAGAGAGTATTTGTTAGAACTTATAGAACTGTATCATAATCATGACTGACTGTCTTTGGAATCATAGACTAGACAGCTATAAAAATAAAGATGCCCGAGAAAATAAAACGGAAACTCCATACTGGTTTCTCCTTAAAATCCAATTCCTTACCCAAAAACGGCGTGTTTTACTCTGTCTATTCCATCTCAAGATAGTTGTTCTTTATTCAATAAACCAGTAATAACTTTTACATCTACACGAAAAGCTGCATTTGACGCCATTTTATTTCAACTATGATTCAAATTTAAGCTTGAAATGTGTGAACCAAAAATTTTACCGATTTTAGTTGATCCACGAAAGTTGATCAATTAAAATCGAACCGTGAGAACGCGCCTTTAAGGCGCATTCTCACGATTCGATTTTAGTTGATCAACTTTTTTAGTGGATCAAGTAAAATCGGTCAAGTTTTTGGTTTGCACATTTCAAGCAAAAAATTGAGGAAACTAGTTGATTAAAAATGGCGCCAAGTGTAGTTGTACGTAAAGGTGTAAAAGTTGTTACTGCCTTACTGATTCAGGAACTGAGGAAAATTATGTTGGGATGGGATACACAGCATAAAAAACGCCGATTCTGGATACGTAATTGGATTAAAAGAAGAAATCAGTATGAAGTTTCAGAAACTCTTCTAAAAGAACTTGCTTTGGAGGATAAAGAAGGATATAAAAATCACTTGAGAATGTTTGAAGAAAAGTTTGAACAACTACTATTAAAAATTGGGCCCAAAATCCAAAAACAAGATACTGTTATGCGAAAAGCACTATGCAACAACCTCGAATGAATGATATCGACTAAAAATTATGTTCACACGTTTCAAACGCGATTTGACTTGTCTGAAAAATATTTATGACTCATAACTTCAACGATAAAGTTTGAATAGATCAATCTTTTGTGGAATCAACAAAAGTTGACCGATTATAATTGAAAGATATGTTCTCACAGCCATTTTCGTTCGATTTTAGTTGATCCACTAAAGTTGATCAACTAAAATCGAATCGTGAGAATGCGCCTTTTTTTTAGTAAACTACTAGTATTATTATTTCGATATAGATATATGCAATAAAAGACTAACCGCCAACTTATCAATTTTCGTTTTCTCACAGTTTTGGGACAAGAAAGTAACATATTTCTTCGAGGAAAAAATGACCTTTTTTTTCATCAAAATCTTTACTGCTAAATGCATCAATACGAAACGGTTTAGATACACACATTAGTATATGCTCCATTATTTAATAAAGGGTACTAGTATGCCTGGTATTTTAAATCGATTAGACCTCTATTGTTTATCTATTTACAGTTTATAGTAAGTATACAAAAGGAGGATGTATAATTTTTCACTACTATACCTTCTACGAAACTTATATTAGAAGTTGGGGAATATGGTGCCACATTAACAGAAATCTGTTTCGAATTATTTTTTTTGTCACGTTCGTCGCTGAATTCACTAACCAAATTGACATTTACTTCTGAATACGTAAAAACAACACATAATTTAAAGTCTATCTAAAGTTTAATCGTGTTTATACACCATCACGTTTTACGCGTGGGTAAAGAAAGACGTCTTAGAATTTCAATTATAGTGTTCTTTGTGGTGAAATCAAACAAAATTTGTGAATTTCGCACAATATCCAAATATTTAATTTAAAATCCGGACGATTACAAAATTGTCAGAAAATTAAAATTTTTTAATAAGTTTTTATATTTTAAAACATTAATGATAATATAGCAGATTATTTTCGGAATGATTTTCGAAATGAAATAAACATATATGTAGAACGCCGTTTTAATATTAGTCTTATTTATCCGCACATACCATGAATTATAAATAGGTACCTATGTAAAATTAGTAAGAGATATTGTTGATAATTATTTATTTGTTGTATTTTATTATTCAAAAAAATTGCAAAATTAACCTCTGCGGCAAAAGAATTAGCCAAACATTGGTTTTTGAAAAAATGTTTTGCCTATTTAAAATATATCTCACACTTAACACAAAATATTAACCTGTAAATGTAATTAAAAGTAAAATATGCAATATGTTGTTAACATGGTTACAAATCTATTGAAATTCCCTCGGAATTAGTTGTTCCTCAATGATCAGCAGAATTTTTTCAATTTTTTTATCAACGATATTGCCATGGACCTACAATGTCAGTATACCAGTTTTATGCAGACGATTTAAAAATATACAATGCAACTAATTCTGTTCACGATATAGAACTGCTTATGTTGAATTTAAAAAGTATTCATAATTATTGGTGCTCTAAAAATAAATTAATTATAAATATTGAAAAATGTAATGAACTACATGTTCTTTCCAAATCAACTCAACTTTACTAAACACTCTATATAAAATATTCATATGCTAATGTAGTAAAATATTCTCCAATTAATACAGGGTGTCCCAACCAAAAGAAGGCACCATGAATAACTTTGGAGATAAAATTTTTTTGAAAAATTTGTGAAACACGTCGACATTGTTTCCAAGGGGGACATATTTTAATGTAATACTTGTATACCTGTCATCATCCCTCTACCCTACAGGGCCACCCCATCAAAAAATTCAAATGGCAAAGAGGGTCGAGTGATACACCTTTTGAAAGGTCTTTCAATTCCCTACATAACTGTATTTTCTTTAACTTTTATCGTTCTTAAGGAAAATAATTTTATTTTTGATGATTACACACAATCGAAATCGTTTAAAAAATCTAAAATACACGGCACTGGGATGGAATTTATAAAAAAAACTACATTTTTTAGTGCTCTCAAATCAACACGAGTTTTTTCGACAAAAAACACTTTCCTTGTCTGTTTAGTTTTAGAATAATAAAAGACTCATAAGTATTTGATACTCCTTGAACATTAATTTGTTCACAACCAATTTTAAATCGAGATGCATTTTACCAGAGTGAGTTCTCAAAATGGTTTATACCCTTCAGGAGAGAATAGAAATTGTCAGCATTTATTTTAAAAACGATAATTGTGCTAGCTACGGAGCGCATATTCAATAGAAATCACCCAGATAGGTGGGTTGGTTCTCAGTGTGTTTTACAATTATTGACAAAATTTATGGAAACAGGTCTGTAGGAAACAAAAAGCATGAACCTCAGCGACCGATTAGGAATGAATCAGTCGAAGTGGCAGTTCTGGGTCATTTGCAGATGGATAATACTCAATCGATCAGGAAAGTAGCTGAAGCTTCCGGTGTATCATGAAGCAGTGTTCATCGAATTGTAAAGGCCCACAAATTTCATCCATAAATTTAAATTGGAACACGAATTAAACGAGGACGATCCCAATCGTCGGCTTGAATTCTGTGAGATTTTTAGTGATCAATTAAACGGTAATGCCAATCTACTGTACAATACATGTTTTTCTGATGAATCGACATTTCAGTTAAATGGGGAGGTAAACAGGTACAATTGTAGGTATTGGAGTGAAACCAATCCACATTTGTTCATGGAAACTCATACCCAAAGGCCTCAGAAGTTAAAGGTTTGGGCTGGCATCTTAGAGGATCACATTGTCGGGCCGTTTTTTATTCCTGATAATTTAAATGGCGAAAGATACCTCGATCTGTTAGAAAATAACATCGACCCAATGATTACCCAAATCCTCGAAGAAGACGATAATCTTTTAGAAGGCGAACTGTTTTTTCAACAGGATGGGGCACTCTCACATTTTGCTATAGCAGTTCGTCAATTTTTGGATAATCGGTTTCTTGAGCGATGGATTGGAAGAAGAGGTCCTGTGGAGTGGCCCGCTAGATCACCCGATTTAACTCCTTTGGATTTCTTTCTGTGGGGACATTTGAAATCGAAGGTATTTGCAACAAAACCCGCATCTCTGGAAGAGTTACGTGAAAGAATTGTTCGAGAATGTCGTTTATTGACTCCAGATGTGTTCAGAAATGTTCGTACAGAATTTCAAGACAGATTATACTACTGCATGGAAGTCGATGGAGGTCATTTTGAACAGTGCATACGATAATTTAAACGGCTTCTTTTATTTTTAATTCCCGAACCTAAAATAATGAAACAATTATTTCTCAGGAACGAATCGATAAAAGTTTAAAAAAATACATAGTTATGTAGACATTTGAAGGACCTTTCAAAAGATGTATCACTCGACCCACTTTGCCATTTGAATTTTTTGAGGGGGTGGCTGTGTAGGGTAGAGGGATGATGATAGGTATACAAGTATTATATTAAAATATGTCCCTCTTGGAAACAAGGTCGACGTCTTTCACCAATTTTTCAAAAACATTTTATCTACAAAGTTATTCAGGGTGCCTACTTTTGGTTGGGACACCCTGTATAATACGAGTATGTCAAAGTTATAACGAAATTAATGAGATGTATTTTATTGTATAATTAAAGATATGAAATCAGTGTATAGTAATCAATTAAAATATGTAAAATCCTGTTAAATTGTGTAGAATAAATAAATAAATATATAAATAAATAAATGATATACAAAACTAAAAACATTTTATTTGTAGTATCGTAAATATTATATAGGTGAATCATCTGGACAGGGAATTTAAGATGTCAAAAATGTGTGAACAGGTGTGGATTAACAACGATATTATTATTAAATGAGATCATGCAAAAATTTAAAAATAAAGTATGTAATAACTAGAGCTCGGATGGAGGTATTGATTTCCAGTAACGGCTTTTGTGCTTTTATTTTATAATATATTATAAACATCTACTGTAACATTCCCAAACAACAGAAAAACAGAAATTTAAACATGATAAAATGAATTTTATTTGATTTTAAAATGTTTATACGTAAACTAGTTTTATAGGAAAACGTATGACAAAAAACAGAAAAGTTGTATTTTTACACTAGCCAAATTTGGGGGTGATGTAACACTATATTTTTCCTTATAACTTCGTGAACAGCTAGAGGTAGGGGTTGTAATCCCGTACCTACTCTCCTACTGGTTTCTAAATTTTTGTTTATCTACAGAATGACCAATTCACCAAATACGGCCTAAAGGAAATATTTCAGTTCTACCCTATACAAAATACAAAGCGTTGAGTAGATTTGTTGACCTAGATTTGAAGAAAGTACAGTTTCAATATCTTAAAAAGTGTTTAGATGAGAAGGAGTGTACTTAAATTTCATTTCATTTTAAAATGTTAATAAGTAAACAAGTTTTATTAGAAAACGTATGACACAAAACAAAAACAAATTTGGGGTGACGTCACAACGTATTTTTCCTTATAACTCTCTAACGGCTGGATATATTTAAATTCTGTAACGACGTTTGATTGGTTCCATGTTAAGGGTTCCAACCCGATATCTAATATCTCTCTGGTTCTTAAATTTTTATTTATAGATAGATTGACGCAGCAAACTTAAACTTAAGCGAATTATACTTAAATTTATCAATGCTTTCCTTATACTAGAACCCCCATACTAGGGCCAGGATCTCTAGTGTGGGGGCTGTAGGCAGGGGCCCTAGTACAGGAGCGTCAATAGTTGGTACAGATAGGTCATTCAAGGTCGTTGAAATCTGATGGCAACCAATTAAAACCTGGTCGGCCGCTTCCCTAGATGTATGCCGACATAGGTTTTTACGGTCAAAATGGGTGGATGTAGATAATAATGAAAGTTCCCAAGATCTTCAAAAAGTTCTCACACCCAAGTGACCCAATACCTATCAGTTTAATTCAAATACATTTAGAACAGATACTAAGTAATATGCTTTTTTCTTGTGGGTAACTGGTGCTGAAAAATAGTTTTGTGTGTGTGTTAGTTTAGTGTTACATCCCCCAATATCTCTAGTCGTATTCGAATGAATTAACTTTGTCAACTTTGGATATTACGGAAATCGTAAAAAAAATATAATTTACGATATATTGTGTCATACATGCATGAACATATTTATGCGTTGACACATAAACTACAGCCAATCCTGGTTTTAACGTAATCAATACGTAAATTCCGAGCTCTAATAATAACACAAGAAAGAGACTTAAAGAATCTGTTATTATTTTGTTAAATGTGTATATCTGTATATTTTTGTTTTAACTGGTTCACAATCTTAGAAATAAGTAGAGATGCTTTTGAAATAATGCTTAATAAATTTTTATTTAAGAAATGGACAATAAGTTTTATTTAACAGAAAATGGAAAAAAAAACATTAAATGATATAATTATAATTTTGATTTTTCTTTGATATTTCTCCTGAAGGCTAACTTAAATAAGACATTTATTTTCATTTAATAAAATTATGAAGATGGTGCACAACTTGTATTTATTTTCTGGTAATAATTAAACTTTCGTAACAAAAAACATAAATTCTTGTAATTAAGGATTTTTTTCTATTGTCGGAGATAATAGGGTGAGAGATAAAACACCGAAAACAAATTTACTTCATATCAAACAAGTTTTTGTATTTAATTGTGGGCTAGGTATAACATATTTGAAATATTTTCATCTTGTCAAGTGCCAGTGCTACAACCCTCATAATAACATTTATTTATTTACCGAACCCTTGGACATAATATATGTATAAGTTTGATTACCTAAGTTAACTCTTTTGGGGTGTACACCAACTGCAAACAACCCGTATAATACATTCGTTATTAAAAACAAATAAACATTTTATTATGGCCAGTTTGAAAAAACATAACAGAACATATAACATCGCAGAGAACCCTCATAACTTTTGGGTCGTAAAATATGACAATTAAGTGTATTATGAACAAGAGAAACAAACTTTCGAACAAACACTTTTGTTATTTGACACAATACATAATTATAATTCAAAACTAGCGCTATTCATTGAAAAAGTTTAACTATCAAAATTCTCATAATTTAAGTATAGCACTATCACTGTCTAGACCACTGTTTCTTTTTATTTCTAATTTTCAAATGTTGTATTGTAAAATAAAGGTGCATTCGCGGCCAAGCGTTTGGTTTTTCGTTTTATCGCTAAATTTAAAATGAAATATGTGTATTGAAGCTGAATATTGTCAACTGTTTGCAGTACATCACATTTTCCGCATTTTTCTCATTTACATCACCGATAAAGTCGCGTGAATCAAAAATCTCAGTCGGGAATGACGCAGGCTCGTAGCCAATATAATGAACTCTGTTTACAGAAGGAGTTTTATTTTTCAGATAAAAAAAGTCAGTAGTTGAATTTATAATCATGTTTAGGTAGGTAAAGTTTTCTGATTAGTGTACATACATAAAAACAAAAACATCCACTATTTTAATAAACATTTCTAAATCTGCAAATTTGCATAAAATTTCAGTATTCTTTTTAACTTTGTACGCTATTTTGAGAGATTTAGAAATATCTGTATGATCTATTAAACGGCGGATAGACTTTTTTCTAGATTCTGGTGGTACTAATCAATTTTGAATTAATGCTATCATAATAATGAGTAGAACTTCAGTACTACAATTATTATTAATAAATTTTTAGTCCATAATTACTGCTTTTTAGTTTCCCACAAAGTGTTTGCATATGAGGATTCCATTATAAATGCATATCTAGTGTAATGGCCAACATTTTAATGGATCCTTTAGGGAATATTTGAAGATTATCAGAGAAATGCAGATTATTTTATTACCGTAAATAGTATCGAAGTTGTTTTGCTACTGTTTAAACGTAATTTATCTTTTGTTCGTCCACATTATAATCGTAATAATTTCGGCACTTATTTTTAATTTATTTAAATTCTCTCCCACTGTAATAATGTTAGTGTCATCAGCGTAACAAATTATTAAAACATTAGGTATTTTGTTTAAGTATAGAATCAAATAGAACACAAAAATTATGAAAAAGAGAGGACCCAGTACAGACCCCTGAGGAACACTCTGCTTTACATCGCATCTATTATTGGATACACCAATAGATAATTACTTAACTGTACATTATGTTTTCTGTTACTAAGGTACGAAGGCAGCAAGTTTAAAGGAATGCACTCTATCTACATAGTTTGGCTTTTAACAGCTGATGCTCGACACAGTCAAAGGCTTGGAAAAAATCTGTAAATAATCTATGCACAAATTTTTTATTATCTAGAGTATTTATCATTTTATGACGAAAGACACACAATGCTTTTTCGGTGCTTCTGTTCCTGGTGAAACCATGTTTTGATTTAGAAAGTAAATCATTTCTGTATAGAAAAATGTGGGTGGTTCCTTAATGGCTAATTCAATAACTTTTGACAATCCAGAGGGTGGCTTAATTCCTCTATAATTTTCGTATGTATGTTTTGTCCCCTTTTAAGGTTAAAAAATTGCTGTTTTTGACATTGAGAGAGGAAATAAAGAGGATTGCGCAGAAAAAGTCACATTTTACGTAAGAAACTCGTATTATATTACGTTTCATTAATAGGATATTATGGTCTACACATTCAAATCACAGAAGATTCTCACAGGGATGTATTTATTCCCCAGAACATTGTTGATATAATTCATTAATTTAAATCCTACCTTATCTCATGTGTTATAATTTTTTTTTAATCTAAACAGGAATAACCTTTAAATATATTTTTCTAAACATTTCATTGTCGTCTCGGTGGTGTGAAGGACAGTGGTGTGCTTCCGGCCAAACTGACCGACTTCAAAACCGTGCAAAGTCGATGAGGTATAGTGATTGAGCGGACCTGCTCGCGCCAGCATCTTTCGAAAGATGTAAAATTGTGGGTTCCATATATCTACGATGTGAGCACGTAAAGGTTCCCTGTCCCACGATAAAGTGGAGGTTCGGCAAAATTTCCATGTTAGGGGTGCCAGAAAGAGCTTATTTCCTAACGTCAGTCGCCTTGGTAGTAAAAATAGGTCGACGCTGAACAAGTAATTGAAAAATAATAATAATTCATCTACTGTTTTTTTTTTACTACTATTTCCAATACTTATGTTATTGTTGACAAAAGTTAAATTGGTTTAAAATTTGAATAAATTTGGATTATCAAAGTGACTGCAGTACAACAGAATTAAAAAAAATCAAACAAAGAAACATTTCAAAGATTTGCTACAAAAACGTGTACAGTTTGAAAGAGATTTAACTTCTAATAGACTCTATTGGTTGTGATGACACATAATTATGCAACCTACATACTATTACCATGGCACGCCGGTTGCACATACGTCATACTGGACCTTGACCCTTAATGTACATGTTTATAAAGGCGACATTTTCGAGGTTTAAACATAGCGTAGGATTTTATTTTATTTCTTGCTAGAAAGAAATATTTAAGAACTTTCATTTACCATTTACTATGCACCAAATATGTTTGATTATGTACAATGTTCAACACATTAGAAAAACTCTTTTTCATTTAATAAATTAATATTAAGAGCAGATTTAGTATGCACCAATAGTAATTACGATCTGTGAAAATCAAATTACACATGTCAATTAGTTTGTGGCTAACCTCAAGTTGTTGATATTGTTTATAATCTTTTTCTTTTTTATAAAATGGCGTTGATTGCGTTTTGATTGTTTGAATAATAATCTACATGTCGGTTACTAAAAATTTTTTAGCTGATTGATTAGACCTTTACTTGATGAAAATCCCTTTTACAAATAAACACAAAATAAACTTATGTCTGATTTTCATAATTTGATAATCTCATGACAATGAGAGCTAACGCGCTTGAATTCACCACGAGAGGTGTTAGTGTACGGAAAGGTCAATGTCACTGAACGTTAATGTTTACTATGGCCTTTTAACGCTAGTTATTAGTAATTTTTGCAAAAATTAGCTGAAAAACATTTAACACAATGATGGCAGAAGGGGAAAGTGGTAATTTACTTGTTCAGTAGGGAAATTATTGTACTTATCAGAAGTGTCTTATGTCATTAAAGTTAGGTTATATCAAGAATGAGCATGATGAAAACAACGAATGTGCATGATTATTACTCACGATTTTCTGTAGTAGACTCCTTTAGTAACGCATAATCGTCAGAATGAAAATGGTTCTTACAAACACACGAATGTTTCGAAGGAGTAATGTTATCTCTATCAACCACTGTTTTAAGTGAGTTTTGTCTCTCGGAAGCATATGTCCGCCTTTTGTTTCCAAACAAAATGGAACTGCACAACACTGAGGCACAATTAACAAGGTTTTTTATTTGCTGGTGGACGAAATAATTATAACAAAACACTATAAACTTTTCCCGCGCCTAACAATAACTTTTGACACGACCTTACTCGACCAGTGGCGCCAACTGGTGAGCCTGAAAACGTTAGCCCTCATTGCTTTGCCACACAGTGGTTTCATCAGATGGTGAGTACAAGACTAGTCTTGTACTCACCATCTGATGAAGCCACCGTTTGGCGAAACAATTGTCATGAGACTATTAAATTGTGAAAATCAAGCAAGTTAAAATTTTTTAGCTTAACTGGCTTTTTAATTTAAAATAGTTTTACATGATTACTGAATTTAGTTTTTATATGGTTATATGAGAATTTGTACAATGTAAACAAATTCACATGACAAAAACTTGCATTTCTTATCAAAGTTCCAGCAGACAATACTTGAATCACTCGCCAATATCCGAACTCTATTGATAAGGTGCTCCCATTTTTCTTTTCATTTGGTATTCTTTGGAAAATTAAACATTTTGTATCTACTTGTATTAGTATGATCACAGTCTCGAGCAAATCATAAACCAATAGTTCAAAACAAACACAAAAGCGCTTTTTTAAATCGATAATACAACACTTGAATTGGAATATACGAAAGTTACGTTACAAAACGTGGCGTTTGAAATATGTCAAGCAAATTGAAAGTACGATGAAGTTAGTAGCAATATTACCTTTTGACTTTAATCCTATTGGAGCATTTTTGTTCTGTTTTTAATACTAATTAATTATATGAAAAATAAAAATTTCTGTAATGTGTTACAATTGCATATATTTGCACATGCTTTGTGCATGGTAAGTGATAACAAAGTTCTTAAATATTTCTTACGAGAGAGAAATAAAATAAAATATATATTTAAGCCTCGAAAATGTTGCCTTTATAAGTCAAGTTTCAGTGTGATGTGTAAGGAATCGGTGTGTTATGACAGTAGTACGTAGGTTACATAATTATGCGACGTCACAATAATAAGAGTCTATTGCAAGTGATGCCATTATTATCCACTTCTTGTTGAATTTTTTTATGTCTGTATTCTTGTCCATCATATGAAATAAAATCGAGGATGTTTACATTTCTGCTGAAGCTAATCGAAGCTACCATGAAGTAGTGAGGAGTTTCAGTATCGAATAGATATTTTGAAAAACTTACCCATTTATATCACCTCGCACATTTTTCAGTTTGTTCGTCACTTACCTGAAAAACAAATAATTATGTCAAATATTTATTTACTAATAGAAATAATATAAAGTCATAAAATGAAACGGAGGTGAATGTATTACTTAAAATATCATATTCATAAAAAGAAACCAAATAAGATTTAGTAAGAAATATATTCAAATCAAACAACCACACTCAAATAAATTCACAAAAATTAAAGATTCTCAAATTGCTTCCGTTTTGCTCCATGACCGAACTGATGCTATCAAGGTCAATTGGGAAAGTTTCAATAATGGTCCTGTATTTTACACAGCTCTGAACGGATGTTAAAATGACATACAAATATCGTTTATTTTATCTACATTACATAAAAAAATATTACCTACATAAAACTATTATTAATTAATCCTGGAGTGGGTTGGAACCTTTGATGTGAAGATAACACTGACGTAGTTTCCCAGGATACACCAAAACATTATATACTGCACTCTACACGCGTTTCGCCAACCAAATTGGCATCATCTGGAGATTATTAAAACTAAACTTATGCTAACAATCTACCCTATTTATACCTAAACTATTGTCACGGATCGGTGAACCGTGACCCACTAACCAATAAAGCAAGCTATTTGGGATAGGCCCTCTGTCACTATTCATACTATTTTTACACTTTATGATTTCCAAGCTTTCAAATGCATCCAGCTGTCTAGTATTTGTTACATTCCTAATTAATCTTAAATTACTAATATGTATTTTATGGTTGTTCTCAAACGCATGTTGGGCTACACTAGACTAATCTGTTCTACCATATTTGAGATGCGCCATATGCTCTTTGAATCTAGTTTGAATTGATCGTTTAGTCTGTCCAACATATTACCCATTGCTGTTTCTTCCTTAGGAACAGCAATGGATAACTCTTTGTCTATTCCTAAGGAAGGAACAGCAATGGGTAACTCTTTGTCACCATTCATTGCCAGTCTCTTCATGAACAGATTCGAAACGGAAGCAAAAGAAGATTTCGAGTATTTCCCCAGGGTTTAGCTTAGGTATGTGGATGATATTTTTGCAATGTTCGATACAAAAGTCGCTGAAATTTATAACTTTGTATTTAAATTAATCAGTCGTTTTGCGGCAATTAAATTCACATATGAAATTGAAAGCAATGGACAACTACCATTTTTAGATGTATTAATAATTAGAAATAGTGAAAATAAGTTGGAATTTGACATATACAGAAAAGATACCAGTACTCTAAGAAATATCACTAAGGACTCTCACCATTGTGCTCAGCACAAAATGGCGAGTTTGAATTTTCTAGTTCATAAGGAGAGGTTTGAAAAAAAAGGCATTGATTAAGGATATAGCTGCGAGTAATGAATATTCTGTAAATTTAATTGATAAAATAATTAGGAAACGATAGTTTAAAGAGTTGCTTCGAAATTCCTCGACCTTTCAAAATAAATGAGAAAATCTGAAATTTGTGTCGATTCCATTCGATCTTCGATTTACTCGTGGTATTGGTAAGATTGTTAAAGATGTAGGTATGACAGCGGTTCATTCATCGGGAAACAAACTACAACAAGTTTTAGGCAATCCAAAAGACAAAATTGAAACAAACGAAAAGTCAGGGATTTACAAAATTAGCTGTAAGGACTGTAATCAAAAATATGTTGGACGGACTAGACGATCAATTCAAACTAGAGTCAAAGGGCATATGGCCCATCTCAAATATGGTAGAACAGTTTAATCTAGTGTAGCCCAACATGCGTTTGAGAATAACCATAAAATACATATTAGCAATTTAAGATTAATTAGGAATGTAACAAATACTAGACAGCTGTCCCGTGAATCCGATCGTAATCTCACGCAATGTGAAGTAAGTAAATGGACGATTTCGACCGGATCGGTTGATTTGCTAGATGTGCGTATACGCGTATCATTGTATTGTTGTTATACCACACACTGGTCACACCTGATCGGTTGTCAACCAAACCTTTTGCATGTTGCCTAGTGCTGGGAGAGCAATCGGATTTCCCTACAATTTCAGAGAAAACGTATTGTATAATCCGAGTGCTTTTGTATCTACCTGTCAGTGAATGGACCGTTTAAGATGAGGTCGAGAGATTTTTATCAACTTACGACAATATAATTTGTTTTTATAATTCTCTTGATTTGGTTTATATTTACCAAAGTCTTGTAAATATACTTAAATAATGGTGTAAATGAAAGTAACGAAATGTTTACAGTAAATAAATTTGCAAACTGGTTTTAAAGATGTTTTGATTAACATCAACTATAATTATTTATAAATGATTCCTGTGACAGGTTGATGATCAATAATATGCAAATAAATATACGTTTCAGTCTCAAGAACATTAGAAACGGCGTTATTCAAGTTTATAGTGATAATTAAGTTGTTGTATAACTTTTGACTTTGACAAACATCAGGATGATTTCCACTAGATTATTAACTTTGTTTATACGTAATTGTAATTAATTATCACGATTATAACTTTATTTCCCAAATTAAATTACATTAAATAATATATTTCTTACCAAAAATTGTTTTCGGGTAATTCGATTTGTTATCCAATAAAGTTATATGTAATAATTTTCTCGATAATTGTATATCAACAAAGTTCATATACAGGGTGGGGCAATAGTACGTCGGACCTCGATATCTCGAGTTCTACGATAGCTAGAAATTTTTTAAAAAATTGCAAGTAAACTAGATAAAAAAGTCTATAACTGGAAATTATTTTCGTACATAGAGGGCGAGCCAAGACGAAATTACAGGACCAAATGCCTTTTTTTTAAATGGAATGCTACATATATCAGTACATTTTTTGAAGCCTCTTTCTGGGCTCTATTCATTCCTATATTATTATTGGCTATCTCCCAACCACTTTGATGTAATGAATTTTTTTTGTTGAAATAATGCCATCTGCAGATGGATATTAAAAAAAATCACCACAGTCACAATTATGGGTTTTAAGAAAAACTTATGTGAATACCAGTTACGAGACATCTAGTTAATATTTTTGAATCATTTTCATTTCCTAAAAATGTACAGGGTGATGATATTTTAAAGCTGAGGACAATTACCACCCTGCTTTAAGCATTTTACTAGATTCTAACTATTGCTCTAACATTAAAACCAACTTTCCGACTAACGCAAACAATAGTTATAACTTTCGGAAAGCAAATTTTCAGGTGCTGTATGATTTATTGTTGAATGAAGACTGGTCTTTTGTTGAATCTTACGATCTTATCTTGCCTGCTTCAAGGCGTTTTATGATCAACTGTATAATATCTTTGATATGTGTGTCCCTAAATTTAATGCACCGCAAAAGAGACTGTATTCGCCTTGGTTTAATGGCAAAATAATAAAAAATATTAAGCTTAAAGCAATATATTGGAGTAAGTTTAAGCGAACAGAAGATTGTGTTCCGCAGAATAATTTCAAACAACTTAGACATACAATAAAAACATTGAAGTTGCTTACGCTAACTATGTCAAGGAAGCCGAAAAAAATATTGCAAGGGAGCCGGGTAAATTTTGGTCATTTGTTAAAAACAAAAATAAATGTATCAACATCTCTACTCAGATGTCTTATAATTATAAGCATCTCGACAATCCTAAAGAGATACTTAATGCTTTCGCAGATTTTTTCAGTAACTCATTTTTACCACCTTCTACCAACTTCGATTTTACGTACAATCAGGCAATCAACAGTGCACAATTAATATCAGGTGCTTTGATCAAAATGAGGTACTCAACGCTCTGAAAAAACTAAAACCTAAGTTAGCGACCGGGCCTGATGGTGTTCCTGCATTTTTAGTAAAAGACTGTGCTAGTATTTTTGCACACCCGCTTACGTTTTTATTTATCTATGTGTTACAAACTGTTGCCTCCCTGAAATCTGAAAATGTTCAAAGGTGTGTCCGGTTCTGAAGAAGGGTGATAAACATGATATTAGCAACTTTAGACCAATATCTATCATATGTAATTTTTCAAAGGCCCTTGAAATTTTACTCCATGGTAACATTTCGTCGGCCGAGGTGCAAAAATGTGTAACTCCAAAAAAATGCAACAAATCAAAAATCAAATCTGTTTAAGTCCCATATCCCATATCATTATTTTAATAATAAAATATATCAAATCTGTCTAATTAGATGTTAAATATCCTACGTAGTAATCATTCCTCATTTTGTAATGTTTACTTGACTAATATAGTCAAATATACAGTTTTTACCTTCTCTAAAATAATCTTGAAATGAGTCGGTTTTGCACCTGAGCCGACGATTTACTATAGCGTTAGCAACCAAATATCGGTGTACCAACATGGTTTTATGAAAGGACCATTCTACCACCTCTAATCTGTTATGCATAACCCAGTCTATTTCTGAAGCTATTGATCAACGCAGGCAACTTGACGTAATATATACAGATCTCTCGAAAACATTCGACCTAGTGGATCACTCCATACTGCTAAACAAAATATCTGTTTTCGGTTTTTCGCCGTTTCTGTTATTATTTTTTCATGCTTATCTTTAGGATAGGAGGCAATATGTTGCGTATAATGGTTTCCAGTCTGTCGAATATATTGCTACATCCGGAGTCCCACAGGGGTCAATTCTCAGTCCCTTATTGTTCAACATATTCATTAACGATATTGTGAATGTTATTGATGTGTCCTGTCCACTTTACGCGGATGAATTCACAATTTTTAAAGTAATTTCTTGTTTGGAGGACTGCGTTATTCTGCAAAACAGCCTTTCAAACTTATTTAATTGGTGTATTGAAAACAACTTAAATCTGAATGTGTCTAAGTGTAACTTTATGACCTACACAACTAAATCCGAGGCTGTTATGTTTAATTACAGTGTTGACAACGCAGTCCTTGAACGACCTTCTACTCTTGCAGTCCTTGGCGTAATATTCGAAGACGAACTTTCACTTATACCTCACATAAATAATTTAGTGACTCAATCTCTTAGGACTCTTGGGTTCCTAATTAGAACTAGCAGAGACTTCTCGAATACCAGTACACTTAAAAAAAAAAAAAAAAAAAAACATGAAAAATCTGCGTATAATCGTTAATCGAAAGATGAAATATTCCGCATTTATATTCACATATGGTGCAAGTACGTATTTTAGAATAAGCGGATATGGTGCAAGTACATATCTTAAAATAAGCGGATGAATATGGTCTCGTCTCGTTCTAAAACATTTATTATTATGCATACATAAAAATAACGTATTTCACGATATTCAAGACGAATTGGACGATTTCAAAGAAACATTATGGCATGTTTTATGAGAGACGTAACAATAGTCAACGATGATGCATAAGCAGTGTAGCATGCGATGTGTGGGGTAAGTATCACCCACACATCATGACGCACATTTCCTAGAGAAGAGGTCGAATTGGGGTTGAAATTTTCATGTTGTACATTTGGCGGTAATGGAGTGAGGGGTTACTTTTTGTAAAATTATTGACGTGGCATTTTTCTTAAACTTTAAAATAAGCAAACAGGCAATTGCGTTTTCTACATAATAAATTATCTTAGGGGAGCATATTATGAATAATTGTTATCTACTGTATAGGGTCTTTACAAATAATGTTTATATAATTTTGAGGGTTGTTACGTGCTTTGTTTCATTTTACAAGGCACTTCAAAGATATCTACGAGTCCAGCGTTATATCATTTGGCCCAACAGATAATTTGGTGGTAACTTAAAGATAAAATCCGAAATAGTAACGAAATAAAGTTTTGCGGTTGATAACATTTTTATTTGTTAATTTTTCTGTTTTTTGTTTAATTCTGACAGACACAACATATAAAAAGAAAATGAACAGGGCAGTATTTTTTCAAACAAAACTTATGTGTCAGATTTATTACATTTGGCCCATAAGATTAAAATGGTGCTTCGTTTATGAATTGAAACAAAACAATTGCAAGTCGTTGAGTGTTGTTGGTGACATATTGTTAGTGGAAAAACAGTAATCGCTTAACATTATAGTGCGAGGTAAAGCCATATCCGACGATTTACGAAATGCTATTGTTAATTTACATAATTCTGGTCATTCGCGTAGTAAAATTACCAAACAATTGCAAATATTTCGTTATACTATATGGAATATCGTAAAATTATACAAAACTACAAGCGTAGTAGAAGAAAAACCAAATTTAGGCAGAACGTCAAGTAACACCGACCAATATGAGAGCACTAAGGTATATTTTGAAAAAAAAAAATCGTTGTGCTAATTGTGGTGAATTAACTGTAGAGTGAAATCGAGGCAACTTGAAAAAATGTTTCAAGATCAACTTGTCTTAGGAGTATCAAACGATTTGGATATAAATTCTACAAGGTAAATTTTTTAATAGGCAGAAAAAATGTGCATTTTATATTTAACTTTTGGAAGAAAGAAAAACCATTGTTAACTACACAACGGAAAAAAAATTGATTAATTTGGGCGAAAAATCTTCAGAATTGGTCACAGATGCAATGGAATAGTGTTATTTGAAGTGACGAACCCAATTTGAGGTATGTGTGGGAGATAACTGAAGTGGGGTTTTAAGGACAAAACATGAAGCATATCAAAAAGACAATTTGCACCGTAAAGTAAAATTTCCGGCGTCCGTAATGATTTGGGGCTGTATGTCAGCACAAGGAGTTGGAAAATTGCACATCATAGAAGGCACTGTCAATTCTGTGGAGATCAAAGATACTGTTAGATCAAAGTAAAGCTGCAGAGTTCCCAAAGTCAATCTTTCTGATAATATTTTATGGGTTGATCGGAATCTTGCAGAATCACCAAGCAGAAAATTTCCTAAACTAGGCTACAGAAAATGTCATGGCATTATTAGTGTTGAAATTTTCGCTAAATTCATTGAAGATGATACTCTTGAGCTTCTTGTTATTGAAACAGCCAAGTATGCATTGTTTAAAAATTCCTCTAATCCAAAAATAATTGCAGATGATATTATACACCTCAGGATATTAGTGATGTATAACTGGGATAGTGAAATTGACATGAACAATTTTCTAGCAAGTGAGTCTATGAAGACGTGACAAGAAAACAATTCTTTACAAGTACCAGAACTGTGTACCAAAAATGCACCGTTGATCTTTGTATTGAATGTAATGTGATATTTCACACCAAGACGAATTATGCATAACAAATCCAATGCGATATTTTTAACCCCTTAAATCTAGCGTTACTTATTGTGTAACACGATTTTTGCAAAATCTTAAAATCAATTCTTTATTTTTGACTTCATATTAGTATTAGTTATTCTGTCTGAAAAATAAAACATTCATTACTGAAGTGGTAGGGAAAAATAATAATTCAGGTCATAACATGCGGAGACCCGCAAGGAACGGTATTGAAACCATTACTATTTACAATATATTTCAACAATTTACTGTCTGTTAACTCCACTGGTAAAATCTTAAGTTTCGCTGATGATACTGCTGTTTTATACACCGGAAATAGTTGGGAAAATCTAAACATATAAGCAGACTGATTTTAAAAAAATACAAATATAGTTCCAGTACAACAAACTAACCTTAAATTGTGACAAAACTACATATTTACCGTTCGAAGATCCAGAACGTTGTTCAGTTTAAATATGTTTGAATATTAAAAAAAATTAAATAAGCATAGAACCTATTTGTCATAATTATAATACAAGAGGAAAACAACAGTCATATCATGCCCCGATGTGATAAAACTATAGGTTAACTGTAACTACTTAGGACCTCGTCTGTATGAAATTCTACCAAGAAATATAAAATGTATGGACAAATTAAAAAAATTTAAAAAAAAAAGTAAAAATATGGCTTCTAAATACTGATCGAATTGGGTTTCATAATATAGTTAACCGGAGATATAATCTCAGCAAATAATAATTATCCAAAATATGCCACAAATTAATATGTATTGTGTATATATAACTTAAGATTTAAAATTTCTACATACCTAATTAAATAGCTAAAAACATTATAAGATTACACTTCAGCTTCTATTGATTCAGGTAGCTGCTTTATTGATTTAGTCTTTTAATTAATTTACTTGATACATTTCTAAAAGCCTTGTATATGTAAAATCACGGACAAGTAGCCAGTAATCTTCTGCTGCTTCTGTGATTATCTTAGTTTATTTATGTATTCTATATATTTTATATGCCATTTTTATATTATATTTTATATTTATATATTGTGTTTTTTATATCAATGTATTGTGTACTGTGTATTGTGTGTTCTATACATTGTGTATTGTATATTCTCTTAAATAAACTTATTAATATTATTTTTTTTTTTCGGAATATCCGAATTCCCGATGCCGGTCAGTCCTCCCGTGGCCTCCGACGCCTCACGGGAGTCGCGCCGGCGCATCAACTACAGCCACTCCCCACATCCCGCAGGGTTAGTGACTGTAGATACCAGAATCATGTGCCCTAAGCAGACGGAGAGAACCCAGAATGACCGCCTTCTGCATTTGGCCTGCCAGCCACTCGGCTGATTTTTGGCAGGCCGGTATGATCTTCAGTTCAGAGAGCAGCGTAGGCTTTATCCCTCCGAGTACACCGATAATAAGGACGACCATTTTGACCGAGTAGCCTGGGTACAGCACTTGGAGCTCGTACCGGAGATCGCGATATTTGGTCCGTTTCTCCTCCTCCTTCAAGGTGATGTTTTTCTCCGCAGGTGCCGAGAACTCGATGACATACATCACCTTGAGTTGATGGTCGAGGAGGACTATGTCAGGCTTGTTGGCTTGGATTAGCCTGACAGTCGGGAACGAGTAGTTCCAGTAAATCCGGCATTTCTCGTTCTCGACAACGGACTCAATATCTCCGGGGACGTAAGGCAGCACTGGTGTCTGGTCTACCCCGTACGAGTGCCTTAGATGGTAGTATAGCACTCGTAAAGCCGCGTTATGTCGGTGGATGTAGGCCGAAATCGCATATATAGGGCATGCAGATAGTAAGTGCATGAGCGATTCCGGCGCCTGATGGCAGGTCCTGCAGTTGATATCAGGAACCTCTACACGCCACACGCGGCTACGGTAGACCAAGGTGTTGATAACACCATCTTGACAGGCCATAATGAATCCCTCGGTCTCCGACTTAAGCCCTGCTGACCTTAGAAAGGCGAAGGTCAGCCTGGTCGATAAACCCAGTGTTTCTATGTTCTTATAGAAGACACCATGCTGGGGTTTATCGACGTGCTGCCGAAACAGTTTTTCCTGTTCGGCAGCTCTGATTCGGGCTTTCAGACGGTTTGGCTGAAGTTCGGTGACTGACTCAACATCAGCACCTCGCCGGCCTCCTCGCCTGATGACTGACATTATTATTATTATTATTATTATTATTACTATTATGGGTAAATTGTCTATTGTTTCAGATAAAATAGGCAATGTTATCGTCGACTAAATTAATTACAAACTCAGATTACTTTAAGTTTAACTTAAGTCAATTTAAAAAGGCTTAATTATTTAAATATTATTTTTAATAGGTATTGTATATTGAAATAACTAGTATATATTGAAATAGCCAGTATATATTGAAATAACTAGTGTATATTGAAATATTTTTGTAACTTTCGTTTTGTAATTTTGTTTGTAATTTTAATAAATTAAGATAACTGAAAATTTTAGCGAGGATCCTGTAATTTCTTGTATGGAATGACTGAAAATTACTTCTTTGTAGTATTACATTCATACTTACATAAGTATTTCGTTTGTGCATAGGTACTTACAAATTCCATTTCATATATGAAGTAAGAAATGTGCATGTAAATTGTAGGCGATACTTGGATTACATTTGAAATCTAGAGAGCGAGTTCATACAGAAATAAATGGTAGGTAAGATAACCCCTTTTTTGCCGACACAAGTGCATCACGAAATGATTGTAACCATCAATTTAGTGAGCTCGCAGCGAACATGGACCGACAGTACTGACACTTCAATAAAATAAAAAAGAAATTGCTAGATTTGCGGTTAGCAAGGCTGAGACGTGAATGTTTTCAGGAAAGTTTTGTGAGTGCCCTGGAAATGTCGAGAGGTAGTAGTAACACTGAGAATGATGACCGAATTGCATTCTCTAATTTTACTTGAGAATTGTTCAAAGTTGTTCTACAGATCTCATGACCGGGTCGTACATTTTGTCATTAAATAAGTTTCAGCCACAAAAATAGTAATGTACGTAATATTATGGGTTTATCTTGAGCTTGAAGTATTAATTAGGATTAATTAATTTAATTTTAGTACTAACATGTTTAAGGGCATAATTTTGGAAATGAGTTCTGTTGAATATGCATGTTTTTTGTTATTAATTCTTCTTAAAAACAACTAGATAAAATTAAAATTGCTCATAACATCTATTATTCTAAAGCCTACCTGCGTATGATATTATATGTTGTATTCGTACATTCTTCTTCCTGAAATGTATTAGACTTTATGATGTGAAGCTTAACACTGACGTGATTTTCCAAAAAACACCATATATTGCACTCGATGCGTGTTTTGTCAACCAAGTTGGCAGCATCTGTAGATGATTAAAACTAAGACTTTTAAACTACAGCTGTCTAGTATTTATTACTTTCCTAATTTATCTTGAATTGCTGCTATCTTATGCTTTTTTCAAACGCATGTTGGGCAACATTAGACTTATCTGTTCTACCATATTTGGGATGAACCATATGCGCCTTGAATCTAGTTTGAATTGATCATATAGTTTGTCCAACATATTTTTGATTACACCTTTTCGTTTGTTTCAATTTTGTCTTTTGAATTGCTTAAAAATGGTGGTAGTTTATTTTCCGATTAAAAAACCATTTTCATACCTATATCTTTAAAAATTCTTCCAACACCACGGGTGAATCGAGGATCGTATGGAATCGAGACAAATTTCAGATTTTTATAAATATACATTTTATCATCTATTGTAATTTTTGCATTCAGATGAAAATACTTTTTGATGTCTTTAAAATGTTATCTAGCATAGGATTATACATGCTGTTACACACTCGCTTCTCACTACAGGGATCTCGGAAATGGTAAGAGATACGAAGTAGCTTAAATGATGGCAAAGTTGCGTAAACAGGGGGACCAACATTATGCCTTTAAAAAGTCAAGGCTATCATGATTAGTTTCTGAAATATTTGAAACGAAGGGAAATTTTTGAAATCAGTTTTTGTTTCATTTCAGCCATGTTTGAGGAGATGTGAAAAGAAGAACGGTTTCTCATGGCAACTTTTTGCTCTCTATTGAAAAAATTTAAAAAACAAAAACATAATGAAAATATCTTTGATACCAATAATACGCACCGTAATCCTGTCATTTTATTGTCAAATTATATTGCCAGAACGTAATTGGAGAACATTTTGAACATTTTTTTATAGCCCACATTAAAATTATCATTACTGAGTTGAGAATTCCTTATTTTTAAACATATTACGTTCATGCCAAATTAGAAAAAAAATTACTTTCCAAATAACGAAGATAATCGACCGTTCCGGGACTTTGTCCTAACTCTGTATATACATCAAGTCATCGCTTTAATTTCAAAAAAAGATATTTTAAACGTAGTGATTTAAAGATGAAGGCTTAAAACTAGCCGGATCAAACATAGGCTGCTGGCGGGATTAGTGAAAAATAAACTTTATAAGTAACGAAGTAAAAATATTTTGGCGAAAAATAGCGAGAATACCTTGGTATTATAACGGATCAGATACCACAGCAACATCTTTTTTTATACAATAGTCAATTTCACTGTTGACGGTTTAAGTATATACAAATGGATCTGAAAGAGGATGATAGAAAAAAAATTAAACAAAATGAGTTATTATATTTGAAAGACTGAGATAATATCATTAATTTTGATAATTACTTTATAAATGTTTGTTTTTTCCAGAAAACTGTCCTGGTGCTTGCTCGGGTTGCATGAACCAGCACTGTGTAATTCGGAAGGCAACAAATTGTGTTCGGACGTATTACAATTGATACTAGTTTAAGATGGTACGCCTCTGTCGGCGGAGAGGCTGCAATGCACCAGATCTGTGGAGCAGAAAGAAACTCCTTGTAACAGGACACCCACCAGCATTACAAAAGGTGACTGATTACTCGGTAAACTTTTCTAATTAATCGTTGAAAAGTTCACCATTTAAGTTGTTTTACTGCTGAGGGTTAAATTCAACTAAACTCTGATTTGAATTCGTAATTAATCGGTGGGCGCACAACAGAAAATTGCCAACTATCAACAAAGTACCGGAAGCTGGATGATTTCATCGAATTTATTGATGAATTCACTCGAGGACAATGTTAATGTTAATGCTTTTAATAGTTTTACTGTTTAACATAATGCCGGTAGCGAATTTGTTAAATCAGCTAAATTTATGTATCGAGTTTAAAGCGGCGTGCGGAAATTTTAATAGACAGTCGGTATTTCATTAAACATGTGTTCATACCATTATTCACTAATCGATGGCCTTAGTTTGTCTATACTTTACTGATTTATGATATATTTTTAAATTGGCACTATTAATAAATTGAAATCACCTTCGCCTCTAATCATGGTCGATACGTAGGTTCTATTAAGTAACGCTGGCTTGATTCTAATATTTCAGGATCATTGATTGAATTTTTTTTTTACCGACAATTTTTGGTTATTTTACAATCAGTATCAGAATAGCAACCGTTGTATAATATCTTCCCTCATTTTGGAGTAATCCTTCAACTGAATTTTAATTAATTACAATTTCTTTTACATTATTACTTGGTGTATCAGTTATTTGCTTTTGCAATTACTTCAATTTTTGAATGCAAACGCGGTGTTACACAATAGAAATGATGCTGTGTATTTATAAGATTTAAAAAAAAAATCATTCTGTTTTGGAATATGAGCTAATTATTTTACCGACAATGGATCAAACTCAAATATTAACTGACTTATAAAAATAAAAATGAAAAAGTTACAGGTTTTTGAGGTTTGTGATCTTTATTTTGACTTAATGTAGGTATTATACAATTTTGAATTAAACCACACAAATGGTACTGAATAAGATTTACAGGAAACAACTACTCAGCGAACAGAAGCCCCGACCTGCATTGAATTAAACCTGCAAGTCTTGTTTGGTTCTCGTCAGTATGCCAAAGGTAATGGAAAAGTATAGATAAGTAATAAAATATAAGTAATGGAAAAGACAAATAATAATAGCTCAAATTGTTTTAACAGCAACATTTGGAAGAAACAAATAAATTTAGAAAAGAGCAGCTAAAGTAAGCAATAAAAATTATTTGTGTTTCACTTATACCAGATAGATATTATAAAGTACACCTTTGAAGCAACTTTAAATATAAAAAATGTCAGCATTCTTATGGTAAATAGTAATAACAATAAAAGTATAAAGCAGATTAGAATTTTAAATTAAATTTTGTTCACAGTTTTCGTAATTATTTAAAAACACAAATTAGCATGAAATACCTTTTGAGTATCCACTTTATTACCATTTCTCTTACTTAAAGCTATGAGAGACGTTTTAGGCTTTTACAAAATTTCCATTCGGCATTAAAGAGATGTTTCATTTATCATCATTCTTGAATCAAGTGCCTGTTGAGAAACGGTTTTCTTTATGTTAATATTTACCGTGAGTTTAGGTAATGATATTTAATAGTATTAATGTTTCGGTTACAAAAATTTTATTAATATTGTGCGTACGGTTTCATGTAAATATTCAGTACAAATTAACGAGCCGAGTATTTGCAAAATAAACAAAAATGTTACTGCTAATTGCACAAGATAAATATTTTATTATTACACGAAGACCATATTTTATTTAGTTTTATTTATCCGTTTAATTAAAAAACAGGTCACCAGACGTATGGTCCAATGCTTGAGCTAATAATAATTATTATTTGGAAAAGTTCAAATGCAAAAATAATTGTAATAGGTAAAAAAATGATATAATGTATAAAGCAAAGGATATAAACAATCAATATGTATGGAGCAGGTTCATACGTCCATTACATTATAAAACTGAATCACTGGTTCAATTCAGTTTCTCCATGCTAAGTAGATCTGGGTGGCTAACGATAGAAAGCATCTCTTTCGATAGTTTTTCTTTGCTTTGGATACCTCGATTTATGATCTGAAGAATGTATCTGTAATACATTTCTAATGGAAATTTTCTTTATCAATTATATGAAAACACAATGATTACGAATAAAAAAAGATCGATTCCCAGTTAAATCGGTAAAGAAATGATCGATTTTCTTTATCGATCATATGGAAAAGTAATCGATTACGAATGAAAAAGATCGATTACCGATTATGGCGTTAATGAAAAGATCGACCCAAAATTTTTTTTAAATCGGTTAGTCCAACGTGTTATCAAGAAGAGGATCTTTTTCATATAACTATGAAAGAAGAAGCATAATCCGATGTTAAAATCTTAAAAAGTGGAAGGTACAAAAACACGGCCAAAAAAGTTAGGCACGGCCCTGGTTGAGGTTCATATTAACAACCACCGCATCATTATAAGAGCCTTTATTGATAGTGATATTGATAATAGATAGTAAATTGTTTATCTGTAGATCAATGCGTTCCATAAATATTAAATAGCATCTTCAGGATGCCCATGTTAGTTGCTCCTAATGTTTTCTTACGCTTAATCAGTACCCGAAAAATACGAACGGAATTTTCTGACACCCTGTATAAAAATGAGCATTTGGTTCAATCTCCCAAGACATATAGAGCGAGACGTATTGCACATTCTTGACCTAGTTTTTTGAGAGAATTCCAATGGTGAAGGTTCTATTTAGATATCTCTTCCCGTTATCGCGCCGTCTTACAAAATTGATTTCTTTACACTTTTTTTTCAACTAGCGCTGCTTCCTTAATAGTCCCAGTCTCCTTGCTTTTCTCTAGAATCATTTGTTTTACCACACCACTATGGTTGTTTATAAAAATCTCTTATGTAATTGTAAAAACAGTGGAAACCCATGACATCTGTTAATAGCATACAATTTTTAAAGTCATAGTAAACTATTTTCCATTATAAAATAATGAAAATTTCTCCACAGTCATTTCTTTCTCCACACCAACTACGATTTTTTATAAGTCTTTATTTTAAAAAATCTGACATATTACTGCTTAATATTTATGCATTTCTTGAAAAAAATAATAAAACAATTATTGGTTATTACATAAGCACTCTCTCAAACCTTCCATGATAATAATAACAAATACCTATAATTTTTTATATTTTCTACTGTCATTCTTATCTGAATGCGCTAGTATAAAAGTTTTAGATATATAATAAATCAAAAACAACATTTCCAATAAATTTTATCATATAAACTATTGAACAACTACTCGATCTAGGAGCCAGAATTAAATATCAGTGTTTTTAGTATTAGAAGCTAAGAAATATTGAGATTAAAAAATATATTGACTCACCAAAAAGGAACACTTTTTACACTTAATGATTTCGTCCAGTTACAACACAAAAATGATAACCCCTAGTCTGATATATATTTACTTTCATTCTTCCTGAACTCTTCAGGTGGTTGGTTCGCGAACACATTATTTATTAAAATATTTAAATTACATAATCCAAAATATGATTATTTGTTATGTTTATTTTGACATTTTAAATTGAAAGACAATATCTAGATTAATTATTGTAATTTCGATAATCATAACAACATTCATGATATGTAACCTAACCTAACTTAACCTAACTTAAATAAGCCCATTCTATTCATACATTTTAAAAAATCTGACATGTTACTGCTTATTAATTATACATTTCTAGAAAAATAATATTAAAATAATAATTGGGTATTACATAAGCACTCTTCCAAAGCCAACACGATCATAATAATAACACAGGCCTACATGGTTTTAGGGGTCTGCAATTTTTTTACATTTTTAGAGTAAGTAAGTCGTTCTGAACTCTGCAGTATTATTAGTTTTCGTGTGTCATGCACTGTTTACTCTAAACATACATAACGACATTATTAGTAATTAATACATATCTTTTTAAAATAAAATTGTTAAGGACCACTGCCTTTTAATCTAGACGTTTCTAGTTAGAACCAGAATATACACATAGTATTCGAAAAGCACATACAGCAGTCAGTAGTAAGTTAACTGTGGTTGAACGTGTGCTTACAGTATAATAGCGTGATAAAATTATTAAAAATTCGTCATGTTCTCAAGACATTGTAAAAACAGCGCCGATGTGTTTTGTTACATTTGTGGTTCATATACAGTTAAAAAAAGACAAAGAAATATTACGGAATTCGTGAAAAGAAGTTATCATGTGTACTTTGGTGTAAAGCTCGGAGACCAAGACAAAACATGGGCGCCACACAGAGCTTGTCATACATGTGTTGGATCGTTACGGAAGTGGACTCAAAATAAAAAGAAATTCTTAACTTTCGGCATACCAATGGTGTGGCGGGAACCCAGCAATCATGCAGCAGATTGTTACTTTTGCTTGTGTAATGTAAGTGGCTTTAATACCAAATATAAGAAAAAAATATTTTATCCGAACCTTCCATCAGCAATAAAGCCAGTAGTGCATGGGCCAGATGTACCTGTACCTGCTGTACCAGAGAATTATACTCTTTTGTCGTCTCATTCTGATTCGCAATTAGAAATTGAAGATTCGGATAAAGACTTTTCATGACAAATTACTCAGCCTCAGCTTTTTACTCAAAATGAACTAAACGATTTAATTCGTGACTTAGGACTTTCAAAAGAGTCTGCTGAACTTTTGGGATCTCGACTGAGTGAAAATAATTTATTTCTTCCAGGAACGACATTCTCATGGTATAGAAAACGTGAAACTGAATTTTTAGAATACTTTGATCAAGAGGGATCCCTTGTTTACTGCCATGATGTTCCAGGATTGGTTAGCAAGTTAGGAGCATCCATTTATCAACCAAATGACTGGAGGTTGTTCATAGACTCATCTAAAAGGAGTTTAAAGGGTGTATTGTTGCATAATGGTAATATATACGCATCAGTCCCGGTTGCACACTCTGTTCATTTAAAAGAAAGATATGAAGATTTGAAACTACTACTTGAAAAGGTGAAATCTGCAGACCACAACTGGATGCTATGTGGAGATTTTAAAATCTTAGGTATGCTCTTAGGCCAACAGTCTGGCCTGTTTCTTATGCGAATACAATGGGACAGTAGAGCATGAGGTAAACATTGGCAAAAGAAAGAATGGTCACGTAGAATTAATTTAGTACCTGGTTCAAAAAATATTGGACAAGAAAGTTTGGTCGATCCAAAAAAAGTTCTTCTGCCTCCGTTACACATTAAGTTGAGGCTAATGAAGCATTTTGGTAAAGATCTTGACAAAAACTGTAACTGCTTCAAGTATTTATGTTCAAAGTTTCCTAGTTTATCAGAAGCCAAGCTTAAGGAAGGTATTTTTGTTGGGTCACAAATTAGAGAGTTAATGAAAGACAGAGTGTTTGGCTCAACAATGAATGATAGGGAAAAGGCTGCATGGGTTGGCTTCAAAAATGTAGTTCAAAAGTTCTTAGGTAATAACAGAGATCCTGATTTCAAGAATATGGTCAACGATATGTTAGAAAATTATAAAACATTGGGGTGCAATATGAGTTTGAAACTTCATGTTCTTCATTCCCATCTTGACTATTTTCCAGAAAATCTCGAGGCGATGAGTGAAGAACAAGGTGAAAGGTTTCACCAGGATATTAAACAGATGGAAATGAGATATCAAGAAAGATGGAACGTCGCCATGATGGCTGACTATTGTTGGTGTTTAAAGAGAGAATCTTCTGAAGGTGAAACTTCACATAAACGGGCTTCAACTAAGCGTTCATTTGAAAGTAAAAGAAATCGTTTTCATTCGCAAAGAGACATGTAAAAATGTTAACAACTTTTTTTGTAATATTATTTTCTTGTAGGTACTTGTAAATTTTGATTTAAATTTTGTAATTAAAAATAAGAAGTATTTTACTGTAATGCATTATTTTAATACATTTTATTAGAAAACCGTTCATGTATTTTTACTTTGTGAAAAAACCTTGCGTGATAGAGCAAAATGCAAGTCATTTTTGGATTTGGCATGAAACAGTCATACACAATTACATTAAAATATAGAAACCCCCCCACCATAAGTTTTATTTTGCAGGCCTGTGTAATTAATACCTAGTTTTTTTATATTTTATACCGTTATTCTTATCTGAATGCACTATAATAAAAGTTTTAAGTACATAATAAATCAAAAACAACACTTCCAATACATTTTATCACAGAAATTATCAAAACAGTTTTTTGTATTTTAACTGGACGAAATCATTTCTTAACATTTAAAATTTTCCTTTTTGGCGAGTCAATATTTTTTTAATCTCCATATTTTATTGCTTCAAATACTAAGAAAATTGTTATTTAATTCAACGCAATTCTTGCTATTAGATGTAGTAGTTATTTTAATAGTGATGATAAAATGTATTGGAAATACTGTTTTTGATTTATTATGTACCTAACATTTTTGTACAAACGCATTCAGATAATGTCCCAAGTAACAACTCTAAGATACTTTTGATTTATTTAGGTTTTAAAAGTGCTTTAACATGTTCAATAAAATGATAGTGGTTTTAAAATCACCTTAAGATAAACTAAAAGTTCTTAAAGACCACTGATTCTTATGCATAGGATTTAATGCACTCTTTAAATAATAAAAAAACTGTTTGCTCCTAATGCCTTATTGATCTTATACTAGTTTTATAATACTCTTGACATTGGCTATTTTAAAACTAATTTGCCTTTTTAAAGAATTAAATAGCAAGTTGGTTTTAAAACAATCCATTTTGGAACAAATGGTATTAATGTAGTTTTATGGAGTATCCTTGATGTAGTCATTAAAACCCATTAAGAAAACTATTTTATCTTAAGCCTATATGCTCAATGAAATTCCACATTAAATCCTAAAACATAGTTTTTACTTTTTAAAGAGTAAATTAAGAATATTTTAAAGTTCAAAGGTTTTAATTTAGTCAATTTGATTAAAAGAAATGCCTGTTGGATTTTTGATGACTTTATTAAAACTAATTCTACCCCCTCCATTATCGGAGAAAACACGCCATCTGCTCAATAAACTGATTGCTGATTTAGTGAACCAGTGCAGTTCGTGTACCTACTTTATGCATGAATGAAAACTAGAAGACATATTTAAATTGGAAAATATTAGTGACAAGTATTTTAAATTAAAACGAAGTCACTAAATCCAGCAATCACAAAATCGGCACAATTTTAAGGTTAGAATTTTATACGCGCGCCAGATCCTTTAAATCAATAAGGCCACGAGTGGTAAATAAAACGCTATTTTAAGTCTTGTAAGATTTAAAACGTTCTATTAACTTGCAATCAGTTTTTATCTAGACCACGCCATTTTTTATATAAGATACAGACCCGCCATGATGAACATTTTCAATAGCCAAAGAAAAAAATATTATTGAAATATATGCGCTTTACATCCTCTTAAATAACTGAAGGACGGTGTGTCCAAACATACTATTTAATAAAAAAAATGCATTTGGATAGTTTGTATTTGAATATTATTTTTGATCAGCTTTATATGCGTTACGTTTAAAATATTACCACTCTGCCCCATTAGAGACTTCCCGTTGTTTTAACTATTTCACGCATAGAGTTGTCCGACTTTAAAACAAAATAAAACCCTTTTAGGATTAATTATAATGATTCTCAAGGCAATTTAGTCTGCTGCAATTTTATTTTAAATGCAAAACGTTTTAATACATAAATTTAAGGTTGCCTTGAAGAACTCTTTAAGAATATGAAATTAAAACTAAATGATTTTTAATATGGTTTTAAAATTTAGTCTTCAAGACCCTTTTAGGATGGGCCCTTTTTGGCTAGAAGGTGCTTTATGGTGATCCTAAGCTTGTCTTGAAGATCATTTAGTTTTATTCGAAGTTTTATTGTATAATTTTAAAGCGACCTTCGAGATCTTAATCAGAGCATTAGTGTTACCTGGGGTTGATAGTATAAAATATGAAAAACTATAGGTATTTATTATTATTATCATATTAGGTTAAAGAATACTTATGTAATACCTAATAATTGTTTTATTATTTTTCTCTTATGTAATTGTCGAAACAAGTGGAAATCTATGATATATTTCATATCATAGAAAAGCATAAAATATAAGCATTTTTTGAAGTCAAGGTAAACTATTTTCCATTGAAAAATAACCTAAATGAGTGTGGCTGAATTTTATTTTGCATACATAATGACAAAATTACTCCAAATATTTTCGTGAAAAATACATGTTGGTCCTAAGAAAGGCAAAAATACATATGTTTTCATCCTCTTTTTGGAATTTTATCTGCTCTTATGTAATTAATTCAAAATTCAGTCACACTTTTTAAATTTTTATTTTCATACAAATTCTTAAAATACGTTGTTTATATTCGAATTTAGGGAGATGGTTCGAATGGACATTTAGGTTGATGAATTTCGAAAATATTGTTCCACAGAATACAAATAAATAATACTCTATAATTGTACATGTAGATTAGTTATCGAATAATAGATATTATGAGCAATTACAATTCTATGGAGTTGTTTAAATAATAATAGTAATAATAAAAGATACGTGCTCTGAACAGAATTCAGATACGAAATCTATTCTATTTATATTTTATAATATTTTATATTTTATTATTTATAATCAACAATACGAGATTATTATGAAACGATCTTTTGACAATATCAATTAAAAAGAGATATATTTTTCTACGAAATTCATTTAATTGCATAGCACAGACATAATTAATTGTCTAGTACTCCATTAGAACATTTGCAAACAAAAGAGGTCTGCCCAAATAAGTACAAATCATTATCCCAATGCCACTGATACTTGTTATTTTTGACAAGCTTAATTGATTTATGGACTTAAGTTATAAAAATATGAGGCTTCTGAAATAGTCACGCACGCTGTTTAGATAGGAAAGGGGGTGGATAATTAAAAATAATGCTAAAAATAAGTGTCAGTAATATAATGATGCCCTCCCTTTCTTAGGACCATAATGTATTTGAGAATGATGAAGGAGAGAACGGAATTAATATTCTGACATATTTAGATTAATTAGACTCGCTCACTCAGATTACCATTAAAAGTGCTTTCAGAAATATGTTTAATATACAAAGTGTTTCTAAATTGGGTAACATAAATTATAGAATAAAGTCGGAATAATTCGGAAACTTAAATACATTTTTTTCTCGAAAATGCTTCCTTAACAAGATGAATGAATAGGGGAATCAATTCCACGACCAATTTATCGGTTAGGGAAATGCCTAGGTTGTCTTTCATAATGCAGGGAGACGCCGTCATGTATTAACCAAAATCTACGCCTAGTTCTAAGGGAAATGGGTTGTAAGAATAAAAAGAACTATCCAAAATTTCATGTTATAAATTTGCGTCTAACTTTCCAGGAAAGATGTATTACCCTGTAACGAAATTGCAAGCCATTTCATTCCAGTTTGTTGTTGTCCACGACGAATTCAGTTTTTGCCAGTCTAGTCCAGATGGCGCCACTGATTTCTACTGGAACAGTTAGTTTTGCAGATTTTTGTACTAAATATCTATCTATCTTTATTGCTCATACTCTACTCTCAAATGTTTGTCTCTTTCCAAACTATAATCGAGTTTAGGTAGCAGAATACTGCAGTGTTACTTCCTTCTTACTAATGTAGCGTTCAGATGGAAAACATTTCTAGTTCAGCGGTCTGGTAAAATTTATATGTTTTCTGGTATTATCGTGTGATTTTATGATCATCATTATTTAAAAAGTTGCTATATTGATTTAAAGTACCTTTGAGGTAATTTTCATAATAATATTGTACCGTAATTATCTTAATTTACGCCTAGGGCGAATTTGCTTTTCGGTGATCAGTTCATCTTGGTTGTTATTTGGAACAGTCATCATTAATATTGATTAGTATCGATTTATCGTGCCTTGTTGGCAATTTATCTAACATCTCTCTGATATTGTAATAAGTTCGTGTGCTAATTTAAACTAACTTTCGGTTATTGTAAATTTTAGATTTACTCGGTAACGGATGTCGTCATTTTGTATCGTAGTTAGTTGTTTTATGTCTTTGCCTGTTGATGTTTTAGATCACTTAGCTACGTTGGTAGCGCTCTGAACAGTGGTGACTGGTGACATTTGGAGATTGGTACACCTTGTTGGACCAAACCTATTTACGTTATCTTTCTAGTTGTCTGTCTGTATACAGACATTCTAAATTCTATTTTCTTGAAGATTAACTTCTTTTAGTAAAAAGATATCTTAACATTTAGTGAATACCTATTTCACTTGTTTATTATCGTAGCTACACCTAGTTTATTTGTTGGACTAGTATTTTTTCTATTTAACGTAACTTTTATTGATACTTAAGTTAGTTGAAGTCTTCAACTTCCTAAAATATTGTAGGATACCGATCCTAGTTTGTTTAGTTTGCAATTTACTCTGTAAATTTGTGTTAACTCATATTTTGTCTACGTAGCTGGACAATTCAAACGTCACAGCTTTTAACTTTATTTTGGCTATAATACTGATTTCATAAAACTCTCCCCTTTTTATGTAAATACCTGGACCAAGAGAAGAGGATAACTGGTGGATCGAACTGATCATTATATACCGGGTGGAGAAGGAAAACGATATTTTATACAACTGGCATTTTTTCTCAAGGGTAACTGCAGTACTGACAGTGGTGATTCAAACTGACACCGAACCCATTAAGAGCTTAGCCGTTGGTGGATTCTTCACTGGATTAACCCATTGGAAGTTACGTAAGATCTTCGTCCCCAGTGAACATTTATATTTGGTCAGAAGAAAGTTGTAAGAGATCAGGCATTTTATCTTTTTTTTTTCCTCTTTCAATAACATATTTTTTTTGTGTGGTTAATTGTTGGTCTTCACCACGTAGATTTTTTTGACTTGTAAATATTGTGCATATAGATTATTATACTTTTTATTAAATAATATCTTTTTATTCAACTTCCCTCCCAACCGAATTCAAGTTTTAACGTAGTTATCTTTTAAAGTAAACTTTTCATTATTTGGTACTTGCAAAAGTCCTGGCGCCCAGCCTAGATTTTGGTGAGAACTAAAATCAATTTAAGCCCTTATTCACGACCTGCTCACTGAGCTACCGGTCAATAAGTACAACCCCCAGCTTATTGTGTTATGTCAGCAATTGGACTGGGGGTGTTGCAACCCTGTGATCATATTATACAGTGTTGTAACGTAAACATTTACTTTAAATGCGTGTTGGTAATGTAATGAACGACTTTGGATTTTCTTTTGACCAAACAAGTAAATTGCGCGTATTAAAAATTTCGTTTCAAGTAAAAGTTGTTTCATCCGTAAACATGATTCTTGACATAAAATCAGAATTAAGATTATTCCTAGCCATTAGCCAATCACAAAACTCAACACGTGCCACTCTATTTTCAGGCAAAAGATCTTGTACTTGCAGCAAATGATAGAGATCAACTGCCCTTCCTTTGCAATTCTCCAGGTAACTGACTGAGAAATATCATGGGCAATGTTTCGGAATAATCGTTGAAAAACTACTCATCATCAACTCTCTTGAAATATGTTTCCCTCTATTAGGCATTTTAGGCACATATTTATTAAACAAACTAGCACTATTCGCGTTAAAGGGTTGGCTACCTCTTTTTGAAGTACCCTGTATATTATCAATAATTAGCATTGTCAATGCCAAGTTTGCAAAAAAATGCTAAAGATAGTGGAATATAAATGATGTGAATATTCCATTTGCTTTCTCTGTGGTATTTTTGATTTTTTTATAATTTTTTAATTCTTATTTTTTTTTTAATTTAATCCACCGTTTGTTAAATAAAGTATGTAAAGCTGTAACACTACATTTTGCAGATATTTTTGTTAATCAGGAACTATTTTGCAAACGTTAAAGCATTATTTTAATAATAACGGTTTAAAAATATAAAATATAAAAGAATTATTAAAGTAATAACACGCAAAAAAATGAATATAAATTAAATGTTTCTTATGTTTTCCATATTGGCAGGAGTTAGGAAAACCTGTTCCAAATATCGGAACCTTTGGCGGATTAATACTTTGCATAAAGCATATATTTCGCAGTCTCAATTTCCTCTGCACAGCAGAGGTAATGTCGTCTTCAACTTTGCCCATTTCTTATATGGTATCTCAATGTACAGTGACTTATGAGAAAGCCTGTCATTAACCTTCGCTTTGCTAAGTTCGAGTAGATCTTTGGTTCTATTTTTTGCGAGTAGGTTATAACTTTCTTCGTTTGCCTTTGTCCTGGAGTTAAACTTCAGTAAAGGAATGTATGTTCCTTTTCCAATTTCTAACCGCGTTCGTTGTGCATCTTTTAGATATCTCACAAAAAATGGTTATGAATGCTGATCTTGCACTGTCTCTGGCAAGGCGATCTGCAATCTAGTCCCTTCTATTTCATCATGTCATCAATTAATGTCAGTTGCTTTACTATTTGTAGATATTCCCAAACAATTTTACACTTAAAGGTAAAACGAGTTTAGAGCTTTATGCAATGCTTGAGTATCAGAGAGGATATAGATTTTTGTTCTTCGTATGCGCTTTTGATGCAAGCTCGAGCGCAAATTTTTATTGCGCGAATTTGTGCCTGGAAGATGCTTGGGGTATGCCCTACGCCCCTGAATAACCTGTAAAATGCAAATAACTAAAATTCGAAATAATTTCAGATTAATGTCCTGGGTTCGAATCCCGGACGAAAAGTTCGAATTTTTCCAAGCTAAAATTAATCTAGGATAATATCTGGTAACTCCAAAAGTGTATCCCTTTCCACACAAGGTCACGCTACAGATACAGAGAGTTGTATTATCTGTGATGTTTAACATAAGTAACAAATTTAAAAAAAAATTCAAGACTAACAAAAGTTTAGTTTCATGTCGTAAAATCGATGTTTAAAAATATGATGTTGTAGACAATTAAGGGGCCTAGTCGGGAAAAAGCTTCGGATAGCTGTGTCACTCTCTAGAAAGTTTTTATACATGCGCCGCTGAATAATTTTGCTCTTGACTATACCTTCACTGGACGTTTTATTCACCGACTTCATTGAGGTGCGATTCCCGATAGAGGTAACATTTCCTTGCTCCATTTGTAGTGACAAAGATACTTATTTAGAAAATTCTTTTAACCAAATAGTACGGAATAAAAGTTTGAAACTTGCTGAGCATAATTATGAAGATTCATTCTAGACGACATGTATGAATTTTACCTCGAATTTTACCGATTGATATCATAATTCAGGAGCTAATCACGTCCAAATTTCACTTATATTTACAGTATAAATTTTCCCTACATAAAGTGAAAATTAATTAAAATAGATATACATGTACCCTCTAGTACACTTTCAACTACTGATCCTCCAAATTTGGTGTAATTTGACCAAACCATATGGAAGAAATAAATTTTGAAAAATTACCTTACAAACACTGGTTTGATTAGCCCTCTTAAGTTTTTACAACAACTGAACACTGAATGACCAACTGAATCGAAATTATTTTCACTTTTTGAATAATATCAATGGGTCCTTCTCAGTATATATATCTTTCCTTAACGAAATACTATTTGTCATTTTCAATAACTCAAACAGTGATTTAGGAAATTGAATATACAATTGGTTACATACTTTGCTGGATCAGTTACTACAACCTTGTGGATTATTTTCTCACATACTGTAACTGTATTATAGAAATTTTGACGTTATTTAACGCAGTCTTAGGCTTATGTAAGACGTTAGTCCGATGTTCTAAACTGACGTCTGTTTCCTCAGCTCCCGCTTTCTAAGAACATAGTCTATGATGTGCAATTAGTCCCCAGCCATCTGAGTCCCATGTTCAGTTTTGCGACGATGATGTTACAATTACAGTTGATTGATCCAACAGAGATCGTAAATTGACAGTAAGAAAAGGATTTTAGGCCATAATTGACAAGTCGCGATTGAAATAAGGAAGTAAAATTACCTGTTTCTTCCAGAAAAAATAAGGAAAATGAGACACATGGTCTCTCGTAGGTGAATAAAGCTATAGTGTGTTTAAAAAACAGCAGTTTACATAATAACAAATAAAATATTTCTGAGAACTGATGGTCGGTTAACAGTTTGAGTATTGAACAATCTTATTTAGTAAATTATTTACTATACAGCAATTTATTCAGTGAAAAATGTAGTTTGGTTAACAACTTGTTTTTTTAATAAATAATATACACCACAGAAGTTAGACAACTCCCGAATCTAAAGCTGAAGTTATCTAAAAAGGGGTTATAATTAGAAAAAACGTAGATATACAACCATTCCCAGCGTCATTGCCAGTGCCGGCGATAGGATTCCAACCCGCAGTTACGATTGATATATTTCTAGTCTCGCTTGCCATCGTGCGCACTAGTCAGCTATGCCACCGAGCTGGATATTAAAAAAATTAAATTCGTAAATTATTAAACTTTCATTAGATATGTTATTGTTGAGAAAAATATCAAATCACCGGCAGTAGTCACTGTGTAGAAAAACTCCAGGCCGTGGGAGTTGACACCGGATGAGTACGACACACTTGTTGTTTATTGTTTATTAAATTACACCCAATTTAACATTTATCGTAGAATAAGGTTTTTTCGTATTATTGGCGGTTTTCGAATTTTCTAAATTATTCTCCTTCTAGCCTTATCAGATCTAGAAACATGAAATCTACATTAAATGAAGTAATTAATGTTTCACTTGATCTGCGCCAATACCTTTTGCGTATCTGTTAAATTTGCCCAAACTGCGGGTATCTCCCAAGATTCAATTCTTGGTCCTCGCATATTTAATACGTTTATTAATGATAACGCCACTAACTTAAGTCTGCGTTTTCTCTTATTATATATTATTTTCTTATATAAAATCGTTTACAATGAAATTAGGTCTGAGACCATCGTCTACATGATTTTCATGTACTGAGTACTAAAAAATCATTTTCTCTTCTTCAAAATCGATAGGAGAAACATATATATATATATATATATATATATATATATATATATATATATATATATATATATATATATATATATATATATATATATATATATATATATATATATATATATATATATATATATATATATATATATGTTTCTCCTATCGATTTTGAAGAAGAGAAAATGATTTTTTAGTACTCAGTACATGAGCGATTAATATAGACTTTATTTTTCAAGTATTTCCACAAGAAAAAATCTGGTGCCGTCAAATCAGGGGAATGAGGCGGCCACTCAATATCTCCATTTTTTGAGAGCAGCCTGGCAGGCAAAATGTCATGCGCTGTGTGACATGTAGCTCCATCCTGTTGGAACCAGAAGTTTTCTATGCCAAGTTCTTCCAACTGTGGTTGCAGAAATTCACATATCATTGTTCGATACCGTTCTCCATTAACAGTAACTTCATTGCCCCTGGCATATTCAAAAAAGAAAGATCCAGTGATTCGTTCGGAGCATATTGCACACTAAACAACGACTTTTTTGATCAAACTGCACGTTCTCTTGAATAAAACAAGGTTTTCTTTTCCCCAAAAACAATAATTTTGCTTGTTGACACGACCAGAAAGGCAAAAATTTGCTTTGTCGCTCATTATCAAATTTTTCCAAAAATTGGGTTCTGCTTCCACTAAGTTTGTACCGATTTGTGCGTATTGCAAACTCCTTTGAATATCAATTGGGCGTAGTTTGAACACAGTTTGAATTTTGTATGGATATGTATGCAAGTCTAGGTGCAAAATTCTTGATAAAGTCCGTTCAGATAATCCTAGCTGCGCCGCACGTCTTCTTGTGGAAGTTTTTGGTTCTGCCCGAGCAAGCTCAATATTTTCATTTAAACGACCAGAACGAGGTCTACCAGTATGCTTTACATCAATTACTGTGCCATTTTCTAAAAACGCGTTTGCTAAACGCCGAATTGTTTCTCCGTATCGAGCTCTTCGATCGGGATATACTTTCCTAAAAGCGCGTTGAGTTGAAATTATCGAAGAAAAGTTTTGGAAATACAATTTAACAATTTCTGCGCGTTTTTGAGGCGAGTAACACTCAATAACATAATTCTGTATCTTTCTACTTTGATATAAAACTTCACTTTTGACAGCTGTCAAGGAAAGAACAAAATTATAACAATATTCCATAGCTGGGTATATTTTGCCTCACCCCATAAATATCTCTCATAGATCAAATGGTCACTAACTATGCTGATAACATTTCGCAATATAACTGATACTAAAAATATTTATCTACAAGATTTTACTTGTTTTTTCTCAAATTTTGTAGTTTTACGTTTACTTACTCCATTCTTATGTCTTAATTGTTTGTAAGTATTTAGTATTTTTTGCCCCTTATGGTTTGCTCTGGTTCTTTTTTACTATTTTACTACGTAAACTTATCCTGTAATTAGGTACTACATAACCCGTTGGGTATTTTATTTTAAATAAAGTTATTGTCACTTTAATAATCCACCGATGATGCCAACATGATTTGTGGTTCAAAATTTTGTGTAATTTCTAGAGATTAGATGTTTGTGGAAAACTATTTCAGTGTAGTATTAGATCAAAGTTCCAATCCCCTTCAAAATGTATATAATAATTATCTACAAGCGGTTTGCCGCAACCTTAGCTTGGGCATAACGGCAACCATCAAAATGAAGCATTATGGTTTAATAACGTATTATTAAAATGTATACGCATATATGTCTTAAGCCGACACTATCTTTTGATCAATCCTTTAAACAGTCCTATGTCCTAGTAATAAATGGTTTAAGAATTGTGTCCTTTAAGAGACAGTAATCCCTTATTTTTCTTATCTAATGTATAACATACTTTGTACACTTACTATAGTCGCACAATTTGGATTTAAATCCTTAATAAATTCAGTATTCTATCGCCTCTTTCATTTCTTTAACAAATTCTAATCCGATGCAGAAAATAAAATCCTTTTAGGGTAAGTTTATCATCGATATCCACTGCATTATGACGCACACATTATAATTTTCTCCAGGGTTGATTGGGGTTGCAAATGCACATTCTCCCTTGGGGGCAAGGCCTGTATACGAATTATCATCGCCCACTACCATTAGGATCCACATTTGCTTGATATCATTACTATATTACCATCCAATTTCAATTTCTGCCTTTGATGTTTCAATTAAAAAACAATAAATGACTTTGGCTGTACATGCTCACAGTTAGTTATCTACAAAGTAGTTATCTATAATTGATAATTTATGCACGGTGCTTAAATTCTATTGAAATTAAAAAAAGCAATTTATATTTCGCGTCATATGGGTCTGCAATAAATTAAGCCAGAAATAGACCTCCAATGCGGAAACATCGTGTACAATGTGCATACATAGTTCAAAGGTTACGATTAATTATGTGCGTATTTCTGTTTTCATTTAAATGTGCCGTCAGTTTAATAACCAGTTGAAGTGGCTGCACTTCGGCGATGGTAACTGTCTAAAGCTACATTCTTAAGGTGTTAAGCAAGGATTAAAACGTTTTATATTGAAACTTGAAACCTTTGATAGAAAATAGTTTCCACAAATACGAATACACTACAAATTACATTGGACGCACATTCGCCACCCAAGATGTCATCAGTCGGTTGTTAAAATCTACAGCACAAAAAATGCATGATTTTTTTTAACTACATCTCTCTGACACAGACAATAATAATAATAATAATAATAATGTTTATTTTGGAAAATATATTTATATACAAAGATTTTAGAAAAAAAGTGAATAACGCACCTAAGCTCATAGAGAACTTGTTTTGTGCAACTATTGAATTTACATATTTGTATGTTTTATTTTATTTATTTTTTTCTTCTTTTAATAGTTACCTTCAAACAAACCTACATGGATAATAATTGAGTTAAGTAATATGCTGTTCCACTACTTTTAAGTTCCATAAAGGATGAGAGATAACAATAATATAGAAACATACTACTTTAAAACCTTTTTAAATAAATCTATATTTTGACATACGTATATTGAAATTTGTTTTTTATATTTTTTTTAAATTTCGGTTTTGCTTAATAGTATTTGGTAGTAGGTTAAATAATTTAATGCCAGTATAGTCTATAAATTTTAGAAATAGTGTATTGTTTGGTTTTGGATTTGAGCAATTTTCATTTGTTACTGATCGAGTGTTATAACTATGATAGAGTGTATTTTTAATTTTACTATTTTTTTTATAAATCCGAGTAGAGATATTATATATAACCCTGCGATATCTAATAAATTTGATTCCATAAAAAGTAAGCAAGTAGGATAATTTTGGTTTTTTAAATATTATTTTGATTATATATTTTTGAACAGTTTCCAGACTATTTAAATTAGTTTTATATGTACCCCCCCAAAGCTCAATTCATAATTAATAATTGATTCAACTGGAGACTTGTATATATTCACAATACTTTTTAAATTTAGTATGTGTTTAAGCCTGTAAAATTTATGAAGTAGTGTTCTCAGCTTAGCGGTTATTTTTTCAACATGCACATCCCATTTCAAATACTTATCGATGTACAACCCTAAATATTTTATGTGTTCTACCGATTCTATGAAGTCAGTGCAGTTACAATTATCTATATTATGACATTCGTGATAAATCAGCTTCCTTATATTGGCTCTATTCGTTGTATTTAAAGAAAATGTTAGAAATTTAGTTTTACCTTTATTTAGAGTTAATAAATTTAAGTTAAGCCATTTTTTTACTAAATGTAAGCCTATCTCATCCTTCTTTGTAACTTCATTCCAATTTGAACCAGAGAAAAATAAAGCTGTGTCGTCAGCATATGCAATGAATTTTTCCAGGAATTTTTAATTTTAGCATTTCGTTTATATATATTTGAAATAGAATTGGTCCTATTACTGTCCCTTGAGGAATTCCGTATTTAATCAGTTTTTCCTCACTAATTTTATCATTATTTGTTACAATGTGATATTTATTTGACAAATAATTTTTAAATAACTCATTACTTATACCTCGAATGCCATAGCTGTTAAGCTTTTCCAGTAATTTAGGGTGAGATACTGTATCAAAAGCATTTGCAAGGTCAAGAAAGACTACCAAAAGTCTCTGACCACAGTTTAAGGCACCATGAATATCATGTCTTAAACAATAAGTAGCGTCTGTTGTGGAAAAATTTTCTCTAAATCCAAATTGGGTTGGCATGATAATGTTATATTTCTTTAGGTGATCTAGAAGTCTGATTTTTCGGCATTTTTCTATTATTTTAGCAACGTTACTGATAAGAGAAATAGGACGGTAATTTGTTACGTCAAGTACATCACCAGATTTATAAATTGGTTTAATTTTACTCCTTTTTAGACTGTCTGGGAATTTACCACTTTGAAATATTAAGTTAATAATATGTTGTAGAGGGTCAATTAAAAAATTACTAGTTTTTTTTATATCATTAACAGTAATATTATTCAGTCCAGGAGCACTGTGATTTTTTAAACTATTAATACTGTTCAGTATTTCATTTTCTGAAACTGGATATAAGAATAGGGAATTTGAAAGTTCTTGTCTGTTCCCTTCATACTGATCATTTTTTATTTCTACATTTTTATTTGTATTTATGATATCTTGTGCCATTTTACATCCAATCTCAGAGAAATGATCACTAAAACGATTACATATTTGTATGTCATCTGATATTATATTATCATTTTCATTTTTTTATCTGTGTTATGTTTCTTTGTGATCGTGTTTCATTAGTAGATTCTTAGTCTTTCAGTGACAATGTAATGTTTTCTTCTTTTATGGAGTTGACGTTATTCCAAAAAACGCTACACAGTAAAGCGCCGGTTATCATATCAAGAAAATAATTTGTTTGAAATTCATGTTTTGAATTAAACGTGTGCATGTATATTTTGAACTACACCATAATTTTTTGGAATACGCGATACAGCATATAACTGGTTCCAATCATATTTGCTAAATAGAGAACAAAATGTTACAGTTTCAAAGGAAGGGATTAAATACAAATCTACATCAAAACCCACTACAGTAGGAGTATCGCAAGGCAGTGTATTGGGACCTTTGCTTTTTATTTTGTATATAAATGAACTGCCAAAAGTTGTAGATTGTGAGTCACTCTTTTTAACCAATTATGCAGATGATACTAATATCTTAATAACAGGAAAGAACTTTGAAGAGGTTAAAAGGCTCAATGAAATTAACATTACTAAGGTTATTAAGTGGTTTGAGGAAAATTCCCTTGTGTTAAATATCTCTAAAACTAACTGTCTTACTTTCAGACACTCTAGAAATAGCAGTAAGTACCCAGCCACATTAAAACTAGACAATCAGAATATTGAGCTTGCCACATCTTCAAAATTCTTAGGCGTCACTATTGATGAATATCTCAACTGGCAGAATCATATTCAGGAACTTGGTATTAAACTAAGTAAATCTTGCTATGCACTTAAAGAATTAGAAAAAGTAGTAAGCAGGAATACCTTACATACTGCATATTATGGAAAATTTTATTCTATAATGAAATATGGTATAATCTTCTCGGGTGGTTCTCAAATTCAGTCTATCATTATTTTCCAAAAAAGGGCAATAAGATTAATAGCAGATCTTAAGTATAGCCAGTCTTGTAGAGGCATATTCAAACGCTTAAACTATTGACATTATCATGTGTTTACATATATGAATGTTTGTGTTTTGTTCAAACTAACAAGAGTTTATTTACAAGTGTTTTAAATGACCATACACATAACACCAGGCAAAGAACAAATTTTTCTCTCCCTGCCCATAATTCTACACTATTTGAAAAGGGATGCTATTATCAGTACATAAAACTTTTTTTCGAATGCTACCAGAAGAAATAAGGAATATAAACAATACTGTCAAATTCAAAAAAATTGTGAGAGATTGCTTAATATCAAGTATTTTTGTTTTGTTTTTTGTTGTTTTTGACATGTACTATACAATTTTATATTGTCAATGGTCTGTAATAAATCTAATCCAATCTAATCTTTATTTTTAAATTCAAATAAAAACTTACACAACCCAACAGACTACTATACCTACATGTATTTTGGGACGAATCAGGGGCCAGAATTGACCCATCATATCAGGATTTTGATACAACCTTCCAAGCAGGTAAATATCAGCCAAAAGTGAGGTTAAAATAACCGCTGTCAATTACTTGGGGATCAGAACTTTCTCACCGTATTAAAACTCGACGTATGGTGGAGTAATTCTTGACATTTCAAAAAAATCACATTTTTTGACGTTTCAAAAAAGTCACATTTTGACATTTCAAAAAAGTCACATTGGTGGAATGTCACTAATATTTTTTTTAGACCGATTTTGCTCATCAACGAACTGAATCTCTTCCTTGACCTCTAGAACGTGTGTACCAAATTTAAAAGCTTTATCTCAAAAACTCTAGTGCTATCGCGAACATAGACACACAGTGTATCATCATAATTCGTCGAGATTGGTCCAGAAATGCAACAAAAACTTCCAACATTTTTTTCACAATACATAACTTCCTCACTTTGAGGGATGAAGAAGTAATTGTATTTGTCAAAAAAAATCAAATTTATTCTAAATGTAGTCTTAGAAGAGAATATTAAAATAAAACTTATAACCATCCGAATTTTATTACCGTGAGTGAAAAGACTAATGCGGCCAACTTAATAACAAAGATTTAATAGTGTGAGCGTATTGTAGATGGCTGGTGGGGCACATAGACTGAGCCTGTCCTTACTTTCACTGGGTGTGTCTTAGTCCATCTCATTTCATCAAAGTTCGCAGCCATCTTTCGTATTCTCTTTCTAACTGGCCACACTTGGCGCTATACATAGGGTATAATAACTACAGTTTTTCTTGTTTCTCTCGGTTAATCATAGAGTGGATTTAGCTGCTTTTGAATTTAGATGCCTTATTTTATCCTAACGGAATAGTTAATAAACAAAATTGTCACTATTGGGCTCCCCCAGAATCCATACTGGATGATGGAGGCCCATGCCCGATATCCAGAAGAGTTAAGTGTTTAGGCTGGCATTACTGAAAATAAAATTTTAGGAACTGATTTCATTGAAGGGACACTAACAGGTGAAAAGCATTTGGAACTACTAAGACTAGACTACCCGTAGTCTAGCCGTGCTGTCCCTATATTACGACGACACTGATATTCCCAATAATGTTTTGTAGTTCCAACAAGATGAAGCACCACATCATTACCGTGTTATTGTTCGGGATTATTTAAACGATATTTTTCCTGGACGTTGGATTGGCAGGCGAGGGGCAATTGAATGGCCGGAACGGTCACCTGACTTCACGCTTTTAGAATTTTTTTTGAGGTTGTCATAAAAGTAACATCTACTTTAACAGGCCAAATTTCACTCAAGCCTTAAAAGATGGTTCAAAATATTAAACAATGATTCATCCAACGACTTGCTTTCTGTCAAGTAAATGGGACCCAATTGGACACTTGATTTGATAATTTAATATTTTTTAAACTGATATGTTATTTAATTGACAGCTTGGAATTTATTTGTTTTACGTAAATTGTTAAATATTCCGCAACTATTTAAATTTTTTGATCGCATCACATCACCGCATATTGCTGTGCGCAGAATTTCAAGGCAAATCAGAATCCTTTAAAAACGTGGGGCTTGCCATTAAAAAAATGGCGATGACGTCAATGCGGAAAGGGGTGGGGTTTATTATTATATGATTTATTCCTTTTTAGATAGGAACAGGGTTACTTTATGAAATGTGGGAAAATATTTCATATACGTGTATTTGCACGCAAATATTGCTGGAAATGCGTGACTTCCTCATTGCCAAACAGTGCAAACACTATTAGAGAAATCAAATGGTTAATGAAAAATGATTAATATCTAACAATGAAGGGAATAATTTCAGTTTTATATAATTTAATACCGGTTTGTTTAAAATCCTTGAAATACCGTCTTTTTCTCTTCGTTTGAAATTAAATTGGGACTTTTAATTATCCTGAGGGCTGTTCATCTCATCTAACCGTCACATAAAAGAAGATGGTCCTTCCGAATTAATATGAGAATATTAATTAACTCAAATATCAAACCACATTGTAGCATTTTGCAAAAAAGTTTTTTCATTACCACTTAATTAAAAGTTTCAACGAGTTCTTGTGAAATTTTGAAACAACATTCTTCAATTAAGTACTGGGTAATTTATTGCCTCATAGTTATATTTTTGATAAAAATGTTTTATGAAGTTTCGGAGAATATTTTAGATTTTATAAAGTGGATTTGGTTCGTGAATTAAACTAGATATAATTCGCAAAGCCATTTTGAAGTTATCTTCTATAATTGAATATACAAGGTGTTCAGTCCGGGTGAATTAAACTTCATAAGGTGATATATCATCAACAATTAAGTGGGATTTGTCTAATAAACTGATGTCTAAAGACCGCATCTCAGGTAGTCATTAATTTCAGTAGCGGACCATGCTCACATACGAACACATCAAAAATGATATACAATACAAAACAAACAAGATCTTACCTTATACTTTTGATGGATGATTTTTATAATTTCCAAAATTAGATGTACACTTGATTAAAAAAAAACTGGTACAACTCTTGCAATCGAAAATCTTAATAGTTTAGTTGTGTGCATATGTCTGTAAATAGGGCTGGCCAGGCATGTCGAGAGGTGATTTACCCCGAACCTGGGTTTTTTGGAAGAGATCGGTTTTCTTTGTGTTTTTAAACTTATTAAACCTTTCTCTTTTATTTTATTCAAATAGAATTTTAAAAAATAATTAGAAAATAACTTTTTCAAAACATTTTCAAGTCTGCCATATTATTGTTTAAAAAAATAATATTTGTTACGAATAATTCTACTAATGGTTGTAATTAAAATACTAACTGAATAATGATAATTCTATTTTTAAAATAAGAACACAAAAATACCACTTGAGATTAAAAAAAATGTAAACAATGCAAACTGAACATAAAAAATACAATAAAAAAAATAAAATAAATGAACTTCAATTACGTAATACAGAATTAACTAATATTTTGTCATTGCTCCATTAGCGTCTAAAACTGCCTGAAGTCTTGCAGGCATGGACAAAATCAGATTTCTTGCAAGGTCAACTTCTTGCGACAAGTTCTCCCAAGCGTCTTCAATTATCCCTTCCAATTCTTGGGCATTATTTGGGTGGTTATTTAATATTCTTATATGTTTCACCATTAGTCCCCATATATTTTCAATTGGATTTAAATTCGGACTTTTAGATGGCCACGGTAACAACTCTATGTTTTTATTAAGAAACCATTGCCTGACACGATGGGCCGTATGTATGGAGCAGTTGTCTTGTTGGAAAATAAAATTATTTTCCGGAAACACCTCTATTACTGATGGCAACATAATATTGTCTAATATTTCAATATACTTAATGGAATTGAGATGACCACTACTGTTCCAACACACACCTAACCCATTTAGGCTCATCCAAGCCCAGACCTTGATTGAAAACCTTCCTGATATTTGTGGATCGAAAGTATATTTTTTCGTCGTATCTAGTGGAAGGAGGCCTATATATGCGAACATGTCCATCGTTACAGGATTTAAAAACCTTTTCGCCAGAAAAGACAACTTGTCCCCAGAAGTTTTCATCATTGATTATATAGTTGAGTGCAAAAATAATCCTACCCTGCTTCTTTTCTTCTGAAAGTTTGTATTTTTAGCCGCTGAACAATCCTTCAAGTCGCTTTGTAGTTTTATTCTTCTGCAAGCAGTAGATACCGAAGCATGGAAATTTGTCTCTGAAATTGCATTTACTGCAGTCTGAAAAGAGTTTTCTATTAGGTAATTTATAAGATTTTCATCTTCTTGATTATTGCTCTTTCTGGGCCTACCGGAACCAACTTTACGGGATACCGTTTGGTTGGTTTCCCATTGTTTTTTAACACTCATTATCGTGGTTTTACTCACATTGTATTCAGCAGCAAGTCTTCTTATGGACCAACCATCTTCAATTTTAGAAACAATTCGAAATTTTTGAATATCTGTTAGATGTCGAACCATTTTTAATAATGACGCCACTGATTAACGTCAAAGTGACATTTGTAAGATTATTAATATCAATCAAACAACGAATGATTTACATAGCTAAAAGAAAGTGTACCAGTTTTTATTGAAATCAACAATACGAACACATCAAAAATGATATATAATACAAAACAGACAATAACTTACCTTATACTTTTGATGGATGATTTTTGTAATGTCTAAAATTAGATGTACGCTGAACATTTAGCAAAAACACTATTGCAGTATAACAGTTATTTTTACTTCCTCACCCCTGAAAGTGAGGAAGGTATGTATTCGTGAAAAAAATTTTGAAAATTGTTATTGCATTTCTGGACGAATTGACAATATATGACGATATACAAAATTTCAGACAGTGTCAGTGTGGTTCGCGATAGCAGCTACAGTTTTTAAGATAAAGCTTTCAAATTTGGTACACTCATTCTAGAAGTCAAGGAAGAGATTGATGAGCAAAATCGGTGCCCTGGAACGGGGTCTACCAGGCCCCAAAATTTCTATTTTTAACGTTAAAAAAAAATTTATTCGTGATGAAAGATTATAAATCAGATTTGTTATACAAGCCCCTTATAATACTATGTTCAAATGTTTAATTAAAGCTATAAATTAAAATTTTGTAAACATTTTGTCAACAGTAAAGAAATTGAACTTAGATTGACACTTTTTAAAATTTGAAATGTCTAAAAAATATTAGTGACATTCCATCAACGCGACTTTTCTGAAACCAAAAATTACTTTTATTACAAACTCCACCACACTTCGAGTTTTACTACGGTGAGGAAGTTCTGATCCCCAAGTAATTGGCAACGGTTTTCGTGATGAAAGATTATAAATCAGATCTGTTATACAAACCCATTATAATATTGTGTTCAAATGTTTAAATAAAGTTATAAATTAAAATGTTTTAAATATTTTGGCATCACCATAAAATTTGATTTTTTTTGACACATAAAATTTTACATCTCTAAAAAAGTATTAGTGACATTCCACCAATGCTTGACTTTTTGAAACGTAAAAATTTACTTTTATTACAAACTCCAGCCACACCTCGAGTTTTACTACGGAGAGGAAGTTCTCATCTCCAAATAATCGGCAGCGGTTTTTGACATTAGAATAAAAGTGTATTATTAATATTTGTTCTAAATGATATGGAGTTAGATTCCGGCACCTGTCATTAGAAATCCATTTGTAGTCTGAAAACGACTGTTCCACGTCTATTTCGTGAAGGGACCCATCGAGACATTATTTAAATAATAACACAATAAAATGCCTAAAAAAGTTGTATCGAAATACAATTATAAACTGCTGATTATCGGAAAGTTCATACGTCTTCAAATGCGATGTATGTAGGTGGTGGGGGTTCTGTCTTACACGTATTTATGCATGTCTATTTATTTGAACTACCATATATTATGGTATCTTCAATTTATAACAGACTTTTATGATCGTATAAAACCTAAATATAATATAATGCTTTGTAATTTAGTTGTGAGTAAAGGTGTTTTCAATTTAAAACATACCTTTTACAGTCGTGTAAGACTTACATTTAATTAGAGCTGAATTTTTTTAACAGCGGCCCACTTATTCAGTTTATAGAAACATTGTGCAACAGTATTAGAAATTCGCTTTGAGA